>LR778281.1:45263023-45356531 GCA_902810595.1 Coregonus sp. 'balchen'
GGATTAAAATTTCAAAAAGAAGCTGAAAACAGCGAAGAAGAAGGAGAAAGAGGAAAAGAAAAAGAAACATGAGGAAGAACCAGAAGAAGAAAAGAGAGAAATCGTCCGGCGCTCATCACGAAGACAGAACTCATCAGGACCAGCAAGTGGTGAGTTTCACCGTCTAAATCCCAAACCTGTTTAAACAACACACTACTTTATTCAGTATATTGTGTTTCCCGTAGTCCTTACCGTACGTTGCGACTGCGTTCTCCTTTTTTAGGTTATGTCTCACAACAAGGAGAGGAGGACTAAACGGGATGAGAAGCTGGATAAGAAGTCTCAGGCCATGGAGGAACTGAAAGCAGAGAGGGAGAAGAAGAAGACCAGGACAGGTCTGTTTGTCGATGTTTGTCTTCACGTTTCCGTTCTCATCGAACCACACATCTAGTCAATAGATTGCATCTATGGACCCGGGGTCAACGGGTGGTAGTGAAACAGGGTGGTGTTATCTGTATTTGTCCAATAAGAAATGTTGGTTTTTTTTGTTTTCCGTTGCAAAAACATTTTGGTGGGTGTTCCTGTGTTATTGACCTTTTTAATCTCTGTTGGGAGATCAGAAGGCCATGTTTGTGAAATGTACTTTAAATAAAGTTTGATTTGATTTGTTTCTGCTAAATAGACTAAAATGTAAATGTAAATTTGGACAGCGGAGCTCCTGGCGAAACGGCAGCCCCTGAAGACCAGCGAGGTTTACTCGGACGATGAGGAGGAAGAGGAGGAGGATGACGACAAATCGTCCGTAAAGAGCGATCGCAGTTCACACTCCTCATCTTATTCCGAAGACGACGAGTAAGTGTCTATCTATCTGTCGGCTGCAGATAATGCTTTCATTGGTAGGACTACCGCGTGTGTCAGCTTTGGATGGTTTGACTGGCAGGACTGGAGTTCGTTGTCGGGTACTGCAGAGCGTTTTCATCATTGCTCTATAGGACCTGTTCCATTCGGTCTTGGAAGTGTTTCTTGAGATGAGAAAACACATTTTTTACCAACAATTTAACACATTTCTGCATGACCAACAACCAGTGACCAACGTTTGTGTTTCCTGTCTTGTGGCGGTCCAGGAAAGAGGATACGCCACCGAAGTCGCAGCCCGTTTCACTACCAGACGAGCTGAACCGTGTCCGTCTGTCCCGACACAAGCTGGAGCGCTGGTGCCACATGCCCTTCTTCCAGAAGACCGTGAGCGGCTGCTTCGTACGGATTGGCATTGGGAACAGTAGTAGCAAACCGGTTTACAGGGTGAGGAGACGCATTTATTGGGGCAGTTTCCTGGACCCAGATAAAGACAAAAATTAGAGTTTCAATGGTGAATCTCAATGAAAGTGACTAGGCTTACTCTCTGTGTGGGAAACTGCCGGAGTCCTTACTCCTATTTAACTTAGGAGATTGTTCCTTGTCAATGTTTGCTGCAGTCCATTTTCTATATGTTTGATTTAGATTTTCAGTTGGGCTATGTTCAATAATGAGTACTTCTTGTATTCCCTGTGAGAAGGTGGCTGAAATAGTTGACGTGGTAGAAAAGCTAAAGTCTCCAGTTGGGAACGACCCGGACCAACAAAAGGACTTCAGTTACGGTAACGGCATCCTTCATTTAAACTAATCTGCTCTTACCTGGTGCTACCCTTGGGGTCCTCCTCTTCCGTTTTTTTCCCCTCCTCTTTTTTTTTTTTTCTTTTTTTGTGTTTCTTTATCTCTCTTTTGTTTTTTTTCTCTCCTTGCTGTTTTCTCTCTCTGGGTTTTTTCTCCTCCTCTTTTTTTTGTTTTTCTCTCCTTTTTCCTCTCCTGGGTTTCTCTTCCTCTTTTTGCCCGTTTCTTCCTCCTTCTCCTGTTTTCTCTCCTCTTTTTTCCATCCTCTCCTCCTCTCTGCTGTTTTCAATATCCTCCTCTGGGTTTCTCCTCTCTCTGCTGTTTCTCTCCTCCTTTCTCTTGCCTGTTTTCTCTCCTCCTCTTTCTGTTTTTCCTCTCTTCCGTTTTTATTCTCCTCTTTCTCTGCTGTTTTCTTTCTCCTCGGCTGTTTTCCCCCTTCCTCTGCCTGTTTCTTCTCTTCTTTTCCTCCCTTGTGTTTCTCTCCTTACATTCTGTTTTCTCTCTCTCTGCTGTTTTCTCCTCCTTCCCCTCTGCCTGTTTTTCTCTTATCCTGCCGTTTTTCCTTCTCTCTGCTGTTTCTCCTCCTCCTCTTTTTCTTCCTCCTCTCTTGTGGGTTTCTCTTTTTCCTTTTCTCTTTCCCGGTTTGTTCTCTCCTCCTCTGTGTTTTTCTCCTTTTTTCTTTGCGTCTCCTCCCTCTTCCCCCTGCCTGTTTTCTCCCCTCTCCTCGCCGTTTTCTCCTCCTCCTCCTCTGCCTGTTCTCTCCTCCTCCTCCTCTGCCTGTTTTCCTCTCCTCCTCCTGTTTCCCTCCTCCCTGCTGTTTCTCCCTCCTCCTCCTCTGCCTGTTTCCTCCTCCCTCCTCTGCCTGTTTTCCCCCTCTCCTTTTCTCCCCCTCTCCCCTGCCTGTTTTCCTCCTCTCCTTTTCCCCTCCCCTTTCCCGTTTCTCTCCTCCTCTCCTCTGCCTGTTTCCTCCTCCTCCTCCTCTGCCTGTTTCTCTCCTCTCCTCTGCCGTTCTCATCTCCTTCCCCCTGCCTGTTTCTCCTCCCCTCCTCCTCTGCCTGTTTCTCTCTCCTCCTCCTCGCCTGTTTCTCTCCTCCTCCTGCCTGTTTTCCTCCTCCTCTGCCTGTTTCTTCTTCCTCCTCCGTTCTCTCCTCCTCCTCTGCCTGTTTCTCTCCTCCCTCCTCTGCCTTTTCCTCCTCATCCTCCTCTGCCTGTTTCTCTCCTCCTCCCTCGCTGTTTCTCTCTCCTTTCCCCTGCCTCTGCCTGTTTTCTCTCCCCCTCCTCCTCTGCCTGTTTTTTCCCCCTCTCCCCCTCTCTGCCTGTTTCTCTCCTCCTCCTCTGCCTGTTCTCTCTCCTCCTCTGCCTGTTTCTCTCCCTCCTCCTCCTCGCCTGTTTCTCTCCTCCTTCCTCCTCTGCTGTTTTCTCCTCCTCCTCCTCCTCTGCCCTGTTTCTCTCCTCCTCTTTGCCTGTTTCTCTCCTCCTCTGCCTGTTTCTCCTCTCTCCTCTCCTCCTCTGCCTGTTTCTCTCCTCCTCCTCCTCTGCCTGTTTCTCTCCTCCTCCTCCTCTGCTGTTCTATCCTCCTCCTCTCCTCCTCCTCTGCCTGTTTCTTTTGCTGTCCCATTTCTCTCTTATGCCGGTCTGTTTCTCTATGCTGACTAAATTCTCTGTGCTGACTGACTGTTTCTCTGTGCTGACTGACTAAATTCTCTGTGCTGACTGACTGTGTCTCTGTTCTGACTGACTGTTTCTCTGTCCCTGTTTCTAACGGTTTCCCTCTGCTCTGTCCCATATCTCTCTCCTCTAGGCATGGTGGTGACACCCGAGTCTTCAGACTGGAATTTGTATCCAATCAGGAGTTCACAGAAAACGAGTTCATGAAGTGGAAGGAGGCGGTGAGTTGACTGGAGGGGCATGCTGATTGGATGGTTGACTTGAGGAAGTGGCAGTGGGAGAATGCTGATTGGATGGTTGAATTGAGGAAGTGGCAGTGGGAGAATGCTGATTGGATGGTTGACTTGAGGAAGTGGTAGTGGGAGAATGCTGATTGGATGGTTGACTTGAGGAAGTGGCAGTGGGAGAATGCTGATTGGATGGGTAGTTGGATGGGTTATGTCAGGATTATGTCAGGCCTGTCGTAGAGCAGTCTCTCTTGTGGAGTATTGAACTTGTTTGAAATGTCTCCTCTGTCTACAGATGATCATAGCCAGTATGCAGGTTCCCACTCTGGACGAGATCAATAAGAAGGAACAGGCCATCAAAGAGGCTTGCAACTACAAATTCAACGACAAAGACATAGAGGACGTACGTACACTACATGACCAAAAGTATGTGGACACCTGCTCGTCCAACGTCTCATTCCAAAGTCGTGGGCATTAATATGGAGTTGGTCCCCCCCTTTTGCTGCTATAACAGCCTCCACTCTTCTGGGAAGGCTTTCCACTAGATGTTGGAACATTGCTGCGGGGACTTGCTTCCATTCAGCCACAAGAACATTAGTGAGGTCGGGCACTGATGTTGGGCGATTAGGCTCGCAGTCGGCGTTCCAATTCATCCCAAAGGTGTTGGATGGGGTTGAGGTCAGGGCTCTGTGCAGGCTGCCAGATGGTGAAGCGTGATTCATCACTCCAGAGAACGCGTTTCCACTTGTGTTCCCAGCTCCAACAGTGCAGTAGTATCTAACAACAATACACACAAATCTAAAGTAAAATAATGGAATTAAGAAATATATAAATATTAGGACGAGCAATGACAGAGTGGCATAGACTAGAATACAGTAGTATAGAATACAGTATATACATATGAGATGAGTAAAGCTAAAATATGTAAACATTATTAAAGTGACTAGTGTTCCATTATTATAGTGACCAGTGATTCCCTGTCTATGTACATAGGGCAGCAGTCTCTGAGGTGCAGGGTTGAGTAGCCGGGTGGTAGCCGGCTAGTGATGGCTGTTTAACAGTCTGATGGCCTTGAGATAGAAGCTGTTTTTCAGTCTCTCGGTCCCAGCTTTGATGCACCTGTACTGACCTCGCCTTCTGGATGATAGCGGGGGTGAACAGGCAGTGGTAATAGCGCCCCCTTGTGTGCACTTCCGGTAATACCATATACCCCGGTATGGTACAGAGACGGTATGACGGTATGAACATCTGGATACCGCCGAACCCTAGTATACCGTATGTTGAATTTCAACCCAGATGTGATTTGTTGTTGTTTTATTTGTTGATTCACAGATCGTAAAAGAGAAAGACAGATTCCGAAAGGCGCCTTCCAACTATGCAATGAAGAAAACATCACTACTCAAAGATAAGGTAGATAAAGAAACATCACTACTCAAGGATAAGGTAGATAAAGAAACATCTCTACTGAAAGATAAGGTAGATAAAGAAACATCACTACTGAAAGATAAGGTAGATAAAGAAACATCACTACTGAAAGATAAGGTAGATAAGAACATCACTACTCAAAGATAAGGTAGATAAAGAAACATCACTACTGAAAGATAAGGTAGATAAAGAACCATCACTACTGAAAGATAAGGTAGATAAAGAAACATCACTACTGAAAGATAAGGTAGATAAAGAAACATCACTACTGAAAGATAAGGTAGATAAAGAAACATCACTACTGAAAGATAAGGTAGATAAAGAAACATCACTACTGAAAGATAAGGTAGATAAAGAAACATCACTACTCAAAGATAAGGTAGATAAAGAAACATCACTACTCAAAGATAAGGTAGATAAAGGAAACATCACTACTGAAAGATAAAAGGTAGATAAAGAAACATCACTACTGAAAGATAAGGTAGATAAAGAAACCATCACTACTGAAAGATAAGGTAGATAAAGAAACATCACTACTGAAAGATAAGGTAGATAAAGAAACATCACTACTCAAAGATAAGGTAGATAAAGAAACATCACTACTCAAAGATAAGGTAGATAAAGAAACATACACTACTCAAAGATAAGGTAGATAAAGAAACATCACTACTCAAGATAAGGTAGATAAAGAAACTCACTACTCAAAGATAAGGTAGATAAAGAAACATCACTACTCAAAGATAAGGTAGATAAGAAACATCACTACTCAAAGATAAGGTAGATAAAGAAACATCACTACTCAAAGATAAGGTAGATAAAGAAACATCACTACTGAAAGATAAGGTAGATAAAGAAACATCACTACTGAAGATAAGGTAGATAAAGAAACATCACTACTGAAAGATAAGGTAGATAAAGAAACATCACTACTGAAAGATAGGTAGATAAAGAAACATCACTACTGGAAAGATAGGTAGATAAAGAAACATCACTACTGAAAGATAAGGTAGATAAAGAACATCACTACGAAGATAAGGTAGATAAAGAAACATCACTACTGAAAGATAAGGTAGATAAAGAAACATCACTACTGAAAGATAAGGTAGATAAAGAAACATCACTACTGAAAGATAAGGTAGATAAAGAAACATCACTACTCAAAGATAAGGTAGATAAAGAAACATCACTACTCAAAGATAAGGTAGATAAAGAAACATCACTACTGAAAGATAAGGTAGATAAAGAAACATCTCTGGTCGTTTTACTACCATGTGTGTGGACTACTGTGTACAGTGCCTTGCTGAACTATTCATCCCCCTTGGCGTTTTTTCCTATTTTGTTGCATTACAACCTGTAATTTAAATTGATTTTTATTTGGATTTCATTTAATGGACATACACAAAATTAGTCCAAATTGGTGAAGTGAAATGGAAAAAATAACTTCTTTAAAAAAAAATCTGCAAAATCAATAACGGAAAAGTGGTGCGTGCATATGTATTCACCCCCTTTGCTATGAAGCCCCTAAATAAGATCTGGTGCAACCAATTACCTTCAGAAGTCACATAATTAGTTAGATTGCACACAGGTGGGCTTTATTTAAGTGTCACATGATCTGTCACATGATCTCAGTGTATATATACACCTGTTCTGAAAGGCCCCAGAGTCTGCAACACCACTAAGCAAGGGGCACCACCAAGCAAGTGGCACCATGAAGACCAAGGAGCTCTCCAAACTGGTCAGGGACAAAGTTGTGGAGAAGTACAGATCAGGGTTGGGTTATAAAATAATATCCGTAACTTTGAACATCCCACGGAGCACCATTAAATCCATTATTAAAAAAATGGAAAGGATATGGTACCACAACAAACCTGCCAAGAGAGGGCCGCCCACCAAAACTCACGGACCAGGCAAGGAGGGCATTAATCAGAGGCAACAAAGAGACCAAAGATAACCCTGAAGGAGCTGCAAAGCTCCACAGCGGAAATTTTATTATCTGTCCATAGGACCACTTTAAGCCGTACACTCCACAGAACTGGGCTTTACGGAAGAGTGGTCAGAAAAAAGCCATTGCTTACAGAAAAAAATAAGCGAACACGTTTGGTGTTCGCCAAAAGGCATGTGGGAGACTCCCCAAACATATGGAAGAAGGTACTCTGGTCTGATGAGACTAAAATTGAGCTTTTGGGCCATCAAGGAAAACGCAATGTCTGGCGCAAACCCAACACCTCTCATCACCCCGAGAGCAACATCCCCACAGTGAAGCATGGTGGTGGCAGCATCATACTGTGGGGATGTTTTTCATCGGCAGGGACTGGGAAACTGGTCAGAATAGTTGAATAGTTATGTACGCTCAAGTTTTCCGTTTTTTGTCTTATTTCTTGTTTGTTTCACAAGAAAAAATATTTTGCATCTTCAAAGTGGTAGGCATGTTGTGTAAATCAAATGATACAAACCCCCCAAAAATCTATTTTAATTCCAGGTTGTAAGGCAACAAAATAGGAAAAAGGCCAAGGGGGGTGAATACTTTCGCAAGCCTATGTACTGTGTACTGCTGTGTACTTGTTTATACTTGTGTGTACTACTACTGTGTTCTGTGTGTACTGTTTGCGTCGTCTGTGGTCCTCCCTTTCCTCCTCTGAGGAGCCTCCATAGGCATGCTATAATGTGCGTGTGCTCACCCCTAGGCCATGGCAGAGGAGAGTGGAGAAGGAGACAAGGCCAAAGAGATCCAGGACCAACTGAACGAACTGGAGGAGAGGGCAGAGCATCTGGACAGGCAGAGGACCAAAAACATCTCTGCCATCAGGTGAGACGACCACCAGTCTTTCACCACTTGGTATTGTTAGAACATAGTTTTTTGACCTGATGCATATTTTGCTGATCGGTAAAATTCTGTTTTCTGTAGTGTACGGGTGATCATGTTTTTCTACCTTTTACATTTGAGTCATTTAGCAGACGCTCTTATCCAGAGCGACTTGCAGTAGTGAGTGCATACATTTTCATACTTTTTCATACTGGTCCACCGTGAGAAACAAACTCACAACCCTGTAGCTCATGTCAGCTAACATTTTTTAGATCGGTAAGTTAGTCTAGCGACCAGCCATCTAAACTTGTAGATATTGTCAAATTACGGACCGTGGGCCTCCATTAATTGTGTTAGTCACTCTCACTCAGATATCATATTAAAAACATTTCTCTCCGCCCAAGGCAAAATGTGTAGCATTGCATGAAATGTATTATGAAATTGTAAAATCTTCTCTCCATCCCATGGCAAAATGTGTAGAATTGCAGGATATTTACTCTAAAACACTTTTTTTTCTTTCTCTCCGCTGTCAAGAGGACAGCCTCTAAAATGTTTTGATCGCAAGGTGGGGGGCTCCAAAAGGCTACTGTGGCCCCCCATGATGAGTTCAGGTCAAAGTTCATCCCCTGCTCTACCAACTGAGACACACAGGGCTGTTGCTCTCTCTCTTTCTCTCTCTCTCTCTCTCTCTCCTCTCTCTCTCTCTCTCTCCTCTGTCTCTCTCTGTCTCTGTCTCTCTCTCTCTCTCTCTTTCTCTCTCTCTCTTTCTCTTTCTCTCTCTCTCTATTCTCTCTCTATCTCTCTTTCTCTCTCTCTCTCTCTCTCTCTCTGTCTCTGTCTCTGTCTCTCTCTTCTCTGATCTCTCTTCTCTCTTCTCTTCTCTCTCTTTTCTTCTCTTCTTCTCTCTCTTTCTCTTCTTCTCTCTCCTCTCTCTCTCTTCCGTCATGTCTCTCTCACTGATCTCTCTTGTCGATCTGAACCTCTCTGTAGTTCTCCACTCCGTACTCGTGTTTCTTGTACATTCATCACTGTTAGCTCGCTGGAAATTCTGGGCTCCTGTGTATTCTCAATCTTCACGGTACTTTCATTCTCTGTCTCTGTTGACTACGTCTCAAACCTCAATACTGCTCTTGTTCACGTCAAATCACGGAAATCTGTAGAAGTTAATTGTGATCTCTTATGTGTATATCATCACCTATAACTTCTCAGCTGAGACATCCAATTGTGACCCGTTCCTAACGCTCCACGTTCAATATCAAATGCCTCTTGTGTACTCTTCACGAAACTTCGTCTCTCTTCTCTCATACTTCACACCTACCTCTACTCTCCCCTCCTGCTCATCAATGTGCTGTACGTACTCGTCGATCCCTTCCAGAACCCCCCCCCCCCCCCCCCCCCCCACCCCTCCCAATCCCACCATGGTGTCTTACGTAAGTTGCAGATCCTCTCTCTCAATTCAAAGGGCTTTATTGGCATGGGAAACATATGTTAACATTGCCAAAGCAAGTGAAATAGATAATAAATATTAACATTAAACATTACACTCACAAAAGTTCCAAAGGAATAGAGACATTTAAATTGTCACATTATGTCTATATACAGTGTTATAATGATGTGAAAATAGTTAAAGTACAAAAGTGAAAATAACTCAACATAAATATGGGTTGTATTTACAATGGTGTTTGTTCTTCACTGGTTGCCCTTTTCTTGTGGCAACAGGTCACAAATATTGCTGCTGTGATGGCACACTGTGGTATTTCTCCCAGTAGATATGGGAGTTTATAAAAATTGGATTTGTTTTCAAATTCTTTGTGGATCTCTGTAATCTGAGGGAAATATGTGTCTCTAATATGGTCATACATTTGGCAGGAGGTTAGGAAGTGCAGCTCATTTTCCACCTCATTTTGTGGGCAGTGTGCACATATCCTGTCTTCTCTTGAGAGCCAGGTCTGCCTACGGCGGCCTTTCTCAATAGCAAGGCTATGCTCACTGAGTCTGTACATAGTCAAAGCTTTCCTTAAGTTTGGGTCAGTCACAGTGGTCAGGTATTCTGCCACTGTGTACTCTCTGTTTAGGGCCAAATAGCATTCTAGTTTGCTCTTTGATTTTGTTAATTCTTTCCAATGTGTCAAGTAATTATCTTTTTGTTTTCTCATGATTTTGTTGAGTCTAATTGTGTTGCTGTCCTGGGGCTCTGTGGGGTCTGTTTGTGTTTGTGAACAGAGCCCCAGGACCAGCTTACTTAGGGGACTCTTCTCCAGGTTCATCTCTCTGTAGGTGATGGCTTTGTTATGGAAGGTTTGGGAATCGCTTCCTTTTAAGTGGTTATAGAATTTAACGGCTCTTTTCTGAATTTTGATCATTACCGGGTATCTGCCTAATTCTGCTCTACATGCATTAATTGGTGTTTTACGTTGTACACAGAGGAGATTCAATTTGGTGTTTGTCCCATTTTGTGAATTCTTGGTTGGTGAGCGAACCCCAGACCTCACAACCATAAAGGGCAATGGGTTCTATAACTGATTCAAGTACCGGTATTTTTAGCCAGATCCTAATTGGTATGTCAAATTTTATGTTCCTTTTGATGGCATAGAAGGCCCTTCTTGCCTTGTCTCTCAGATCGTTCACAGCTTTGTGGAAGTTACCTGTGGCGCTGATGTTTAGGCCGAGGTATGTATAGTTTTGTGTGTGCTCTAGGGAAACGGTGTCTAGATGGAATTTGTATTTGTGGTCCTGGCAACTAGACTTTTCTTTGGAACACCATTATTTTTGTTTTACTGAGATTTACTGTCAGGGCCCAGGTCTGACAGAATCTGTGCAGAAGATCTAGGTGCTGCTGTTGGGGACAGAAGCAGCAGATCATCAGCAAACAGTAGACATTTGACTTCAGATTCTATACAGAACAAAAATATAAAAACGCAACATGTAAAGTGTTGGTCCCATGTTTCATGAGCTGAAAAAAAAAGATGCCAGAAGTGTTCCAAATGCACTAAAATATTATTTCTCTCCAATTTTGTGCACAAATTAGTTTACATCCCTGTTAGTGAGCATTTCTCCTTTACCAAGATAATCCATCCACCTGACAGGTGTGGCAGATAAAGAAACGGATTAAACTGCATGATCATTACACAGGTGCACCTTGTGCTGGGGACAATAAAAAGCCACTCTAAAATGTGCAGTTTTGTCACACAACCCAATGCCACAGATGTCTCAAGTTTTGAGGGAGCGTGCAATTGGCATGCTGACTGCAGGACTGTCCACCAGAGCTGTTGCCAGAGAATTGAATGTTCATATCTCTACCATACGTCGTTTTGGAGAATTTTGGCAGTACGTCCAACCGACTTCACACCGGAGACCACGTGTAACCACGCCAGCCCAGGACCTCCACATGGGGCTTCTTCACCTGCGGGATTGTCTGTGGGGGGGGTGCTGCTGAGGTGTATTTATGTCTGTAATAAAGCCCTTTTGTGGGGAAAAACTAATTCTGATTGGCTGGACCTGGCTCCCCAGTCATGTGAAATCCATAGATTAGGGCCGAATTAATTTATTTCAATTGACAGATTTTTAAAATATGATCTGTAACTCAGTAAAATTGTTTAAGTTGTGTTTATATTTTAGTTCAGTATAGTAGGGTGAGGCCGGGTGCTGCAGACTGTTCTAGTGCCCTCGCCAATTCGTTGATACACTATATATACAAAAGTATGTGGACACCTCTTCAAATTAGTGGATTCGGCTATTTCAGCCACACCCGTTGCTGACAGGTGTATAAAATCAAGCACACAGCCATGCAATCTCCATAGACAAACATTGGCAGTAGAATGGCCTTAATGAAGAGCTCAGTGAATTTCAACGTGGCACCGTCATTGGATGCCACCTTTCCAACAAGTCAGTTCGTCATATTTCTGCCCTGCTAGAGCTGCCCCGGTCAACTGTAAGGGCTGTTATTGTGAAGTGGAAATGTCTAGGAGCAACAACGGCTCAGCCGCGAAGTGGTAGGCCACACAAGCTCACAGAACGGGACCGCCGAGTGCATATAAATTGTCTGTCCTCGGTTGCAACACTCACTACCGAGTTCCAAACTGCCTCTGGAAGTAACGTCAGCACAATAACTGTTTGTCGGGAGCTTCATGCTGTTTGTTCTTTGTTATAGAGCCAAAAAGATCGGAGAAGTGGTTTATCCATACATCTCCGTTTTGGATAGATAACTCTTCGTGTTGTTGTTGGTTTAGTGTTTTCCAATTTTCCCAGAAGTGGTTAGATTCTATGGATTCTTCAATTACATTGAGCTGATTTCTGACGTGCTGTTCCTTCTTTTTCCGTAGTGTATTTCTGTATTGTTTTAGTGATTCACCATAGTGAAGGCGTAGGCTCATGTTTTCTGGGTCTCTGTGTTTTTGGTTGGATAGGTTTCTCAATTTCTTTCTTAGGTTTTTGCATTCTTCATCAAACCATTTGTCATTGTTGTTAATTTTCTTAGGTTGTCTGCTTGACATTTTGAGATTTGATAGGGAAGCTGAGAGGTCAAATATACTGTTTAGGTTTTCTACTGCAAAGTTTACACCTTCACTATTACAGTGAAAAGTTTTGTCCTGGAAGTTGTCTAAAGGGGATTGAATTTGTTGTTGCCTAATTGTTTTTTTGTAGTTTTCTACACTACTTTCCTTCCATCTATAGCATTTCTTAATATTTTGCAGTACCTTTTGGTTTTGATGCCTCATGATTGAGTATTGCTCTGTTCAAGTAGACTGTGATTTTGCTGTGGTCTGATAGGAGTGTCAGTGGGCTGACTGTGAACGCTCTGAGAGACTCTAGGTTGAGGTCATTGATAAAGTAGTCTACAGTACTACTGCCAAGAGATGAGCTGTAGGTGTACCTACCATAGGAGTCCCCTCGAAGCCTACCATTGACTACGTACAGACCCAGCATGCAACAGAGCTGCAGGAGTTGTGACCCGTTTTTGTTGGTTGTTTTGTCATAGTTGTGTCTAGGGAAGCATATTTGGGAGGGAATGCTGTCACCTCCAGGTATGTGTTTGTCCCCCTGTGTGCTGAGGGTGTCAGGTTCTTGTCCAGTTCTGGCATTTAGGTCGCCACAGACTAGTACATGTCCCTGGGTCTGGAAATGATTGATTTCCCCCTCCAGGATGGAGAAGCTGTCTTCATTAAAGTATGGAGGTTCTATTGGGGGGATATAGGTAGCACTCATGAGGACATGTTTCTCTGAGATACTTTCCTTATACATTTCTAGCCAGATGTAAAATGTTCCTGTTTTGACTAATTTAATAGAGTGGGTTAGGTCTGCTCTATACCAAATTAGCATACCCCCTTGAGTCTCTTCCCTGTTTCACACCTGGTAGTTTGGTGGATGGGACTACCAGCTCTCTGTAACCTAGAGGGCAACCAGTGGGTCCGTCTCCTCTATACCATGTTTCTTGTAGGATGACAATGTCTGTATTTCCGATTTCTTTGATGAAGTCTGGGTTCCTGCCAATTGTGCGCCGACCCTATGGGACTCCCAATCCCGGCCGGTTGTGATACAGCCTGGAATCGAACCAGGGGGGGGTGTCTGTAGTGACGCCTCAAGCACTGAGATGCAGTGCCTTAGACCGCTGCGCCACTCGGGAGCCCATGGTTGCATGGTTTGTGTGCTTTGAGTCCAGAAGCAACTGTATGTAACACGTAATATTCAGAATAACTTGTCTGTCTGCAGTATTTACGTTTGTGTTTTGTGTTCCCACAGGCCAGAGACCCTTCAGTCCATGCCGCTATCCTCCAACACCTCAATGAGAAGTACGGAGAAGGGTCGGGCAAAGAGATGGACTTGGAGTTTGAGATGGGCAGGGGAGCGGGACAGGCTGCCCTGAAAGTCATTGACCCTACTAAGAACACCAGCGACCTCTCAGAGGACCTATTTAAAGTTCACGACTTTGACGTCAAGATAGACCTACAGGTTCCCAATGCAGGTGAGATGGACCGAGCACAAAGTGGTGGGTTCGATCCCTGCCTCCAGGAGGGTAGTCAATGTGCGGTCGGTAACACTACCTCTAGACATGGCTCTCCAGGGTGACGTTTCCCCTAGGTACAGATCATTACATTTTAAATTTTTTGTCATTTAGCAGACGCTCTTATCCAGAGTGACTTACAAATTGGTGCATTCACCTTATGATAGCCAGTGGGACAACCCACTTTTTTTTGGGGGGTGGGGTAAGGGGGGGGTAGAAGGATTACTTTATCCTATCCCAGGTATTCCTTAAAGAGGTGGGGTTTCAAGTGTCTCCGGAAGGTGGTGAGTGACTCCGCTGTCCTGGCGTCGTGAGGGAGCTTGTTCCACCATTGGGGTGAGCGGGAACTATGCTTCCGCAGAGGTAGCGGAGCCAGCAGGCCAGAGGTGGATGAACGCAATGCCCTCGTTTGGATGTAGGGACTGATCAGAGCCTGAAGGTAAGGAGGTGCCGTTCCCCTCACAGCTCCGTAGGCAAGCACCATGGTCTTGTAGCAGATGCAAGCTTCAACTGGAAGCCAGTGGAGTGTGCGGAGGAGCGGGGTGACGTGAGAGAACTTGAGAAGGTTGAACACCAGACGGGCTGAGGCGTTCTGGATGAGTTGTAGGGGATTAATGGCACAGGCAGGGAGCCCAGCCAACAGCGAGTTGCAGTAATCCAGACGGGAGATGACAAGTGCCTGGATTAGGACCTGTGCCGCTTCCTGTGTAAGGCAGGGTCGTACTCTCCGAATGTTGTAGAGCATGAACCTACAGGATCGGGTCACCGCCTTGATGTTAGCGGAGAACGACAGGGTGTTGTCCAGGGTCACGCCAAGGCTCTTTGCACTCTGGGAGGAGGACACAACGGAGTTGTCAAGCGTGATGGCGAGATCATGGAACGGGCAGTCCTTCCCCGGGAGGAAGAGCAGCTCCGTCTTGCCGAGGTTCAGCTTGAGGTGGTGATCCATCATCCACACTGATATGTCTGCCAGACATGCAGATATGCGATTCGCCACCTGGTTATCAGAAGGGGGAAAGGAGAAGATTAATTGTGTGTCGTCTGCGTAGAAATGATAGGAGAGGCCTCAGATCAGATCAGGTTCAGATCAGATCAGGTACAGATCAGATCAGGTTCAGATCAGATCAGGGTTTCCGTTAGGAAAATGTGTTGCCGGACATTTGACCGGCATCATTTTAATTGACCGGACATTTGAGAAATTTACCAGACCCATATGCATTTTGTGCGTAACTTGATTAGGGTGTCCACTCACTGTGCTCAGAATGACAGAAATCATATTTTAGATTACGGTAATTCATCTTAACAGAACATGCAATTCCGATACACACTTTGAAGATGTTACAATAACTGTCCAAATGTACTCTTCCTCAGCCAACAAGACAAGTAACGAACAGCAAAATCAGTAGCCTATGTCAATCTACTATCCCCCATAGTAGAAACGTTTACCTATTCTAATAATATAATATAATAATATGCCATTTAGCAGACGCTTTTATCCAAAGCGACTTACAGTCATGTGTGCATGCGTTTTTACGTATGGGTGGTCCCGGGGATCGAACCCACTACCCTGGCGTTACAAGCGCCATGCTCTACCAATTGAGCTACTGAGGACCACGTTGTATTGGTCGAGAAAGAAATGGCCTGGTCCAATCAGACTCTGGGACAGTTGTGGGACGATAGATCCTAATTTCATACAACCAATAGGCCTCGGCTACATATATATATATATATATATATAAAAAAAGCTATTAGGCAGATAAGAACGTTTAGCTTAACATTTTAATAAACAATTATTTCTTCACAGTTTAAGCACAGCAATGTGCACCAGGCAGTAGTCTACGCTTGAATGTTCGTTCCGTAACGCAGTTAGCTGGAAAATACCGTTGTCAAAAGTGCACCACACATGCAACATGAGAGAATTAGGCTACTGGTTTCAATGGCATGTGGAAGTCTTTATAAAATAATTGCCTCTAAGTATATGGTCAGATTTAGTCTACTTAGAAGCAAGGTAAAACATTCCTCATAATATGTAGTAAAACATTCATTTTTCAAACAATTAAGTATATGTTTTCAAAATGCATACTGCCTCCAGCTCATTGCAAAGTGGTGACGCGCTGATGAAACCTGCCTTCCATTTCTTATGTACAGGCGAATGGGAAGCGCACTTCAATTACCAGTTGAGAAATAAAAATACCTATTTTTAATCGTGGCCATCAAAACGTTTTTTTTATTTATTTATTTTTACATGCGATTACATTTAGAATTGTTGCTGTTTTGACTTTTGGCTAATTAATATTCAAGATCATTTACTGATTTAATTACTAAAATAATTCATTTATCTGATTTGAATAATTTGGTTATCGTATCCAAAGAGTGACTGAGTCTGATTTTTAATGAATAAACGGTTAGCTAGCTGCGCGGCATGGCTAGGCTGCTGGTGGCGTTAGCTCTGGCTGTGAGTTTCAGGAGTAGCTAACCTCGTCTGATATGCAGCAACGGTAATATACTAACCAACTAACTAACTAACCACAGCTAGGAAAATAGGGTAATTAAGCATGTCCAAATGTAGCACAGTAACAAGACAAAAATAGCTGTCCACAGCCAGCCAACCCACTAGTCAGCATGGGGACGCTGTGGTTGTGACACTGTGGACCCCGTCACCCAGAACACACATCCCACCCCTCATGTCTCTGTAGCTCAGCTGGTAGAGCACGGCGCTTGTTATGCCAAGGTAGTGGGTTCGATCCCCGGGACCACCCATACACA
This sequence comes from Coregonus sp. 'balchen', assembly GCA_902810595.1. Lineage (NCBI taxonomy): Eukaryota > Metazoa > Chordata > Actinopteri > Salmoniformes > Salmonidae > Coregonus > Coregonus sp. 'balchen'. Next base: position 45,279,543 of record LR778281.1, read on the forward strand.
AAAAAAAATGTGTGCACGCATGACTGTAAGTCGCTTTGGATAAAAGCGTCTGCTAAATGGCATATCATATATCATATCATGTCTCATGTCAGTATGAATAACGTATGCACTCACTAACTTAACTGTAAGTCGCTCTGGATAAGAGCGTCTGCTAAAATGACTAAAATGTAAATTATTCTAAGAGGGCACCATTAAGTGTTGAATATAGTGAGACCCTTGAATGAACTGTATCCGTAGTTGTTAATGACGTGATCTTATTCATGGAAAGAGAAGATGTGAGAGGGCTACAGCACACACCAACCAGGAACAGACATGAACTAGGCTACCAATTAGCATCCGATGGGGACAGTATTGGTCATTGGTTTGCCAATTAGACCTGCAGTCTTAACATACTCAACATGCTTGGGCGGTATACAATATATATATATATATATATATACCTTATACCGGGGTATTTGGAAAAAGCCACAGGATGGTTTTTCAATAATGTGAAAACTATTTATTTGACATTTTCTTAATAAATTGGAATATTTTTTTGCTACTTTTTTAAGTTTATACCTGCAGTCAACTTGTGCAATACATTAGGAGAAAAGCAGGTTGAGTTCTTCATTTCAACTGTCACACTATTTTACATTATGAAGCTTACCGTAGTTCAGTTGAGCCAGTCACATGTTTGTTTGTAAATAACACAGCGGGAGCGGGTGAGTCCATAGCGTTCTGTATCTATCGGCGAGTCTCTGTGTGGCACACATGAGGTGATGAGGCACATGAGGCAATTCACTACTAAATGTTTGCCGTCAGATATCTTTATAACGGCTTTCTGCCAGAAGTCAAAGAGCTCTGGTTCCTTCATCAATCATAGCTTGAGGAAGCGCTGTCAATAACAGAACACTCGCTCTGGCTCTTGAACGTGGTGCATAGGGAAAATCTGTTCTCCACCATTCGTAATTGAGGGGCATTTGTCAACAACAAAACGACGTCTTTGCCTGGAGGGTGTGTGACCTCAATCGTGGGCTCTCGTTACAACATCGCGCAATGATTTGGGCTTCTAAAAGCACGTTTCACTCCAGTGTTTGAGAAGCTGTAGCAGCTCTCGCGCTGTCTGACAGAAGTCTTTATCTGTGTGCATGTAATAGATACGATACATAATGAATATACACACGCACCAATTATTTCCACTAAATTATGCTAATTAACCTATAGACCGATAAGCATGACCGGTCAAATGTACAGTGAGGGGGGGGGGGGGGGGGGGAGTATTTGATCCCCTGCTGATTTTGTACGTTTGCCCACTGACAAAGACATGATCCATCTATAATTTTAATGGTAGGTTTATTTGAACAGTGAGAGACAGAATAACAACAACAAAATCCAGAAAAAAGCATGTCAGAAATGTTATAAATTGATTTGCATTTTAATGAGGTAAATAAGTATTTGACCCCTCTGCAAAACATGACTTAGTACTTGGTGGCAAAACCCTTGTTGGCAATCAGAGGTCATACGTTTCTTGTAGTTGGCCACCAGGTTTGCACACATCTCAGGAGGGATTTTGTTCCACTCCTCTTTGCAGATCTTTTCCAAGTCATTAAGGTTTCGAGGCTGACGTTAGGCAACTCGAACCTTCAGCTCCCTCCACAGATTTTCTATGGGATTAAGGTCTGGAGACTGGCTAGGCCACTCCAGGACCTTAATGTGCTTCTTCTTGAGCCACTCCTTTGTTGCCTTGGCCGTGTGTTTTGGGTCATTGTCATGCTGGAATACCCATCCACGACCCATTTTCAATGCCCTGGCTGAGGGAAGGAGGTTCTCACCCAAGATTTGACGGTACATGGCCCCGTCCATCGTCCCTTTGATGCAGTGAAGTTGTCCTGTCTCCTTAGCAGAAAAACACCCCCAAAGCATAATGTTTCCACCTCCATGTTTGACGGTGGGGATGGTGTTCTTGGGGTCATAGGCAGCATTCCTCCTCCTCCAAACACGGCGAGTTGAGTTGATGCCAAAGAGCTCGATTTTGGTCTCATCTGACCACAACACTTTCACCCAGTTCTCCTCTGAATCATTCAGATGTTCATTGGCAAACTTCAGACAGCCATGTATATGTGCTTTCTTGAGCAGGGGGACCTTGCGGGCGCTGCAGGATTTCAGTCCTTCACGGCGTAGTGTGTTACCAATTGTTTTCTTGGTGACTATGATCCCAGCTGCCTTGAGATCATTGACAAGATCCTCCCGTGTAGTTCTGGGCTGATTCCTCACCGTTCTCATGATCATTGCAACTCCACGAGGTGAGATCTTGCATGGAGCGCCAGGCCGAGGGAGATTGACAGTTCTTTTGTGTTTCTTCCATTTGCGAATAATCGCACCAACTGTTGTCACCTTCTCACCAAGCTGCTTGGCGATGGTCTTGTAGCTCATTCCAGCCCTGTGTAGGTCTACAATCTTGTCCCTGACATCCTTGGAGAGCTCTTTGGTCGTGGCCATGGTGGAGAGTTTGGAATCTGATTGATTGAGGTGTCTCTTATACAGGTAACAAACTGAGATTAGGAGCACTCCCTTTAAGAGTGTGCTCCTAATCTCAGCTCGTTACCTGTATAAAAGACACCTGGGAGCCAGAAATCTTTCTGATTGAGAGGGGGTCAAATACTTATTTCCCTCATTAAAATGCAAATCAATTAATAACATATTTGACATGCGTTTTTCTGGATTTTTGTTGTGATTCTGTCTCTCACTGTTCAAATAAACCTACCATTAAAATTATAGACTGATAATTTCAGTGTCAGTGGGCAAACGTACAAAATCAGCAGGGGCTCCAATACTTTTTTCCCTCACTGTATTTACATAAATTAATAGGCTAAAAAGCATTATTTCGCTATGGGATTATTGATTGTTTTCTAACAATTGGCCGGTGGCAATTTTATTTATCACCTTTTTATTTTTTATCGACTAAAAGCCGGCTATTACCTGCTGAGGGATCAGCTTCCCCTCCCCGAGTCCTAACCTTATCCCCTCCCCGAGTCCTAACCTTATCCCCTCCCCGAGTCCTAACCTTATCCCCTCCCCGAGTCCTACCTTATCTCCCCGAGTCCTAACCTTAACCATTAGTCAGGAAAATGCTAAACTCACTCAAGGTCAGCGTCTGGGGGCACCTGTACTGTAACAGCAAATGTGTCACACTAATGTTGTTCCTCCGGTGTGTTTCAGAAGCCAAGTCTCTGTCAGTGAGCGCTAACACCCTGGCAGTGAAGGACGGTGCTCCGCGCAGGTCTCTCAACCTGGAGGACTACAAGAAGAGGAGGGGCTTGATCTAAAGAACTACAGGAAGAGGAGGGGCTTGATCTAAAGAACTACAGGAAGTAGATGAGGGGCTTCATCTTATGATCTAATGGCCTATAACCTCATTCAGTCAGAACCACCTGCATGTGTTGGTCGGGCCATTCACCCCAGGGTCCCTGTGTGTGTTTGAGGGATGTGTGTGTGTGTGTGTGTGTGTGTGTTTGAGAGAGGTGTGTGTGTGTGTGTGTTTAAGGGAAGAGAGTGAGTGTGTGTTGTTTGAGTGAGTGAAGGAGTGTATGTGTGTGTGTATGACCTTATGCTTGAGTGTGTGTGTGTTGTATGACTGAGTGTTTGAGGGAGTGAAGGGGTGTGTGTGTGTGTGTGTGTGTGTGTGTGTGTATGACCGTAAACTTGAGTGTGTATGCTAGATACTGTCCATCTTAAAATGATAGGAAATATTAATTAAGAGAAGACAACTTTTTTTCTCAAAGGTTCTCTCTTAGAAGACAGTTGTCCACCTTTTACTTTTTTTTTCCGTTATTATGTGGTAAATCGTACTTGGAATTGTGTTATTTTTCTTTTGTAATTTCTACGTTTTTATAAATAAATCTAACGTTGGTTCTCCCTCGTACGGATCTGAAGTTCACTCCTTTGGTGTCCAGTTATTTTTGCAAGGGGCACGGTGGTTGTGGATTCTAACCTTGAAGAACACGGTCTTGTAAGACTTAGATTGAGATCATTTGAGATTTTATTGGACTGTCAACATTTATTGGGGCTCAATCTTGATTTCCCCTGTCGTCAACACCGACTGGATTTTCTTTCGTACATGATTTAGGTTTTCCCCCCAACCTAAGATTTTGAGGACAGTATCACCTGATCACCCTCTTTCTCTCAGACAGCAGCGCTGACCCATTATCTGCCTGGACAGCACTTTGTAAAGTCTACAAAAAGAAATGGTTTAAAATTAATCCATTTTACATGGATCACAGAGAGAATTGTTTTTTTTTTTTTTTTTTTATATATCTAGTTTTTTGGTACCTCCCCATTTCCAGAGCAGATTCTAAGTGTTATCGATTGTGTCGTTAAGTCGGTTCCTGTACTGATGTGGCATGCCATGTAAATAATACACATTGGAGTGAGTACGGCAGAATAAAGAGAGGCGCTGTTTCGTAACGTCTGTGTCCAATTTGTGTTTTAGTCTTTCTCCCCATTACCAGTGGGGCGGCAGGTAGCTTTAGTGGTTAAGAGCGTCGTGCCAGTAACCGAAAGGTCGCTGGTTCTAATCCCCGAGCCGACTAGGTGAAAAAATCTGTCTGCCCTTGAGCAAGGCACTTAACCCTAATTTGCTCCTGTAAGTCGCTCTGGATAAGAGCGTCTGCTAAATGACTAAAATTTGGGGAAAAAATAGAGATAACTGTGGGTGTTGGAACTATCCCCATGAGTGATTTTTGGTCTATGGTCATTTTTAACAGAAATATTAACCCTAGCTCTATCCCATCCAATTATTCACAAAATGTTCTGTCCAAGTTTTTTTTGTTGCACGAATACACAACACTTTATGGTATCACATGTTTTCCGGAAACTGAGTCGAAGGTACTCAGTTGAAGACACACAATTGTTTTTATTTTGTATTTCATTAAAGGGGCAGTGAAGTCCAAATGAGATTTTAAATATTTCCACACAAAATTTAGAAAACGATGATAATGCCTTATTTTTGTAACAGCTGTTTGAAAAAAAATCCTGGTATTTCAGAGTGTTTGGGTGGGATGTATTTTTTTACCAACCGCATAACGTCACACAGCGATCTGATTATAATAGACTAATGATAGTTCAATTTATATTTGCATAATCTCATCCTACACTGCTGCTGGCTCCGCCCGGTCATGTTGACATTTCATTACTCATCGTTGTCAGCATGCGCTGCAGACTTAGGCTACCGACGACCAAAACGTTTCTGGAGTTACTTCCTACTTTAAAGCAATGTGCAGATGTTGGCTGAAAAGCAGCAAATGTTTATTTGAACTGTCTTCCATCTGAACAATAATTTGGCTTCGATTTATTTTTTATAATGAAATTCAGAACCTTCGCATAGGCTACACAGTACACTTTGCGTCAGACTGCGTTTTGATTTCCGAGTCAAAACGGAGAGTTTGTTTATTTATTGTGTCAAAATTGGACATGGAATAACAAAACAAATAACAATAAAATGTGTTCAATTTTTTTATATTTTTTGTTTAATGTTTTGTTCATACCCGGAAGTACACTCCCCCCTCATAGAATATTCACAGGGCTTAGGGGATGTGTCTACAGCCTAGGTTGGCATCACAAAGAAAGCGCTAAACGCTGTGAGTGACATTAAGTTAAAAATACTCATGATGCAAAACTTATGAAGTTAGCATGCCAATAGAATAAACTCAACAACTGAACAAAGTTGCCGTGCGCTAGCTAGCTAGCGAGCCCTACCTGGTTACTGGCTATAGTCATGCTAGCTAGTGGAAGTAACTTAGTCCCTCAACCTGCTAGAAGATGAAGCTGCCTGGCCAGAGGTACCGGCTACAGAAAGGTCAGATTTCTCCATTACTTCTGTAGCTAACTTAGCGAGATATTCTGTCAGCTGATGGTGCTTATTGACGTGAGTAATAATGATGAGCAGTTAATGTACATGGTTACCTATCTGGCACTTTGAATAGCTAACTTCGCTATTGCTCACACATTCAACAATATCAAATTAAAGCTATAGTCAGTGCTGATGTGTCTGTGTGTGTTCTGAATGTTCCCGCAGGAGAAGGACACCGTATGGCATCTCAGCTGATCATCACGAACTTCATGTAATTAAAATCAGCCAATTACAGTCAGTTAAAATAAGCTTTTTTTTATTGGTATGGGTATGCTTCACCAACATCCTTTCCTGCTCACTGAAAAGCTTATTATACGTAGGCTAGACTCTTGTTGTGAACACGACTATTGCTGCAACAATTGTCTTTCTTCTCTGAATGTATACAGGTGTAGGATAATAGTTTGATCACCCTGTTGTTGCATGACATTTCCAAACTTGTAGTGTATAAAAGGCGTCTAAAGTTTGTAACTTTCACTTTAAAATGTCTGACTTGAAGTTCTCTACCATCTTCCCTCCTTCTCTTGATGAGTGATAAAAGTGAATGTAATTGCTGCATTTTAACAGTGATCCAAAATCTAATGAAATTGAATATTTTATAAGTGAAAAGTCTAAATAAGGTATTTAAAAAAATTTTTTTTAATACATTTGCAAAAATGTATAAAAACCTGTTTTTGCTTTGTCGTTATGGGTATTGTGTGTAGATTGATGTGGAAAAGAATAAATGCAATCCATCTTTGAAAAAGGCAGTAATGTAACAACATGTGGGAAAAGGGAAGGGGTCTGAATACTTTCTGAATGCACTATGTGGTGTTCAATGCAGGCCTACATTGCGTGATACTTCTAAAAACGTTTTTACATTATGAAGGGCTTGACATGAATTATTGATTTTATACTTGGTCTGTAACACCATGGGCACAATAGCTGACTGTAAATTGCATTGTTTTTGTGTTGTATGATGCAAGAAACCACTTTACAAAATACAATTAATTATTATTACCATACAGAGAATTAGACAATGTAGGCTACCCCTCTGCCTATTGGCTTATTTGATGAGCAGTTCATGTAAACGTTACAACACTATATCAGCCAGGCTACGAACCTACAGGCAGGAGCTAAACAACGTTACAACAGACACAGCAATATACACACCAGGAGGTGTCTAGGAAACAACTGGAAGAAAGTAAAGCCTACCCGTGATACATTTTTCACATTTTACATTTTAGTCATTTTAGCAGACGCTCTTATCCAGAGCGACTTACAGGAGCAATTAGGGTTAAGTGCTTTGCTCAAGGGCACATCGGCAGATTTTTCACCTAGTCGGCTCGGGGGATTAGAACCAGCGACCTTTCGGTTACTGGCACAACGCTCTTAACCACTAAGCTACCTGCCATATACACTAAGGGCAGGTTTCCCTGATACAGATTAAGCTAAAAAAGCACTTTTCAATGAATAAAACTCCATTGATCTCGCTTTTTAGACTAGGACTAGGCTCAATCCCTAAATCCATTAGCAGCAACAGAAATATTACGCTGAGTAGGCAGGGGTAGAGCAGTGAGGCAAACTATTCTCCATTATTTTAATGTGGCCATGGAACCTTTGGGCCAGCATAGCACCCCACCAAATTTGCCAGTGTCAAAACCCCACTACGGGAGGTTTTAAATCCAGTCTCTACTTTGTGGTGTACACCTTTTTCATTAGGATTGTCCTGTGGGAGCAGCAAGAACAGTTTGGTACTGAAGTTGCGTATAGGAAATGTATGGCTCAGTTTGACTACCAGGGAGAAATGAGTGTAAATGTACTACATTGAAATTTTGTCTCTGAGTAAAACACGCTAGAAAATGGGCTTTATGCTCACATTACCATTTTGAAACAGCTACAGTGCTTTCAGAAAGTATTCATACCCCTTGATTTATTTCACAATGTGTTGTGTTACAGCCTGAATTCAAATACTATACCCCATACTGACCAGAAATGTTTGCAAATTTATTGAAAATGAAATACAGAAATCTAATTTACACACTAAGTATTCACACCCCTGAGTCAATACATGTTAGAATCACCTTTGGTAGAGATTACAGCTGTGAGTCTTTCTGGGTAAGTCTCTAAGAGCTTTGCACACCAGGATTGTCCAATATTTGCACATTATTATTTTTTTACATTCTTCAAGTTTGTTGATCATTGCTAAACAGCCATTTTCAAGTTTTGCCATAGATTTTCAAGCCGATATAATCAAAAGTGTAACTAGGCCACTCAGGAACATTCAATATCGTCTTGGTAAGCAATTCCAGTGTATATTTGGCCTTGTGTTTTAGGTTATTGTCCTGCTGAAAGGTGAATTTGTCTCCCAGTGTCTTTTCTAAAGCGAACTGAACCAGGTTTTCCTCTAGGATTTTCCCTGTGCTTAGCTTTATTCAGTTTCTTTTTATCCTAAAAAACTCCCTAGTCCTTGCCAATGACAAGCATACCCATAACATGATGCAGCCACCACCATGCTTGAAAATATGAAGAGTGGTACTCAGTGATGTGTTGTGTTGGATTTGCCCCAAACATAACGCTTTGTATTCAGGACATAAAGTTAATTTATTTTCCTTTTTTTTGCAGTTTAACTTTAGTGCCTTGTTGCAAACAGGATGCATGTTTTGGAATATTTGTATTCTGTACAGGCTTCCTTTTTGTCACTCTGTCATTTAGGTTAGTATTGTGGAGTAACTACAATGTTGTTGATCCATCCTCAGTTTTCTCCTATCACAGCCATTAAACTCTGTATCAAATCAAATCAAATTTTATTGGTCACATACACATATTTAGCAGATGTTATTGCGGGTGTAGTGAAATGCTTGTGTTCCTAGCGCCAACAGTGCAGTAGTATCTTAACAATTCACAACAATACACAAATCTAAAATTAAATGAATGGAATTAAGAAATATATAAATATTAGGACGAGCAATGTCGGAGTGGCATTGACTAAAATACAGTATAGTAGAACACAGTACATAATACAGTGAAATCCCTGAGCAGTTTCCTTCCTCTCCGGCAACTGAGTTAGGAAGGACGCCTGTATCTTTGTAGTGACTGGGTGTATTGATACACCATCCAAAGTGTAATTAATAACTTCACCATGCTCAAAGGGATATTTAATACCTTCTTTGCGAGGCATTGGAAACGTCCCTGGTCTTTATGGTTGAATCTGTATTTGAAATTCCCTCCTCGACTGAGGGACCTTACAGATCATTGTATGTTTGGGGTAGAGATGAGCTAGTCATTCAAAAATCATATAAACACTATTATTGCACACAGAGTCCATGCAACTTATTATGTGACTTGTTAAGCACATTTTTACTCCGGAACTTATTTAGGCTCGCCATAACAAAGGGGTTGAATACTTTTATGACTTAAGATTTTTCAGCTTTTCAATTTTGTATTAATTTGTAAAAATGTCTAAAAGCATAATTCCACTTTTAAATTATGGGGTATTGTGTGTAGGCCAGTGACACAAAATCTCAATTTAATCTATTTTAAATTCAGGCTGTAACAACAAAATGTGGAAAAAGTCAAGAGGTGTGAATACTTTCTGAAGGCACTGTAACTCAATACAGGTGTGGTGGACTTTCAGTAGAGGTAATAGCACATTACTGCCATCTAGTGGCTTAAAGTGTACAACACAGGTGCATTCTGTACATACACTACAATTTAGCCCTATTTGATACTTGATTAGGGCCATGATTTCACACAAAAAAATGTTGGCACTTTCCTTTTACCGGTATTTCCAACATGTTTGCTGCAGGTAGGACATCCTAGGAAATGTTCTTTAATTGACACAAGCTGTCTCCAATCAATGTCTGGTTGTGTTTGGTGGGGGATCGCCTAAACCAGGGGAGGCGTATCTTAATCTGCGAATCTTAATCACACAAAGTCTATTATTCGGCCTGGAATTCTATTTGTAGATCAGTGATTCTACACCTCACCTTTCTCAGTCTGATCCCAACGGACTCGGAATTTGTATATAAAAATGGGTCAATTAGGGGCAGTTAAAAAGGGAGGGTCAGTTAAATCAACCATGGAATTACAGGTAACTACCAAAATAAAGGAAACACTTGAGGAAATGATGGATACAATGTAGGCGCTTCCACACAAGTGTGGCTTCTGAGTTGTTTAAGCAATTAACATCCCATCATGCTTAGGGTCAATTTAGGGCCAAGACCTGCTCAACTTGCTGATGTTTCACGAGGAACAGTGGCTAAGGTGATGTTGGTATGAAAGTGTGAAGGAAAGACATCATCTAGGGGGCATGATTGACGTTACACCACGGGCAACAATAACTGGCGACTAATTAATTTTCAGACAAATATTTCCAACTATTCAACTTAGTTTATCCACTGACTACCGCATCTAGAAGGATAGCTAATTACTGAAATATAGGTAGCTAGATCACTGGGCGGCAGGTGGCTTAGTGGTTAAGAGCGTTGTGCCAGTAACCGAAAGGTCGCTTGGTTCTAATCCTCCGAGCCGACTAGGTGAAAAATCTGTCGATGTGCCCTTGAGCAAGGCACTTAACCCTAATTGCTCTGGATAAGAAGTTCTGCTAAAATGAAAAAGAAAAAAAAACTGTCCAGGCAGTAGCCACTAACTACATCATCAATTTAGCCACCAGGCGTGTTAGGGCGACCATAGCAACTGAGTAAAAACAAACATTTTTATATGTGTGAAAAGTGAATCGCTATAACGCCGTAAAAATCCATTATTAACCCAAAACATAGAGTAGAAAACAGTGATTTTGTATTGTTATACGTGATTCTGTAAACCTATCATTTTAGCAAGCATCATACGGAGTTATGAGCTCAAAAAGCAGTAGTAGTAGCAGTATGTAAATCAGGGAGCCAAAAAATTTGCAGACGCTCTTATCCAGAGCGGTTTACAAATTGGTGCATTCAATTTATGATAGCTGAACGGCTCTTTCAAAGATGCAATTCGTTCAAAAAAGAGCGGTTAGTTCGCAAACGACCAGTCACTAGTTTTAGGCCTGGTCACTTGACCGCAGTCCCAAATTAAACAGGGCAAAATATTATTTGTTATATTGAAAATGGAAACGAGTGAAGGCGTGAGGCCCGGTGGGACCATTCTAGCCAATGAGATGGCAGATATGCGTGTGAACAATTGCCAGAATGCCACCTGCATTCACTCATATCAGTACGTTTGTAACAGCCTAAACATTACGACATTTCTGTTCGATCAAATGAACGGGATTTGATTTTCAGTATCAGGGATTAGATGAGGGATTTGGACTACTGATATTTAAATTAAAAAGGAATATTAGGGAATTAGTAATACTCAAAGCCCACTGCAATATCACAGTGGTCAACAATTTCTCTCCAGTGACGTGTTAAAAAACCAAATATTTTGTTATAACTAACCAAAGATGGACCAATGGGAGCAAATGAATCATAGTGGGCAGACCCAAGTACGAGCTATCGAGATCCTATTGGTGCGTTTTAGCATTATTTGCATATTTCCTTTAGGGAACGCCTACTCTTAAGTGTGCGCGTGTAATAACTCAATTCACCCTTGTACTCCTGCTAAAGAACAAACACACATTTTGAAACATTGGAAAATGGTAAAGTCTACCAAACTTAGTCCACTCTGTTCTTAACAAATTCTAGTTTTGGGAACAGAAAACTATATTGAGATCAAATGTTCCATCGATGAGGGAAAATTAGCAGAATATCGGCCAAATTCAATTCTCCCACTGGCCGGCCACTGGGCTTCCTCTCGTCACCTTGGTGGTGAGTGGAATTGCCAACCGGATGCTTCAGATTTATACATCCGGTGAAACATCTGGCTCATTGTTTTATCTGTGTCAAAACTCTGACAGCTGGTTTGTATTTTTAATCAGGCGTTGAGATAGGCGTTCTGTTTTGGGGTCCTTGCGGTAGTTCCTGGTCCACGTATGAGCCAGATCCAAAGCAAATACTTAGCTAACAAAGATTTACCAGATAATGTGTAAATGTGACACTACAGTCTATTGTTGATGATTAATCCCGGCTTATAAATCGTCTGGGATATTTGTAATTTTGGACGTCGTTGTTGTTATACGGTAAGTCGACTAGCTAGTTAGCGCTAATGGATGCTAGTATGTTAAGCTAGTTTAGTTGTCGAACCCTGTGTAATCCACCCGTGATTTATGCCAAAAGCTGAAAGTTGATATCTCAGTATGTTGTTAAACCTACCCACACAGACCATTTGTACTATTTTGAGGGTTAAGTGATTACCCGGATTTCTAGCTAACCTTCAAAGATGTTAGCCATAACATCAACAATCTTGCTATCTGTTTGTACGGTAGAAGCTATGTCATCATAACATTTAGCATTATGTTTTGGTTTTAGGATAATGTCTTTTGTCACAAAAAGCTATTTATTGTAATTTAATTCTCGAATCTGACAAACTGATTCATTTAGGTTTTGGTTCATTTGTGTTTCTAGGATGCAGAATGTCTTGGTTCGCCGACCTGGCAGGGAAAGCTGAAGACTTCCTGAATAAAGTGGATGCAGGAGCTGCCAGCCTGACCAAACCCCAAGGCCGCACCTCCTCCTTCTCCTCAGCCTACGATGCTCCTGACTCCACCGACAACTCTCAGTACAGTAGCACCGGCACTGGCTACAGCACCAACACATCAGAGACACAGCAACACCCCTATGGGAACTCCACCTCCCACAATGCATCAGGATCTGGTTTCATTACTGCAGCTGCTGGCAACATCAAGAAATCCAAAGGCTCCCTGTTGACTAGCTCAGCCACCGTCTCCACCACCAGCACCCTTCCCCTGGGGTCTTCCAGCACTGCTTCCTCCTCCAGCTCCATCAAACCCTCCTCCAGCTTCGTGAGGCCCAGTAAGAAGAGTCAGAGTGAGCAAGATGTGGATGATGACCTGTTGTTTGACTTCCTTAACAGCTCAGACCCTCCGGCCAATGAGAGGAGGGAGGTCAGACCCAGAGATCCTCTCAGAGTGTCTCCTGAAGGATCAGGCTCCCCCCAGCCAGCACCTCCTGCCTTGGCAGCTGCCCCCCTCATGGTCCCCTCTGCCCCCTCCACGCCCCCCTCCCTACGGGGCATGTCTCGTACCTCCAGCTCCAGCTCTCTATCCACCAGTACTCACAGTGCCAAAACAGGGGGTTCAGAGGATGGCTCTGCCAAAGAAAGTCAAGGTACTGACACTTAAACTGGTCATTTTTAATGTCAAGGCACAAGATGTATGCTGTTTTGTTCTTTTGATCTCGAATGTTTGGTCGACATCATGTGGTCCTCTGTAGCTCAGCTGGTAGAGCACGGCGCTTGTAACGCCAAAGTAGTGGGTTCGATCCCCGGGACCACCCATACACAAAAATGTATGCACGCATGACTGTAAGTCGCTTTGGATAAAAGCGTCTGCTAAATGGCATATTATTATTATTATTATTATCATACACGTTTATGAAGTAATCAAGACAGTGTTAAAGTTACAATTGCTAATTGAGATCAGTTCAAAGTTCCCTCCTTTTATATATCTTCTGTCTTTTTTTCCAGACACACCTGATGGTTCTGATTCTGGGTTGGCTGTTCCCCAGTCTATCAGCTACCTATCAGAGTCTACGCCCACATACAAGGCCCCTCCCCTAGCCCAGGCCCCGCCCCCTATAGTGGAGCAGCAGAGTCAGATGATGTCTAGTCTGCGTCTGGAGAACCAGCTACTGAGGTCAGAGGTCACCTCCCTCAACCAGGAACTGGCCTCCATCATCCAGAGAGCAAAAGACACTCAGGAGGGTGAGAGAGCTGAGAGAGAAGGCTTAGGAAGAAGACTCATGTCTGGTCCCAGATCAGTTTCTGCTGTCTTGCCAACTCCTATGCTCATTGTCATGATGATGGATGTTGTCATTGCCAAGACGGCACTGACAGATCTGGGACCAGGCTATGCTCATGTATGTGTATCTGTGGTGGGTGTAACTGTATGGTCATAAACTCTTTCCCACAGAATTGAACCAGGCACGGTTACGCACAGAGAAGTGGAATTCGGACCAGTCTCGCACAGACCGCACGGTCAGGGAGCTGCGGTCGCAGGTTGATGACCTCACAGAGGCCCTCAGTGCTAAGGACGGGCAGTTGGCTGTGCTGAAGATCAGGCTAGATGAGGCAGATCAGTTACTGAAGTCACGGAGCTCTGCTCTGGAGGAGGCACAGACTGAGAGGTCCCGGTATGTTTACAATCTTTGTAGATGGATAGGCCTGTAAGGACTAAATCTGGCTGCTTCATTCATTATTAGTAAAAGACAACTCAATTTGTCAGACATATGTCCAGGTACGTTTAATGAACCAAATCTTTGTGAATGAATAGATGTATTCAATGGGGATGTCCTGCTGCTTCAACATTACATATTATGAGAATAAACAATGTGCTACAGCACTTACATGGGTATAAATGGTAAAGGCTTGTTCCGGAAGGCTCTGTGTGAGGCGCTCTCTGAATAGGGTAGTCTACGTGTAACGGAGGTAAGAACGTGCCGTAGGATCACTCCACAGCTAGCTTGAAATGTCGCCGACGGAGCCAGTGAATCGCATCCTTTTCTGTAGGACAACTGGTTGGTATGTTGTCAAGGACGGCGGTCACATGTCTTTACGATCAGAGGACCACTGGTCCGAGCCCACTAAGTAAGGGAACCGGGACAGTGGAGGAAGTGAAGCATCACACTGAAGTTTTTTTTTTTTTATAGCACTAGGGAGACGACAAGTAAATTAACTTTGTAGCCCCTTCATGTCCAGGATCCTCCAGGACACCACGGAAGGCAGCAGTATGCAGTCCCAGGCCATGGCGACCATGCAGGAGAGACTGAGGGAGGCAGACATGGCCCTACGCAGGGAACAGGACAGCTCAGACAGATGCAGGGTAGACACACCAACCACCACACCACACACCCACACACACACACACACACACACACAGACACACAGGACACACAGACACCACACACAAGGACCACCAGGACACCACACTACAACACCACAGCACACATCACACAGACACACACACACAGACACACCACACACACAACAGACACCACACACACACACACAGACACACACCAGACACACACACCCACACACAACACACACACACGACACACACACACCAGACCACACACAAGACACACACACACACCACAGACACACAGACACCACCACAGACACCACCACACACACAGACACACACACACACACACCCACACAGACAGGACACACAAGGACACACAGACACACAGACACACAGACACAGACACAGACACACCACACACACACACAGGACACAGACACACACACACAGACACACACACACACACACCACACACACACATAGACACACACACACAGACACACAGGACACACACACAGACCCACACCACACACACACACCACACACACACACAGACACACCACACACACACAGGACACCACAGACACACACCACACACCACACACAGGACACACACACACACCACACACACAGACAACACACCACGACACACACACACACACACCACACAGACACACACACACACACAGACACACACAGACACACACACACACACACACACACACACACACAAGGTCCCAGCTGTCAAGTACACATTGATATTTGTTAGACAGTTTTTTTTTAAAAAAAATGAATCTTTAATCTGTCAAATACAGATAACTAGTGGTAACAGGGCAAGTTCTTCCTGTAAGTCAACCATGGACTGTAACACGTCCTTCCTCTGCTTGGGACCCACAGAGTGAGTTTGCGGCGCGGCTGTCCAAGGTGGAGGCGGAGAGGCAGACGCTGGCGGAGGCTGTGACGGGTGCAGAGAGACGGGCGTCGGAGGATAGGCACCGGGTGGAGGACCTCCAACAGCAGCTGAAGAATGCCAAGCAGGAATTCCAGGACTATAAGCACAAGGCCTCCCGCATACTACAGGCAAGAGAGAGAGATTTAGATAAGAGGCGAAAGAAACGCTCACCTATTTAGGCGAGGTGCTAGCTGACGGCGTAAAAAACTCTTGAAAAATGAAATTATACCCTGATGAAGATGGCTTGTCTGTCGAAACGTTGGTCATTAGGATATTAAATAATTGCATCTGAGCTCCTAGAGTGAGAGGCTCTCCTTTTCTTTTTCAAGAGATAGAGATTTAACTCTCATCTGTCACATTTTACATTTACATTTTCGTCATTTAGCAGACGCTCTTATCCAGAGCCACTTACACATTTTAGATTTAGGACACAAGTCACTATTTCCTTTCAAATGCTTTTTTATTTTTATTTTATTTTATTTTTTCTCCCCCTCCCACCGTGTGTGTGTCCCCTCTCCAGTCCAAAGAGAAGCTGATCAGCAGTCTGAAGGAAGGGTCAGGCTTGGACGGGCTGGAGGGAGGAGGAACATTAGCTCTGGAGCTTGAGGAGCTCAGACACGAGAAGGAGCTGCAGAGAGATGAGATCCAGAAACTACAGGGACAGATGCAGACGCTCCGAGCTGAGATACAGGTGAGAAGGGACTGGAGACGGTTGCAATGATACATCCCTCTTTTAGCAGACCCTCTTTTAGCAGACCCGCTTAGCACACATACAAAGCAACTTAAAGTACAGTGTGAGTGCATGCATTCTTAGTGTGTTTATGTGATTCCTGCGGTATCCCTGCGGCGGGAATTGAACTCGTGTCCTTGCCGTTGTTAGCAACCTACTGAGCCACACAGAACATGCTCATTTCAAGACAACCTTGGTGGTCGGATGGCCTGGCTGTAAGAGTGCGATGTTGTGGTCTTTCTCTCTCAGTACTTGGAGGTAGCAGCCCTAACTGAGGCAGAGACATGGAGAGAGCAGCAGTTGGAAATGCAGGAGCAGCAGGCCAAACAGACCAGAGCCAAGCAGGAAGTGGAGGCCGAGGTGGAGCGCTACAAACAGGTAGCGTAATATACAATATCATACCATGGCATTGTTGAATACTCCTTTCTGATTGGCTTGATGGGCATTCTAGAGCATGCTTTATTTCCCTGTAATGTACGGTATAATTTGTAATGGCTATGAAGTTCGTTCTTACATGTTTTATGTTTGAGCTGCTGTTGAAAGCAAAAGTAGTTTGAAATGTTGAATTCGATTTTCATAATATCAAGCTAGGACTGACGGTTTAGTTAGCTAAGCTAGGAAGTCTGTTTGTTTGGTTACCAAGGCAACTACTGTAGCTATCTAGTAAAAAAGTGCTAGTTACGTCAGTGGATGTTGAACACATTTTTGTTTTGCGGCAAATACAGCCTTGGTAAGAAGCGGGGAATGTATTGCGACTCCGTGAAAAGTGGGTGGCACTCTGCTAACGCGTCGACCCCCGCTACAGAGGACAGAGATGGGAGGAATCACCTGTGGCTTTACTATGGGTAAAGATGGCGGCGTTGAGGAGGGAGCGCGTCTTGCCCTGTTCCTGCTCGACTTTGACTTTTTTGCGTTTTAATTATTACTTTGTTTGCGCAGAATGTTCGTGCAGTAATTTCCAATAACAATCCGTCCAATGCTGAGAGCCCGTACTGCAGCATTCAATGTCAGCAGAACGAACCCCGATGACTCGGTGGCGTGCGACGCGTACAAGGCAAATCCATTAAGGACACAAAAAAGACAATACAGCCTCTAACTTGAATTAATGTGAAACTCAGACTTGCGTCGCATGTGGCGAGGACTACAGACTACCACAGACTACAAAGGCAAAATCCAGATGTGCGGTGCCCACCGACGCCTCCCTCCCAGACGAGCTTAACACATTCTATGCTCGCTTCGAGGCAAACCGCTGACAATCCAGGAAGACTCTCACTGCTCCAGACGACCAGGTGCTTTCACTCTCCGAGGTTCAACGTGAGGAAAACTCAAAAGAGTGAATCTTCCCAAAGCCACCGGCCCAGATGGCATCCCTGAGCCACCTCAGAGTGTTTGCTGACCATCTTCAACCTGTGCCTGTCCCAGGCTGTGGAAACCACCATCGTTCCAGTGCCCAAGGAAAAACAAGGTGACATGCCCAAATGACTATTGCCCTGTCGCGCTCACCTCGGTCATCATGAAGTGCTTCGAGAGGCTGGTCATGGCCCACATCAAGGCCCGGCACACTGGAACCACTCCAATCTGCCCACCGCTCCAACAGATTCACGGAAGATGCCATTTCCACGGCTATTCACACGGCCACATCTGGACAAGAGGAACACTTATGTGAGAATGCTGTTTGGTGACTACAGTTCAGTATTCGACACTGTTGTTCCTTCCAAGCTCGACCCCCAACCTCAGAGCCCTGGGTCTGGACACCGCCCCCTACAGCTGTATCCTGGACTTCCTGATGGGCAGACCACATGGTGTGAAGATTGGCAACAACACCCTTAACACAGGAGCCCCCCAGGGGTGTGTCCTCAGTCCTCTGCTGGACTCCCTGTTCACCCACGACTGCGCGGCTTTGCACGACACCAACTCCATCATCAAGTTTGCTGACGACGCCACGGTTGTAGTCCTGGTAACCAACAACGATGAGTCAGCCTATAGGCAAGGAGGTCAGTGAACTGACGTTGTGGTGTCATGACAACTTCTCCCTCAACGTCAGCAAAACAAAGGAGTGATTGTTGACTTCAGGAAGCAGAGGAGGGAACATGCCCCGATCCACATCATCGGGACTTCAGTAGAGTGCTGAAGCGCGTAAAAAAATTGTCTGTCCTCGGTTGCAACACTCACTACCGAGTTCCAAACTGCTTCTGGAAGCAACATCAGCACAAGAACTGTTCGTCGGGAGCTTCATGAAATGGGTTTCCATGTCCGAGCAGCCGCACACAAGCCTAAGATCACCCTGCGCAATGCCAAGCGTTGGCTGGAGTGGTGTAAAGCTCGCTGCCGTTGGACTCTGGAGCAGTGGAAATGCGTTCTCTGGAGTGATGAATCACGCTTCACCATCTGGCAGCTCGACAGAAGAATCTGGGTTTGGCGGATGCCAGGAGAACGCTTCTTGCCCGAATGCATAGTGACAACTGTAAAGCTTGGTGGAGGAGGAATAATGGTCTGGGGCTGTTTTTCATGGTTTGGGCTTGGTCCCTTAGTTCCAGTGAAGAGAAATCTTAATGCTACAGCATACAATGACATTCGAGACGATTCTGTGCTTCCAACTTTGTGGCTACAGTTTGGGGAAGGCCCTTTCCTGTTTCAGCATGACAATGCACAAAGCAAGGTCCATACAAAAATGGTTTGTCGAGATTGGTGTGGAAGAACTTCACTGGCCTGCACAGAGCCCTGTCCTCAACCCCATCGAACAGCTTTGGGATGAATTGGAACGCCGACTGCGAGCCAGGCCTAATCGCCCAACATCAGTGTCCGACCTCGCTAATGCTCTTGTGGCTGAATGGAAGCAAGTCCCCCGCAGCAATGTTCCAACATCTAGTGGAAAGCGTTCCCAGAAGATCGGAGGCTGTTATAGCAGAAAAGGGGGGGGGGACCAACTCCACATTAATGCCCACGACTTTGGAATGAGATGTTCGACAAGCAGGTGTCCACATACATTTGGCCATGTAGTGTACATTCATGCTACACACACATCACACCTGCTGCTACCAGACTCTTATTATACAGCTTATTATACTTTATACACTACCCCCCCCCCTTCCCCAATACACGTGTAAATATTATAAATGGTTCCTTCCTGTATTATACTGATGCTAAAATGTATATTCTATTCTACTGAGACATTTACTTTATTTGTGTTTTTATTTCTTATTGTTGCACTGTCGAAGGAACCTGCAAGTAAGCATTTCAATGGACCAAGCATATCCAATGCATACGACTAATAAAACGTGAAACTTGGTCCTATTCATTTAAGGTGTGTAACGGAAAAACATTACGAAGCGTTTCGCAATTGGAAAATGTGCGTTTTTTTTTTTTTTTTTTTTTTTTTTTTTTTTTTTTTAATTCGACCACAGGTCCAGGTAGTCCCGGTCTGTTTCATTCTCTGTATCTGGGCTAAGGGGAACGTTTTAAGTGTGTGCCTTTTTGTGTCACGTAGGAGCTGCAGTATGCTGAGGAAGAAAGCCACCGTGCCAAGACCACACTGCAGAGTCGCATCAAGGATCGGGAGGATGAGATGCAGAAGCTCAGGAACCAGGTAAACAATCACTCTTATACATCGTCAAATCCAATCTTTATTTAAAGTGCATTCAAAAACACAATAAAAATAAAATAAAATAAAACATGAAGGAGAAGAAAAACTGTAAATTTTAACTTTCATCAATGTAATTGTCTGCATCACTTCCAATCCCCCATATATATTATTGTAAATATATACAGAACCAGTCAAAAGTTTGCACACACCTACTCATTCAAGGGTTGTTCCTTTATGTGTACTATTTTCTACATTGTAGAATAATAGTGAAGACATCAAAACTATGAAATAACATACATGGAATCAAAAAAAGTGCAATTTCTGAGGTGCAGTTAACTCTAATGAACTTATCCTCTGCAGCAGAGGTAACTCTGGGTCTTCCTTTCCTGTGGCGGTCCTCATGAGAGCCAGTTTCATCATAGCGCTTGATGGTTTTTGCGACCGCACTTGAAGGAACTTTCACAGCTCTTGAAATGTTCCGTATTGACTGACCTTCATGTCTTAAAGTAATGATGGACTGTCGTTTCTCTTTGCTTATTTGAGCTGTTCTTGCCATTTTTAATATGGACTTGGTCTTTTACCAAATAGGGCTATCTTCTGTATACCCCCCGTACTTTGTCACAACACAGCTGATTGGCTCAAACGCATTAAGAAGGAAAGAAATTCCACAAATTAACTTTTTGAAGAAGGCACACCTGTTAATTGAAATGCATTCCAGGTGACTACCTCATGAAGCTGGTTGAGAGAATGCCAAGAGTGTGCAAAGCTGTCGTCAAGGCAAAGGGTGGCTATTTGAAGAATCTCAAATATAAAATATATTTTGATTTGTTTAACACTTTTTTGGTTACTACGTGATTCCATATGTGTTAGTTCATAGTTTTGATGTCTTCACTATTATTCTACAATGTAGAAAATAATCAAAATAAAGAAAAACCCTTGAACGAGTAGGTGTGTCCAAACTTTTGACTGGTACTGTATATATATATAATATTGTGTACTTTATTGACATTCTACTGCATTGTTAGGAGCTAGGAACATAAGCATTTCACTTCACGCGTTATAACATCTGCTAAACCGTATGCTACTAACAAACTTATTTGATTTTAGAAGTAGCACAAGTAATGTTGTTACATTTCCCTCCCTCCCTCCCTCCCTCCCTCCCTCCCTCCCTCCCTCCTCTCTCCCTTCCCTCCCCCCTCCCTCCCTCCCTCCCTCCCCTCCCTCCTCTCTCTCTCCTCCCCTCCCTCCTCTCTCTCTCCTCCTCCTCCCTCTCCCTCCCCCTCCCCCCCCTCCCTCCCCTCTCCCCCCTCCCTCCCCCTCCCCTCCCTCCCCCCCTCCCTCCCCCTCCCTCCCTCCCCCCCCTCCCTCCCCCCTCCTACCTAGTTGACCAATAAGGCTCTGAGCAGCAGTAGCCAGGTGGAACTGGAGAGCAGGTTGCACCAGCTGACCGAGACGCTGATCCAGAAACAGACCGTGCTGGAGTCCCTGGGAACAGAGAAGAGCTCACTGCTCTTCCAGCTAGAGAGGCTGGAGGCCCAGCTGAAGAGCGTCCAGGGAGGAGGGCAGACCGGGGGGCCGGCCATTAACATGAGCAGCATGGAGAGCCCAGGTGAGGCTGGGACTGCGTCTCAAATGGCCCCCTTATTCCCTATGTACGGTAGTACACTACTTTTCACTAGCTCAGGTGAGACTAATGTCATGTGGATAGATATGACTAGGTCGCCTGGTTGTCCCAGATCTGGTAATGATGTATAGCCAACTCCTTTAGGTGTATTGGTCTGGGTCCAGGCTAATGGCTAGTTTTGGGGGGGGGGGGGGGGGGGATTATATATATATATATTTTTTTTAAACACTCCAGGCCACTCTTGAACGTCTAAAACTATATTGAAATTATAATGGACCTATATATTTTCAAATAACTGCCCTTTTTGTTTTTGACGAACAAATTGGTCCGGAAATAAATCTCTGCTGCCCTCCGCTGAATTTTCAAATCCTGGTGTGGCCCTCGAGACAAAATGATTGCCCACCCCTGGACTAAATGGTCAGCCAGCTTAAAGTAGTACTTTTCTTGATGCTAAAAGCTAACTTTATTTGATAGATCGTCATTGCAAGTAAATAAATACATTTGATTTGAGATTTAAGAAGCTTTTTTTTTTTTGTATTTGATGAACAAGCACTCAACACTCGAGCTCTTTCCTTGATTTATTTTGTGTTCAGATGGCCTCTCAAATGTTTTGTACATGTAAAGCGTTTCCCACATTAAGAGCAGAGGGAGGGAAATCTCTTGTGCTCACTGAGCGTACATGAATGACGGAAACTCTTTCCACACTCGGATCCTGTGTGGATCCGCTGGTGGCTTTTAAGATCGCTGGTGTCGGCAAATGTCTTCCCACATTCAGTGCAGTGCCGTGCCTGGTGTCTCTTTTTAAAAAAAGTTTTATCTGATGGTGAAGCTCTTCCTGCATCCGTCACAGATGTGTGGTCTTTTCTCAGTGTGAGTTATCGTGTGTCTTTTCAGCAGGTGTTTTTTGACAGGAAGCATTTCCACGTTGCTGGCAACTGTGTGGTCTATCTCCTGTGTGTGTTTGCAGATGCACATCAAGGTGTCGCTTGTGAAGATCACTCTTTCCACGCAGATCACAAAAAATGATTTTTTTTTTCAATCTATCTTTCCATCTCCTTTGTGTGTTTTGCTCGGATCATTTCCATGTGTTTTGGTGGGTTGGGAACATGTTTTATTCAGATCTTCTGTGCATTTTTAGGAGGTCCTCTGTCTGACATTGTGGTGAACAAGCCACAACTCCCCTCACAGCTAGATGCTATAGGAAAGCACACAACAAAACAGTGTTATTCCATGTGAAATTGACTAAACGTGGCCATGAAATTCATCTTTTATTTTTATTTTTTTTAGAACATAGACAACATGCTTTAGGTGTTTCTAGATGACCTTTTTGTGACATCTGCATAAAATCATAACTGAGAAATGTTTCATCAAAGAAATCTGTAGATGAAAATTTGCATTGTAGATGAAAAATGTGCAGTGTGTGTGCTCACTTCTCAGAATACTAATTGAAATAATAAATTTGAGTCTGCACAACGTTTTTTCAGAGATTGTTGCAACATTGTAACCTTGGAGACTACTGCCACTTATGAGGGAGCGTCTATCAAGACCGCTATGTGAAATTCCATTGCTAGGATTTGAGGAAACGACTAGCGTTTAACAAAAGCACACCAGTTTGTCATAATCTATAATAATGTTAATTATATAGTATGCCGTTTAGCAGACACTTTTTTTTAATCCAAAGCGACTTAGTCATGCATGCATACATTTGACGTAATGGGTGGTCCCGGGGATCGAACCCACTACCCTGGCGTTACAAGCGCCGTGCTCTACCAACTGAGCTACAGAGGACCACCCAATGTTACCACTCAGCCACCAGACACACCTCCATAAATAATGTGTAGCCCCAAGCTACATACTCTTTACAACAGCAAACCGGTGCACAGACATATCTCAACATAGACCTACTGTATCAAAGCGAGATACGTTTCAAAATCGTTGGTTGTTGACCCTTGTATGACTTCCTTCTTAATGGGCTTCAACCATACTGGTTATCTTCTTAATCCCGCCTCCAATTGAATGTCATTGGTTCTTTTTAGATATATTTTTATTTATTTAATTGTCCTTGTTTCAGATCAACATCATAACAAATTGTACGTATCTTTCAATAACAAGAAGAAACAAGATGACATTAAACATGGCATAACCAACAGAACTAAACAAAACTGATTCACTTTCAGTTCTCTGCTCGTACAATGTTTCATTACCCCTAAAGTTATTTATTTTTATTGTCTTTATTAAGTTAACTGTAGCGTAGAGGCCTTACAGCTATACAACAAGAAAAATACAATTGTACAACAAGAAATACAGCTATACAACAAAAATACAACAAGAAAAATACAGCTATACAACAAAATACAGCTGTACAACAAGAAAAATAAGAAAATTACAGCTATGCAACAAAAATATTACAGCTATACAAGAAAAAATACAGCTGTACAAGAAAATTACAGCTATACAACAATAACAATTACAGCTATACACAACAAAAAAAGTACATTTATACAACCAGAAAATTACAGCTATACAACAAGAAAGCGAAATCAAAATGACCAGAGTCCAGTTGTACATTTTGAAGACCTATAGATTCACAATATTTTTTTATATTGACACTTCTCGAGGTATCTGCAAGATTAGCGGGAACAGATAGCAAAAAGGAATCCCATAAGTCTTGTTCCTTGTTCCTAAATATAGCACTAATTTTCTCCAGTGGCAGGACTTTAAAGATCTCACAATTCCACTAATTTATCGTTCGTGGCTCTGGTCTTTTTATCCAGTCCAAGAGAATGCATTTGCAGGGCTTTTTTTTAAAAGGATATTGAGCAGATTTGGAAGCTGAGATGTTACTAGCAAAATATGTTTCTGAGATTTGTTTATGATTTCACCATAACCCCTTGGATGGCAGGACTGAAGCCTTTTTTATGTTGACCTCACACAGGGACACGACAGAGGAATGCACCAATCCTGTTCAACGACCATGACAGTCCAGGAGTGTATGGCCAGGTACGGAAGGCAGCCAGCACTATCGACCGGTTCAGGTGAGCTATAACACCAGAGGGTTGGCTGGATCAAAACACACTTTTTACAGACAGGACAGAAACGGGTAGACAGGCCAGAGACCTTCAGGTCTCTGTTATGTTTGTTCTTAGTCTCTGGAATGTTACCACTCAACCACACAGGCCTTACCTCAAGTTAAGTTTGAGGAATTGTTTTGGTATTGTTAACTTGTCACAATACATGAGCTATTTCTTTTTTTTTTCTTTTTTTTTTATATATATTTTGCGACGCTGTATTCAGATTTTATAGACACAAATGTTTACCATTCAACCACACGAGTGTCACATCATATCTCACAATTCGACAACAAACCAAAAAAATCTTGTCCTTCCAGCATCCGATTAGGAATCTTCCTGAGACGCTACCCCATGGCTCGGGTTTTTGTAATACTGTATATGGTGAGTTGTTTTACACACTCTTTTGTTCAAAATGTCACAATGATCTTAAGCCCAGTTGAATCAACTGAAATGTCTGTGGGCCCATTTTGTGTTTGTTTCAGGCGCTACTGCACCTGTGGGTCATGGTTGTCCTGTTGACCTATTCACCAGAGATGCACGAGATCCACGACGTTCCTGGAGGGAGATAGAACATGAATGATGTCATAATAGATATGTTGTTGTGATCTGGGGTAAGGTGAAGACGTGTTCTCCTTGTCGTCGAAGACTAGCCTGGTGCCAGATCTGTTTCTGCTGTTCACACCTGCCTACCATGCACGCAACTTTAGGTCAAAGTACGCTGGTATGAAGAAAAAAAAAAACGACCCTAAAATAATAGCAAAAATAGCCTTTTAGTTGGCAAATTTGTGGCTTTTGACTCAACCGTCTGAAGTTGGAGCAGAGCCAATCGGAGGACTTGGGCGAGGAGGAAAAATCTCAAGCTCTCGGCTCCAGCCCCACCCCCCCACCCCAAAGTCGCTGTACTATTTTCCTCCCTCAAGCTAGATGGCAGCACTCCACTTCGTCCGTTGATACCACTGATGTGTGAGGGAAAATGGAGAAAGAATTGTTTGCTTAATACATTTTCCAAAATTGTATGTGTTACTCAAGCACATAACCACTATTATTTCCTAGTTCGCTCCTTAGTCAAGGCGTGTCATTACGACGGAAGTAGTTAGCTACAGCGTTTATGAAACTAACCGAGGACGCTTTCTTGCCCCGCACATCCTTTGATCCCCCGCAAACCGTAGTAGGCACGAGCGCGTTGACGAGCAAGGAAACGTGCGCGTCGCTGCTTGGATGGAAACAGACATGGCGGGGAGGGCTCTTCCCCTAGTACCCAATAAGAAAGCCATGTTGGACGTGTAAAGATTAGCAGGCCTGTGTTTTAATGAATCAGTTGTGGATCTGTCCTCGTCCATATAGCTGGAGGTCAACTGTAGGCTGCTAATGATGTCATAATAGCCAGTTCACCAATGACGACAACATTTTCATTACATTTACATTTCAGTCATTTTAGCAGACGCTCTTATCCAGAGCGACTTACAGGAGCAATTAAGGGTTAAGTGCCTTGCTCAAGGGCACATCGACAGATTTTTCCAGCGACCTTTAGAACCAGTGACCTTTCGGTTACTGGCACAACGCTCTTAACCACTAAGCTAACTGCCGCCACAAGGCATGTTGAATGAATGGTAGCCTAGTAGTCTGACCTGATGGATGAGGTCAGGGATGGAGATCTGAAACAAGCTCATCTAGGCCTCGTTCAATTTGTTTCATATTCCAAATAGCCTACAGTAAGCTAGACTAATACATTGCATCCAGTAATTTAATTATTCAGAATATTCTCCACAAACAAAAATGAAGCCAATTTACACTTTCATAAGACTATCCACATAAAGACACCTATTCATTAGAATAATCATTGCCCCTAAATGTAATTTCAAGTGTCATTGAGGCCACCTCAATTTTAATTTAGGATCAAACACAAGACTACATTGTTAATACTACATAATTTAAGACTCTAGGTTTCAGGAAATGGCAGTTGAAGGTTTACATTTTTTTATTCATAATGCTCCAAAAATTCAAAATGCTCCAACTTCCTGAGGGGGAAGTTGACTGACCCCTCCGGACCCCGCATGACAATGACGGCACAAATAGATCTGGGACCAAAGGCTAGTTGGAGTAGGGATGGGGCAAGCTGCTGATAATGACTCTTGGAGCTCGTTGGTTCCTTTTTGATTTGTACAGAACTGACATGATGGCAACTCTATGGGACACTGACTGACTTATAATCACCTTTTCCCTGTTATCCCCCTCTAAGGGTGGCGAAATTCATATAACTTTCCCCAAATTCCCAGGTTTTCCAGACATCCTCGTTGGAGGTTTCCTGGAATCAGGAGAATAACCAAGGAGGGAATCAACTAACTGGAATCCTCCAACCAGGATTTCTGGAAAACCTGGGACTTTTTCTGAAAGTTACCAGAATTGGTGCAACCCTACCCGAAGATCCACAGATTATTCACAGTAGAATGGGTTTTTATAGCTATTGTGCAGTCAGACGCTGGTGGGCCGGTGCAGTGATGATGGCGTATTCATTAAAGTTATATTAATTTCTCCTCATCCCTTCTCCTGTATGACGTTACCCTCGCTATCTTAAATCTGTTTATTTTCCCCCTTAGAAACGACGTCTCCATCCACAGTTTTTATGCAAGCAAAGCTGTGATGGAAACCTGAAAGTTTCGGTGCGATCTTTTTGTGTCTGTAAAATTAATTACGCGAGAAATTGAAGTGGAAAACGTCTTTTTATGCGCAAATATCGATATAATAACTATCATATCGACGTAAACTTTGAGTCACGCGATGATATGGTGTGTGGTCCTCCCACTACGACTCGGGAAAACCATGCAGGTTATTAGGCTACAGATGAAATAAGTTATGATGAACTTCACAGGGTGGTGAAAGGGCACGGTGATGAGCTTGATGCTCCTTTCCAATAAATATTGAGAGTCTCTTATTCTGGTGACATGATGATCGACGCTTGACTGCTGTTTGACAAATAGAAATGTGCATATTTTCTTTATGCGGATTCTAGAATATTCACATGAAAATCTGTCTCCAACTGGATGGAAACCTAGCTACTGAGATTGTATTTAAATGTGAAAAGGATTATTTTAATAAACATCAACTCTCAAGATGAAAACGATGTTTTTTTTTTGTTTCATTTATCTGTGGATGCATAAACGATTTGCTTCAGTTAAAACACATCACTGCTTTTCTTAGCAGTGCAAACTACCATGCTGTAGATGAATCATCATAATAATAATAACAATAATAAGTCTCTGGCAGAGTACCAGGACTTCCACTGCCATGTTTACCCAAGTCACATGCATTTGTGTTCTGTATGTGTTGTGAATACCACCCTGTTTTTATTAAGCACCTAATTTAAAACCTTTCTTACATGGCGGTGAGGTGCTTTTTTGATGTTTTGGATTTTGAGTTCCCCCTGTGTGCATTTTGTTGTGAGTTTAAAATAATGAGAATTGTTGAAAGCCTTTCCCTCTGCTATCACCATCAGCCTGTTTTCAAATGTGTACATGTCTTTGTTTTATTGTACAATGGATGTTTTTGTTTATTGTGGCAACTTCTATAATATGTATACTCCTGAGTGGCGCAGTGGTCTAAGGCACTGCATCGCAGTGCTAACTGTGCCACTAGAGATCCTGGTTCGTATCCAGGCTCTGTCGCCGCCGGCCGCGACCGGGAGACTCATGGGCGGCGCACAATTGGCCCAGCGTCGTCCAGGGTAGGGGAGGGAATGGCCGGCAGGGATGTAGCTCAGTTGATAGAGCATGGCGTTTGCAACGCCAGGGTTGTGGGTTCGATTCCCACGGGGGGCCAGTATAAAAAAAAAATGTATTCACTAACTGTAAGTCGCTCTGGATAAGAGCGTCTGCTAAATGACTAAAATGTAAATGTAAATGTATACAACTTGTATAGGTTTTGATTGATAATCAAATGATACGTTTTTGATAATCTGAAATATCTCTGGGGCATTTCCTCCTCACTCTGACCAAAAGAAGAACTTGCAGTGAGATGTGTTCCTCTGTAGCTCAATTGGTAGAGCACGGCGCTTGTAACACCCAGGGTAGTGGGTTCGATCCCCGGACCACCCATACGTAAAAATGTATGCACACATGACTGTAAGTCGCTTTGGATAAAAGCGTCTGCTAAAAAAAATAAAAATTAAATAATAATAATTCCTCTTTATACTCAACTGATTTTGAAACTATTGTAGGCCTTCATATACCCTGTCGAACAACGAGAGGTGAGCCCCTGCAAGCACTGACCTGGCCAACTGCATAACCTACCTGGCCAACTGCATAACCTACCTGGCCAACTGCATAACCTACCTGGCCAACTGCATAACCTACCTGGCCAACTGCATAACCTACCTGGCCAACTGCATAATCTACCTGGCCAACTGCATAACCTACCTGGCCAACTGCATAACCTACCTGGCCAACTGCATAATCTACCTGGCCAACTGCATAACCTACCTGGCCAACTGCATAACCTACCTGGCCAACTGCATAATCTACCTGGCCAACTGCATAATCTACCTGGCCAACTGCATAATCCACCTGGCCAACTGCATAATCTACCTGACTCTACCTACACTGCATGACCAAAAGTACACCTGCTCGTCAAACATCTCATTCCAAAATCTTGGGCATTAATATGGAGTTGGTCCCCCCTTTGCTGCTATAACAGCCTCCACTCTTCTGGGAAGGCTTTCCACTAGATGTTGGAACATTGCTGCGGGGACTTGCTTCCATTCTGCCACAAGAGCATTAGTGAGGTCGGGCACTGATGTTGGGCAATTAGGCTCGCAGTCAGCGTTCCAATTCATCCCAAAGGTGTTCGATGGGGTTGAGGTCAGGGCACTGTGCAGGCCAGTCAAGTTCTTCCACACCGATCTCGACAAACCATTTCTGTATGGACCTCGCTTTATGCACAGGGGAATTGTCATGCTGAAACAGGAAAGGGCCTTCCCCAAACTGTTTCCACCAAGTTGGAAGCACATAATATTCTAGAATGTCATTGTATGCTGAAGCGTTAAGATTTTCCCTTCACTGGAAACTAAGGGGCCTAGTCCCAACCATGAATAACAGCCCCAGGCCATTATTCCTCCTCCACCGAACTTTACAGTTGGCACTATGCATTGGGGCAGGTAGCGTTCTCCTGGCATCCGCCAAACCCAGATTTTTCAGTTGGACTGCCAGACAGTGAAGTGTGATTCATCACTCCAGAGAATGCGTTTCCACTACTCCAGAGTCCAATGGCTGCAAGCTTTACACCACTCCAGCCAACGCTTGGCACTGCACATGGTGATCTTAGGCTTGTGTGCGGCTGCTCAGCCATGGAAACCCATTTCATGAAGCTCCTGACAAACAGTTATTGTGCTGATGTTGCTTGTTTGGAACTCGATAGCGAGTGTTGCAACCGAGGACAGGCGATTTGTACGCGCTTCAGCACTCGGCTGTCCCGTTCTGTGAGCTTGTGTGGCCTACCAGTTCGCGGCTGAGCCGTTGTTGCTCCAAGACGTTTCCACTTCACAATAACAGCCCTTACAGTTGACCGGGGCAGCTCTAGCAGGGCAGAAATTTGACGAACTGACTTGTTGTAAAGGTAGCATCCTATGACGGTGCCACGTTGAAAGTCACGGAGCTCTTCAGTAAGGCCATTCTACTGCCAATGTTTGTCTATGGAGACTGCATGGCTGTCAGCAACGGGTGTTGCTGAAATAGTTGAATCCACTACTTTGAAGGGGTGTCCATATACTTTTATATATATAGTGTATAAAATGTTTCAAAGGATAATATATAGTTGGCTGGGTTTTCCGTGCATCGGCAAGACAGAACAGCTACTTCCGGTAAGACGAGGGGTTGTGGTCTGTCTATTTGTCATTAACATATATATTTGTAAACAACAGCTGGTGCGCGAAATGTAATATTAAAGAAGTGTCAAGGTTTTGCTCGCCTGAGGTAGAGAACCTCACACTATTTACCAAGAGAGTTTTCATCTATATTTTTTGTAACTGTCTATTTACCACCACAAACCAATGCTGGCACTAAGACCGCACTCAATGAGCTTTATAAGGCCATAAGCAAACAGGAAAACGCTCATCCAGAGGCAGCACTCCTAGTGGCCGGGGACTTTAATGAAGGGAAACTTAAATCCGTTTTACCTCATTTCTACCAGCATGTTAAATGTGCAACCAGAGGAAAATAAACTCTAGACCACCTTTACTCCACACACAGAGATCCGTACAAAGTTCTCCCTCGCCCTCAATTTGGCAAATCTGCCATTAATCTATTCTCCTGATTCCTGCTTACAATCAAAAACTAAAGCAGGAAGCACCAGTGACTTGGCCAATAAAAAAGTGGTCAGATGATGCAGATGCTAAGCTACAGGACTGTTTTGCTAGCACAGACTGGAATATGTTCCAGGATTCATCTGATGGCATTGAGGAGTACACCACATCAGTCACTGGCTTCATCAATAAGTGCATTGATGACGTCGTCCCCACAGTGACCCTACGTACAAACCCCAACCAGAAGCCATGGATTACAGGCAACATCCGCACTGAGCTAAAGGGTAGAGCGGCTTGCAAACTATTACTGACTACAAAGGGAAACTCAGTCACGAGCTGTCCAGTGACACCAGCCTACCAGACGAGCTAAATGACTTCTATGCATGCTTCGAGGCAAGCAACACTAAAGCATGAATGAGAGCACCAGCTGTTCCGGACGACTGTGTGATTACGCTCTCCATAGCCGATGTGAGTAAGACCTTTAAACAGGTCAACATTCACAAGACCGCAGGGCCAGACGGATTACCAGGACGTGTACTCAGAGCATGCGCTGACCAACTGGCAAGTGTCTTCACTGACATTTTCAACCTGTCCCTGACCGAGTCTGTAATACCTACATGTTTCAAGCAGACCACCATAGTCCCTGTGCCCAAGAACGCCAAGGTAACCTGCCTAAATGACTACCGACCTGTAGCACTCACATATGTAGCCATGAAGTGCTTTGAAAGGCTGGTCATAGCTCACATCAACACCATCATCCCAGAAACCCTAGACCCACTCCATAACGCCCCAACAGATCCCCAGATGATGCAATCTCTATTGCACTCCACACTGCCCTTTCCCACCTGGACAAAAGGAACACCTATGTGAGAATGCTATTCATTGACTACAGCTCACCGTTCAACACCATAGTGCCCTCCAAGCTCATCACTAAGCTAAGGACCCTGGGACTAAACACCTCCCTCTGTAACTGGATCCTGGACTTCCTGACGGGCCCCCCCAGGTGGTAAGGGTAGGCAACAACACATCTGCCACACTGATCCTCAACACGGGGGCCCTTCAGGGATGCGTGCTTAGTCCCCTCCTGTACTCCCTGTTCACCCACGACTGCATGGCCAGGCATGACTCCAACACCATCATTAAGTTTGCTGACGACACAACGGTGGTAGGCCTGATCACCGACAACGAAGAGACAGCCAATAGGGAGGAGGTCAGAGACCTGGCAGTGTGGTGCCAGGAAAACAACCTCTCTCTCAACTTGATCAAGACAAAGTAGCTGATCGTGGACTACAGGAAAAGGAGTGCCGAGCACGCCCCCATTCACATCGACGGGGCGTTGTGGAGCAGGTTGAGAGCTTCAAGTTCCTTGGTGTTCACTTCACCAACAAACTATCATGGTCCAAACACACCAAGACAGTCGTGAAGAGGGCTCGACAATGCATATGCCCCCTCAGGAGACTGAAAAGATTTGGCATGGGTCCTCAGATCCTCAAAAAGTTATACAGATACACCATCGAGAGCATCCTGACTGGTTGCATCAACGCCCGGCATCCGACCGCAAGGCGCTACAGAGCGTAGTCCGTACTGCCCAGTACATCACTGGGGCCAAGTTCCCTGACATCCAGGACCTCTATACTAGGCGGTGTCAGAGGAAGGCCCTCAAAATTGTCAAAGACTCCAGCCACCCTAGTCAGACTGTTCTCTATGCTACCGCACGGCAAGCGGTACCGGAGCGCCAAGTCTAGGTCCAAAAGTCTCCTTAACAGCTTCTACCAAAAGCCATGTGGGAGACTCCCCAAACATATGGAAGAAGGTACTCTGGTCAGATGAAACTAAAATTGAGCTTTTGGGCCATCAAGGAAAACGCTGTCTGGCACAAACGTTGTAGAATAATAGTGAAGACATCAAAACTATGAAATAACACATATGGAATCATGTAGTAACCAAAAAAGTGTTCAACAAATCAAAGTATATTTTATATTTGAGATTCTTAAAATAGCCAGCCTTTGCCTTGATGACAGCTTTGCACACTCTTGGCATTCTCTCAACCAGCTTCATGAGGTAGTCACCTGGAATGCATTTCAATTAACAGCTTCTACCGCCAAGCCATAAGACTGCTGAACAGTTAATCAAATGGCTACCCGGACTATTTGCATTAACCCCCCTGCTGCTGTTACTCGCTGTTTATTATCTATACATAGTTTGATTTGATTATATTTGAACATTTGATTTGATTTGATCATTGCCTTACAAAAAGGTCATATGAACTTGCAAAAAAATATCATAGGAACATATTGTGGGCGTTTACTTTTGACTGGAATCTATGTATGAAATCTACATTATGGAGAAAAGCGCATTATAATTTCCATGACAGCATTTAATAACAGTGTGGAAAGCATTGCTGTCTTGAATGCGCTCCTAGTGTTGTGTCCCTCCAACATCCCATGATTCCGTGTTGCGGCTGGGCTGTCCACGTCAAGCTCTCTCTGGTGACAGCACAGCACCAAGCTGAGATGGCAGACTTTAGTGCGTTGTCTGAACCGGTAAATACATACACGATAAAGACGACTGATATAACAGACCAGATAATCTTTCTCGTTAATGTTATGCGGATCATCCAGTATCGAGCTTGTTTAGGTTCGTAAATCCACCGGGACTAGTCTGACTGCAGTGAGTGACATGTCCTGCTAGCAAGCCGAGGTTAGCATACTAGCTATCCAGCCAACTACAGTAGCTAGCTTGCCAACCAGTTTCACTCTACCAAATTGACAACTTCACAAAGGTGACAAAAGCTAGTTTTTTTTTTTAAAAAAAAGTACAAGAATTCACAAAGAACGTTTCTATGAGTTTTGACAAGAGAGCTGAATTGTATGAGGGTAGGGTCAAAGTCGATCGCCACCTTACCAGCTAGCTAGCCTAACTTCAGCTAGCCAGTGTTCGGCCTGTTTGTTATTGTTTAGCTAACTAGCTAGTTATTCTCGAAGATGTCATCGTGGCTGGGTGGATTGGGCTCCGGCCTGGGCCAGTCTCTCGGCCAGGTCGGAGGAAGCCTCTCCTCATTCACCGGACAAATATCCACCTTCACCAAAGATATGCTTCTGGAAGGAGTTGAAGAAGTCGGAGGTGAGTGAAATCATATGGCAGAAGCTACCTACGGTAGGTACCCCCAGTAACAGCCAGCAGGGCACTCAAGTCAGCAGGAAAGTAATAGCTAGAAGCGGTTTCAGTTCTCTACATCAGTGGCTCTCGCATCTCTCCTCGGGGACCCCCAGCTGTTCCATGTGTTTAAATATATTCCAGAGTTAGCAGACCTGATTCAACTCGTCAACTAATCTTCAAGCCCTTGGCTAGGTGAATCAGCTGAGCTAGTTCAGGGTTACAACAAAACTGAAACCTCTGGGAGAGGAGAGGTTTGAGAAGCACTGTGCTACATGCCATGTTGCTTGTTGGTTATTCTATAACCGGACTACAGTATGCCTAATCAAGAGGGCTTTCTATTTGAGCTGTGATCAGATTCCAAGATTGCAATATGAGCATACCATATCAGCACCAACCAAAACATAAACCATGGAGAAAATGCATCTCGGTAGAGGCCTACATTTTAACATGCGAATAGTATTTGATTTCTTATATATATATATATATATAAGAGAGAGAGAGCGAGAGAACCACAAATACAAATTCCATCTAGACACCGTTGCCCTAGAGCACACAAAAAACTATACATACCTCGGCCTAAACATCAGCGCCACAGGTAACTTTCACAAAGCTGTGAACGATCTGAGAGACAAGGCAAGAAGGGCCTTCTATGCCATCAAAAGGAACATAACATTCGACATACCAATTAGGATCTGGCTATAAATACTTGAATCAGTTATAGAACCCATTGCCCTTTATGGTTGTGAGGTCTGGGGTCCGCTCACCAACCAAGAATTCACAAAATGGGACAAACACCAAATTGAGACTCTGCATGCAGAATTCTGCAAAAATATCCTCTGTGTACAACGAAAAACACCAATTAATGCATGCAGAGCAGAATTAGGCCGATACCCGCTAATGATCAAAATCCAGAAAAGAGCTGTTAAATTCTATAACCACTTAAAAGGAAGCGATTCCCAAACCTTCCATAACAAAGCCATCACCTACAGAGAGATGAACTTGGAGAAGAGTCCCGTAAGTAAGCTGGTCCTGGGGCTCTGTTCACAAACACAAACAGACCCCACAGAACCCCAGGACAACAACAACAACAAAATTAGACCCAACCAAATCATGAGAAAACAAAAAGAGAATTACTTGACACATTGGAAAGAATTAACAAAAAAACAGAGCAAACTAGAATGCTATTTGGCCCTAAAAAGAGAGTACACAGTGGCAGAATACCTGACCACTGTGACTGACCCAAACTTAAGGAAAGCTTTGACTATGTACAGACTCAGTGAGCATAGCCGTGCTATTGAGAAAGGCTGCCGTAGGCAGACCTGGCTCTCAAGAGAAGAGAGGCTATGTGATTTTTATTTGGATTTCATGTAATGGACATACACAAAATAGTCCAAATTGGTGAAGTGAAATGAAAAAAATAACTTCTTTCAAAAAAATTCATAACAGGAAAGTGGTGCGTGCATATGTATTCACCCCCTTTGCTATGAAGCCCCTAAATAAGATCTGGTGCAACCAATTACCTTCAGAAGTCACATAATTAGTTAAATAAAGTCCACCTGTGTGCAATCTAAGTGTCACATGATATGAGTGAAAGGCCCCAGAGTCTGCAACACCACTAAGCAAGGGGCACCACCAAGCAAGCGGCACCATGAAGACCAAGGATCTCTCCAAACAGGTCAGGGACAAAGATGTGGAGAAGTACAGATCATGGTTGGGTTATAAGAAAATATCAGTAACTTTGAACATCCCACGGAGCACCATTAAATCCATTATTAAAAAATTGAAAGAAATGGCACCACAACAAACCTGCCAAGAGAGGGCTGCCCACCAAAACTCATAGACCAGGCAAGGAGGGCATTAATCAGAGAGGCAACAAAGAGACCAAAGATAACCCTGAAGGAGCTGCAAAGCTCCACAGCGGAAATTGGAGTATCTGTCCATAGGACCACTTTAAGCCGTACACTCCACAGAGCTGGGCTTTACGGAAGAGTGGCCAGAAAAAAAGCCATTGCTTAAAGAAAAAAATAAGCAAACATGTTTGGTGTTCGCCAAAAGCCATGTGGGAGACTCCCCAAACATATGGAAGAAGGTACTCTGGTCAGATGAAACTAAAATTGAGCTTTTGGGCCATCAAGGAAAACGCTATGTCTGGCACAAACGTTGTAGAATAATAGTGAAGACATCAAAACTATGAAATAACACATATGGAATCATGTAGTAACCAAAAAAGTGTTCAACAAATCAAAGTATATTTTATATTTGAGATTCTTCAAATAGCCAGCCTTTGCCTTGATGACAGCTTTGCACACTCTTGGCATTCTCTCAACCAGCTTCATGAGGTAGTCACCTGGAATGCATTTCAATTAACAGGTGTGCCTATTTAAAGTTAATTTGTGGAATTTCTTTCCTTCTTAATGTGTTTGAGCCAATCAGTTGTGTTGTGACAAGGTAGGGGGGTTATACAGAAGATAGCCCTATTTGGTAAAAGACCAAGTCCATATTATGGCAAGAACAGCTCAAATAAACAAAGAGAAATGACAGTCCATTATTACTTTAAGACATGAAGGTCAGTCAATACCGAAAATTTCATAAACTTTTAAAGTTTCTTCAAGTGCAGTCGCAAAAACCATCAAGCGCTATGATGAAACTGGCTCTCATGAGGACCGCCACAGGAATGGAAGACCCAGAGTTACCTCTGCTGCAGAGGATAAGTTCATTAGAGTTACCAGCCTCAGAAATTGCAGCCCAAATAAATGCTTCACAGAGTTCAAGTAACAGACACATCTCAACATCAACTCTTCAGAGGAGACTGTGTGAATCAGGCCTTCATGGTCGAATTGCTGCAAAGAAACCACTACTAAAGGACACCAATAATAAGAAGAGACTTGCTTGGGCCAAGAAACACGAGCAATGGACATTAGAACGGTGGAAATTTGTCCTTTTGGTCTGGAGTACAAATTGGAGATTTTTGGTTCCAACCGCCGTTTCTTTGTGAGACGCGGTGTGGGTGAATGGATGATCTCCGCATGTGTATTTCCCACCGTAAAGCATGGAGGAGGAGGTATTATGGTGTGGGGGTGCTTTGCTGGTGACACTGTGATTTATTTAGAATTCAAGGCACTCTTAACCTGCATGGCTACCACAGCATTCTGCAGCGATACGCCATCCCATCTGGTTTGGGCTTAGTGGGACTATCATTTGTTTTTCAACAGGACAATGACCCAACACACCTCCAGGCTGTGTAAGGGGTATTTTACCAAGAAGGAGAGTGATGGAGTGCTGCATCAGATGACCTGGCCTCCACGATTCCCTGACCTCAACCAAATTGAGATGGTTTGGGATGAGTCGGACGGCAGAGTGAAGGAAAAGCAGCCAGCAAGTGCTCACAATATGTGGGAACTCCTTCAAGACTGTTGGAAAAGCATTCCAGGTGAAGCTGGTTGAGAGAATGCCAAGAGTGTGCAAAGTTGTCAAGGCAAAGGGTGGCTATTTTGAAGAATCTCAAATATAAAATATATTTAGATTTGTTTAACACTTTTTTGGTTACTACATGATTCCATATGTGTTATTTCATAGTGTGGATGTCTTCACTATTATTCTACAATGTATAAAATAGTAAAAATAAAGAAAAACCCTGGAATGAGTAGGTGTGTCCAAACTTTTGACTGTGTGAATCAGGCCTTCATGGTCGAATTGCTGCAAAGAAACCACTACTAAAAGGACAGCCGTTTTTTTCCAAGAGATTTCTGTCTCCATACTTTAGTGTGTGGACGCTTTCATTAGTCCACTAATGTTGTCAAGAAAGAGTGCTGCTGCCATAAGTAAACCAGGTTTGACTGATAAACTTGTGACAGACGGAAACCACAGAGAACTTGGATCACTACATTCCAACAGACATATACTGTACGCAAAGCAAGATTAGGCATGACTGATGTCAGTAGCTCAGGGAGGGCTGTTTCAGTTCTGACATCAATGCACAGCCTACAGTACATTTTTAAATAAAATAAGTATATTACGTAACTATTGAGAACTTAGGCTAATTGGACTGAGATTAGTTAGAAAGTCTATTTTTGTTTGTGGGATCGTGTAGAGAGTGCTGGTGAAGGCATGTTTGTTTGCCTTAGAATGTTGTTTTGTCATGTGAATTACTTTTAAGGAGATCTCTTTATATGTGTCACATGTAGTTGACAACCCTGGTAGAGCCTCATAGCTGCCGGATAAATGAAATACCTCATCTCCTTCCAGACAATATCAGATTCCCTCGGAATGACAGTAGCCTATTTGAAAGGCACAGAAATCAATATTATATCAGTGTTTCCGGCCGTAACGGCAGTAAATGAAGATAGTTGCTAAGCGAAGATGCATATCTGGTGAGTAATTAACACATTTAGACATTATAACGCTTGCAGAGCTGTCTAATGGGAGTTTAATCTAGGTTCAGGACTGTTGATGCCACCATGGACTGTAAGTTAGGTTCAGGACTGTTACTGCCACCATGGACTGTAAGCTAGGTTCAGGACTGTTACTGCCACCATGGACTGTAAGTTAGGTTCAGGACTGTTACTGCCACCATGGACTGTAAGCTAGGTTCAGGACTGTTACTGCCACCATGGACTGTAAGCTAGGTTCAGGACTGTTACTGCCACCATGGACTGTAAGCTAGGTTCAGGACTGTTACTGCCACCATGGACTGTAAGCTAGGTTCAGGACTGTTACTGCCACCATGGACTGTAAGCTAGGTTCAGGACTGTTACTGCCACCATGGACTGTAAGCTAGGTTCAGGACTGTTACTGCCACCATGGACTGTAAGCTAGGTTCAGGACTGTTACTGCCACCATGGACTGTAAGCTAGGTTCAGGACTGTTACTGCCACCATGGTCAGAATGCAAATGAGGAGATGGAGCAGGATCCAGGTTTAGGGGGAGTTATTACACACACAGTTGAACACTGGAACGAACAGAGCACATGGGGGAGGGTTTTTGATGGAGGTTAGGATGAGGTTAGGAGTTGTGGCTTGTAAGGCCTGTAGGAAGCCAGGAAGGATGAGGTTAGGATGAGGTTAGGATGAGGTGGTCTACAAGGGAGATACAAAAGGGAAACATTAGGAACACGTCGCATAAAGGTGCAGACTTGACGAACTAGTGCCATGTAACTATGGGGATAATATGGGTTTAATATACTGTAACTACACACGTAGGAGACTGCCAGGAGAAACAACTTTCTGCCAGAGTATTTAGCATCATTACCAACTGAGGGCATGGATATACAGTGGGGGAAAAAAGTATTTAGTCAGCCACCAATTGTGCAAGTTCTCCCACTTAAAAAGATGAGAGAGGCCTGTAATTTTCATCATAGGTACACGTCAACTATGACAGACAAATTGAGGAAAAAAAATCCAGAAAATCACATTGTAGGATATTTAATGAATTTATTTGCAAATTATGGTGGAAAATAAGTATTTGGTCAATAACAAAAGTTTCTCAATACTTTGTTATATACCCTTTGTTGGCAATGACACAGGTCAAATGTTTTCTGTAAGTCTTCACAAGGTTTTCACACACTGTTGCTGGTATTTTGGCCCATTCCTCCATGCAGATCTCCTCTAGAGTAGTGATGTTTTGGGGCTGTCGCTGGGCAACACGGACTTTCAACTCCCTCCAAAGATTTTCTATGGGATTGAGATCTGGAGACTGGCTAGGCCACTCCAGGACCTTGAAATGCTTCTTACGAAGCCAATCCTTCGTTGCCCGGGCGGTGTGTTTGGGATCATTGTCATGCTGAAAGACCCAGCCACGTTTCATCTTCAATGCTCTTGCTGATGGAAGGAGGTTTTCACTCAAAATCTCACGATACATGGCCCCATTAATTATTTCCTTTACACGGATCAGTCGTCCTGGTCCCTTTGCAGAAAAACAGCCCCAAAGCATGATGTTTCCACCCCCATGCTTCACAGTAGGTATGGTGTTCTTTGGATGCAACTCAGCATTCTTTGTCCTCCAAACATGACGAGTTGAGTTTTTACCAAAAAGTTCTATTTTGGTTTCATCTGACCATATGACATTCTCCCAATCCTCTTCTGGATCATCCAAATGCACTCTAGCAAACTTCAGACGGGCCTGGACATGTACTGGCTGAAGCAGGGGGACACGTCTGGCACTGCAGGATTTGAGTCCCTGGCGGCGTAGTGTGTTACTGATGGTAGGCTTTGTTACTTTGGTCCCAGCTCTCTGCAGGTCATTCACCAGGTCCCACCATGTGGTTCTGGGATTTTTGCTCACCGTTCTTGTGATCATTTTGACCCCACGGGGTGAGATCTTGCGTGGAGCCCCAGATCGAGGGAGATTATCAGTGGTCTTGTATGTCTTCCATTTCCTAATAATTGCTCCCACAGTTGATTTTTTCAAACCAAGCTGCTTACCTATTACAGATTCAGTCTTCCCAGCCTGGTGCAGGTCTACAATTTTGTTTCTGGTGTCCTTTGACAGCTCTTTGGTCTTGGCCATAGTGGAGTTTGGAGTGTGACTGTTTGAGGTTGTGGACAGGTGTCTTTTATACTGATAACAAGTTCAAACAGGTGCCATTAATACAGGTAACGAGTGGAGGACAGAGGAGCCTCTTGAAGAAGAAGTTACAGGTCTGTGAGAGCCAGAAATCTTGCTTGTTTGTAGGTGACCAAATACTTATTTTCCACCATAATTTGCAAATAAATTCATAAAAAATCCTACAATGTGATTTTCTGGATTTTTTTTCCTCAATTTGTCTGTCATAGTTGACGTGTACCTATGATGAAAATTACAGGCCTCTCTCATCTTTTTAAGTGGGAGAACTTGCACAATTGGTGGCTGACTAAATACTTTTTTTCCCCACTGTACATTCTGCAAACGGGATCATAACAGAGCGCACTTGCATCATCCTATCACGCGCAGTCGGAGGAGGAAGGATAGGGCCGCCCCATCACAAAGCATGAACTGAAATGGTCCCGGTTTCCCTAAAAGCATTTTTAAGACTAAGTTAATCGTTAGAACCTACAGACCCCCCCCCCGGTTCGATTCCAGGCTGTATTCGAAACCGGCCGTGATTGGGAGTCCCACAGGGCGGCGCGCAATTGGCCCAGCGTCGTCCGGGATTGGCCCGGGGGGGTAGGCCGTCATTGTAAATAACAATTTGTTATTAACTGACTTGCCTAGTTAAATAAAGATTACAAATTAAAAATGTTGCACTTGAAAAAGCTTGAAATCCAACGCCTGCCTCAGACCACGCGTAGAAGCTAAGAGCGTTGTTAGATGCTTTTTTGCCCTCCGCATCACTTTATACACAGATCTCCCCTAAACATTGAATCACATGGTTTATCCCGTCTCTTCGTTACGCTGATAACTTCAGAAAAAAAAGTTGACTACAAATACAAAGTTGCCAATGTCTTTGCAATTGTTACAAACAAGCGACATACAGTGGGGAGAACAAGTATTTGATACACTGCCGATTTTGCAGGTTTTCCTACTTACAAAGCATGTAGAGGTCTGTAATTTTTGTC
This sequence comes from Coregonus sp. 'balchen', assembly GCA_902810595.1. NCBI lineage: Eukaryota > Metazoa > Chordata > Actinopteri > Salmoniformes > Salmonidae > Coregonus > Coregonus sp. 'balchen'. Next base: position 45,321,269 of record LR778281.1, read on the forward strand.
ATAGGTACACTTCAACTGTGAGAGACGGAATCTAAAACAAAAATCCAGAAAATCACATTGTATGATTTTTAAGTAATTCATTTGCATTTTATTGCATGACATAAGTATTTGATCACCTACCAACCAGTAAGAATTCCGGCTCTCACAGACCTGTTCGTTTTTCTTTAAGAAGCCCTCCTGTTCTCCACTCAATACCTGTATTAACTGCACCTGTTTGAACTCGTTACCTGTATAAAAGACACCTGTCCACACACTCAATCAAACAGACTCCAACCTCTCCACAATGGCCAAGACCAGAGAGCTGTGTAAGGACATCAGGGATAAAATTGTAGACCTGCACAAGGCTGGGATGGGCTACAGGACAATAGGCAAGCAGCTTGGTGAGAAGGCAACAACTGTTGGCGCAATTATTAGAAAATGGAAGAAGTTCAAGATGACGGTCAATCACCCTCGGTCTGGGGCTCCATGCAAGATCTCACCTCGTGGGGCATCAATGATCATGAGGAAGGTGAGGGATCAGCCCAGAACTACACGGCAGGACTTGGCCAAAGTCCTGAAGAGAGCTGGGACCACAGTCTCAAAGAAAACCATTAGTAACACACTACCTATGATAAAAAATTACGGACCTCTACATGCTTTGTAAGTAGGAAATCCTGCAAAATCGGCAGTGTATCAAATACCTGTTCTCATTTTACATTACATTTTAGTCATTTAGCAGACGCTCTTAACCAGAGCGACTTACAGGAGCAATTAGGGTTAAGTGCCTTGCTCAAGGGCACATTAACGTCATTTAGCAGACGCTCTTAGCCAGAGCGACTCACAAATTGGTGCGTTCACCCTATAGCCAGTGGGATAACCACTTTACAATTTGGGGGGGGGGGGGGGGGTTAGAAGGAATACTTTAGCCTATCCCAGGTATTCCTTAAAGAGGTGGGGTTTCAAATGTCTCCGGAAGGTGGTGAGTGACTCCGCTGTCCTGGCGTCGTGAGGGAGCTTGTTCCACCATTGGGGTGCCAGAGCAGCGAACAGTTTTGACTGGGCTGAGGGGGAGCTGTGCTTCCGCAGAGGAAGGGGAGCCAGCAGGCCAGAGGTGGATGAACGCAATGTCCTCGTTTGGGTGTAGGGACTGATCAGAGCCTGAAGGTACAGGGGTGCCGTTCCCCTCACTGCTCCAAAGGCAAGCACCATGGTCTTGTAGCGGATGCGAGCTTCAATTGGAAGCCAGTGGAGTGTGCGGAGGAGGGGGGGTGACGTGAGAGAACTTGGGAAGGTTGAACACCAGACGGGCTGCGGCATTCTGGATGAGTTGTAGGGGTTTAATGGCACAGGCAGGGAGCCCAGCCAACAGCGAGTTGCAGTAGTCCAGACGGGAGATGACAAGTGCCTGGACCAGGACCTGCGCCGCTTCCTGTGTAAGGCAGGGTCGCACTCTCCGAATGTTGTAGAGCATGAACCTGCAGGAGCGGGTCACCGCCTTGATGTTGGCGGAGAACGACAGGGTGTTGTCCAGGGTCACGCCTAGGCTCTTCGCACTCTGGGAGGAGGACACAGCGGAGTTGTCTACCGTGATGGCGAGATCATGGAACGGGCAGTCCTTCCCGGGGAGGAAGAGCAGCTCCGTCTTGCCAGGGTTCAGCTTGAGGTGGTGATCCGTCATCCATACTGATATGTCTGCCAGACATGCAGACATTCTCCCCACTGTATGAAATGATGCTTCATACAGTGGGGAGAAAACCGAGATGACTGCGTTAAAATATCAACAGTAGGCTATAGGCCTATTTTAAATCATATTGAAATACATTTCATGTTCAATCAATGGAGTTCTATTTTGCTACTTGTAGGCTACTGTCTGTAATTTGTCTCAATATATTTCATGATGTGTAGCCTAACGTGTGCGTAATGATGTGCCAAATCAGGGATTTTTATGAATTTTATTTGGGCGTAAGGCATTAGAATAAGCCGCCTCAATATTTGCATCGGTAGGTGGTAATATCTCTCTAGGAGCTGATCCGTCCTCAGTATTGGTAAATAATTATAACGTTAAGGAACGATTTGAATGGAGAAAGCTGCTCCGAGAGCAGCGCTCCCTTTCTTTCGAGCCTATCAGTATCGACACTTGCTCCAACTACGCACTTAGCAACCGTTCTCTCTGCGTGCGTGGTGTTTGGTAATAAAGCGTGTTACATCTTCGGCCGTTGTAGGAAAGATGCATCGTTAAAAACACTCGTTAAGTTCCATCGCTATCGGGAAACCGGGCCTTGGTAAGTAGGGAAGGAGCATGCAGCTTATATGGGGATTAAAAGGGGTGAAGAAGGGAGGGGAGTGGGAACAGGGGAGTGGGAACAGGGGAGTGGGAACAGGGGAGTGGGAACAGGGGAGTGGGAACAGGGAGTGGGAACAGGGGAGTGGGAACAGGGGAGTGGGGAGTGGGAACAGGGGAGTGGGAACAGGGGAGTGGGAACAGGGGAGTGGGAACAGGGGAGTGGGAACAGGGGAGTGATAACAGGGGAGTGGGAACAGGGGAGTGGGAACAGGGGAGTGGGAACAGGGGAGTGGGAACAGGGGAGTGGGAACAGGGGAGTGTGTTGCCTAGGGTATTTGGAAGAAATTGGAGTCCTGTAAGGGGTGCCATGACCCTAAACAACACTCCAAAATGATTAGCTAATTAACCTATAGACTGATAAGCATGACTGTGAAATGTATTTACATCGGCTGATATATTTGCAATGGGATTGTTTTTTTTCTCCCGGACAATTTTGCCAGCAACTATTTTATTTATCAGCTTTTCATTTTTTTTTATAGGCCAAAAGCCGGCAATTGCCGGCTAACAGCAACCCTGTATTATAGGACAGTAGGTACAATTACCGGCTAACGGCAACCCTGTATTATAGGACAGTAGGTATAATTACCGGCTAACGGCAACCCTGTATTATAGGACAGTAGGTACAATTACCGGCTAACGGCAACCCTGTATTATACGACAGTAGGTACAATTACCGGCTAACGGCAACCCTGTATTATAGGACAGTAGATACAATTACCGGCTAACAGCAACCCTGTATTATAGGACAGTAGGTACAATTACCGGCTAACGGCAACCCTGTATTATAGGACAGTAGGTACAATTACCGGCTAACGGCAACCCTGTATTATACGACAGTAGGTACAATTACCGGCTAACGGCAACCCTGTATTATACGACAGTAGATACAATTACCGGCTAACAGCAACCCTGTATTATAGGACAGTAGGTACAATTACCGGCTAACGGCAACCCTGTATTATAGGACAGTAGGTACAATTACCGGCTAACAGCAACCCTGTATTATACGACAGTAGGTACAATTACCGGCTAACGGCAACCCTGTATTATACGACAGTAGGTACAATTACCGGCTAACTTCAACCCTGTATTATACGACAGTAGGTACAATTACCGGCTAACGGCAACCCTGTATTATACGACAGTAGATACAATTACCGGGTAACGGCAACCCTGTATTATACGACAGTAGATACAATTACCGGCTAACGGCAACCCTGTATTATACGACAGTAGATACAATTACCGGCTAACGGCAACCCTGTATTATAGGACAGTAGGTACAATTACCGGCTAACGGCAACCCTGTATTATACGACAGTATGTACAATTACCGGCTAACGGCAACCCTGTATTATAGGACAGTAGATACAATTACCGGCTAACGGCAACCCTGTATTATAGGACCGTAGATACAATTACCGGCTAACGGCAACCCTGTATTATACGACAGTAGATACAATTACCGGCTAACGGCAACCCTGTATTATACGACAGTAGATACAATTACCGGCTAACGGCAACCCTGTATTATAGGACAGGGCACACCCTGTAGAAATAAAGAGTGTTGAAGTAAAACTTGATTGGTTTATTTTTTACATGTGGCACATGGGTATATGGAGGGTGCATGGCTGTGAATGGTATTCTACTTGTTATTACACAGTATTTCATACTTTTCTTTCAGATGCTTCCACTGAGCTGCTGGCGTCCAGTTCTAAACTGGAGCAAGTGGAGGCTGAGGTACGAGGGTTCTCACCATCATAGGGCCGGTTTCCCGGACTCAGACTAAGCCTAGTCATGGACTAAACGGCTATTTTAATTCAGATTCTCCTTTGAGTTCTGCTTTTATGTCCAGGACTAGATTGAATCTGTGTCTGTGAAACCAGTCCTAAAAGTATAGATTTCTAACAGATTCCCTGTGTGTTCATTGTTCATCTGATTCTGATAATTGTGTTTGTCCTCACTCCTGTTTCTCTCCGTGTTGCAGTACAAGCATTTCAATCTCTGCTTTCTCCGTGTTGCAGTACAAGCCTTTAAATCTCTGCTTTCTCCGTGTTGCAGTACAAGCCTTTAAATCTGTGCTTTCTCTGTGTTGCAGTACAAGCATTTAAATATGTGCTTTCTCTGTGTTGCAGTACAAGCCTTTAAATCTCTGCTTTCTCTGTGTTGCAGTACAAGCCTTTAAATCTCTGCTTTCTCTGTGTTGCAGTACAAGCCTTTAAATCTGTGCTTTCTCTGTGTTGCAGTACAAGCATTTAAATCTGTGCTTTCTCTGTGTTGCAGTACAAGCCTTTAAATCTCTGCTTTCTCCGTGTTGCAGTACAAGCCTTTAAATCTCTGCTTTCTCCTTGTTGCAGTACAAGCCTTTAAATCTCTGCTTTCTCTGTGTTGCAGTACAAGCCTTTACATCTCTGCTTTCTCTGTGTTGCAGTATGAGTGTTTTAAGCTGTGTTTTCTCTGTGTTGCAGTATGAGTGTTTTAAGGGTAAAACAAATATATTTTTTGCAAACGTCAAGGAGTAGGGCATTCAGAGTCTGATGGTAATTTGTGATGTCAACGGCCTCCCCCCTTGCTTGAGGAACAAAAGAGGAACCCCCCCCCCCATGTCATGTTACACCTGGACCACCTATTGAGATGTGCCCGTTTGTTAAGTAAATCAGGTTATTAAATGATGTGAAAAGGAGACTGGAGGGAGGACTTTAACGCTACCTTTCCTCTTGTTTCAGTACGAGCGTTTAAAGAGGATCCATGCAGAGCTGGAGGAGAAGCTGGAGGCCTCAGAGATCCAGATTAAACGTCAGTCTGCTGAGTACAGGACCCTGATGCAACAGAAAGATGTACGGGGCTGATACATGGAACTATATGATACACTATGAAATTGAAACTTCATCATCTTGAAATAAGGATAGATAGAGCAGCAGGTAGCTTAGGGGTTAAGAGCTCAGTGGCAGTAACCGAAAGGTCGCTGGTTCTAATCCCCGAGCCGACTAGGTGAAAAATCTGCCGGTGTGCCCTTGAGCAAGGCACTTAACCCTAATTGCTCCTGTAAGTCGCTCTGGATAAGAGCGTCTGCCAAATGACTTAAAATGTAAAATAGCCACGGTCTTCTGAGGGAGCATTCCACAGTGTGCTGGTATCCATTTGTCTTTTTTAAAAATATATATATATATATATTTTTTTTTTTGTCATTTAGCAGACGCTCTTATCCAGAGCGACTTACATGAGCAATTAGGGTTAAGTGCCTTGCTCAAGGGCACATCGACAGATTTTTCACCTAGTCGGCTCGGGGATTAGAACCAGCGACCTTTCGGTTACTGGCACAACGCTCTTAACCACTAAGCCACCTGCTGCCCCGTCTTTCAGGACATTACTTCTTGTGTCATGCACCCTGCAAGATACTGGATGTGTCTACGCTACTTCTTAACTGTGTCATCGTGTCATGTCATGATGTTACCTGTCCAGGTGGAGATCAGCCACCTGAAAGCCCGTCAGAGTGGACTACAGGAAGAGGTCCGGAAGCTGCAGCACTCTGCTCAATCGGTTACCTCCGACCCAGCTGTACTTACGGTCACCACCACCGCCTCCACCACCACCACTACCTCTTCCTCTTACATGTCCCGCCCCCCGGGGGCCGCCCTCCACCAGGGTTTCCATGGCAGCAGCGACGAGATGGACTTCAGTGACGTCATCTGGTCTCAGCAGGAGATTAACCGTCTGTCTGCAGAGTTGATGAGGCTGGAGGCTGAGGTCTCCCACTGGAGAAGCGTGTCTCAGGTAGGTTTCGTTGCAACACCGTTCATTACATAGAATATAACACATTTGATCTATTACTGTTTTACTGTAAGGATTTCTAAAGGTTCATGTCAAATTCCAACGAAAAGCCTTGCAATACATACACGTAAAACCCATATTAAAGTTTAATTCTGATATTTATATGTTTCAGGCATCCATACCCCCAGGAGCAGGAAACGGTGACCAGGGAGAGGTCCTGAAGCTTCAGAGGATCATCAAGGTGTGCTTTCTCTTTGGGAGTCTAGGACCGGGTTACTGTCAAGCAGGGCTCTTCAACCCTGTTCCTGGAGAGCTACCCTCCTGTACGTTTTCACGCCAACCCCAGGTGTCACTAACCTGATTCATTTATCAACCAGCTAATTATTAGAATCAGTGGTGCTAGATTAGGGTTGGAGTTAAAACCTACAGGAGGGTAGCTCTCCAGGAACAGGGTTGGAGTTAAAACCTACAGGAGGGTAGCTCTCCAGGAACAGGGTTGGAGTTAAAACCTACAGGAGGGTAGCTCTCCAGGAACAGGGTTGGAGTTAAAACCTACAGGAGGGTAGGTCTCCAGGAACAGGGTTGGAGTTAAAACCTACAGGAGGGTAGCTCTCCAGGAACAGGGTTGGAGTTAAAACCTACAGGAGGGTAGCTCTCCAGGAACAGGGTTGGAGTTAAAACCTACAGGAGGGTAGCTCTCCAGGAACAGGGTTGGAGTTAAAACCTACAGGAGGGTAGCTCTCCAGGAACAGGGTTGGAGTTAAAACCTACAGGAGGGTAGCTCTCCAGGAACAGGGTTGGAGTTAAAACCTACAGGAGGTTAGCTCTCCAGGAACAGGGTTGGAGTTAAAACCTACAGGAGGGTAGCTCTCCAGGAACAGGGTTGGAGTTAAAACCTACAGGAGGGTAGCTCTCCAGGAACAGGGTTGGAGTTAAAACCTACAGGAGGGTAGCTCTCCAGGAACAGGGTTGGAGTTAAAACCTACAGGAGGGTAGCTCTCCAGGAACAGGGTTGGAGTTAAAACCTACAGGAGGGTAGGTCTCCAGGAACAGGGTTGGAGTTAAAACCTACAGGAGGTTAGCTCTCCAGGAACAGGGTTGGAGTTAAAACCTACAGGAGGGTAGCTCTCCAGGAACAGGGTTGGAGTTAAAACCTACAGGAGGGTAGCTCTCCAGGAACAGGGTTGGAGTTAAAACCTACAGGAGGGTAGCTCTCCAGGAACAGGGTTGGAGTTAAAACCTACAGGAGGGTAGCTCTCCAGGAACAGGGTTGGAGTTAAAACCTACAGGAGGTTAGCTCTCCAGGAACAGGGTTGGAGTTAAAACCTACAGGAGGGTAGCTCTCCAGGAACAGGGTTGGAGTTAAAACCTACAGGAGGGTAGCTCTCCAGGAACAGGGTTGGAGAGCCTTGCTATAGAACCTTTTTGTTTATGTAAAAAGGGTTTTGTGAATAACATTTAAATGATTGTTAAAAACCCTGCTTGGACTAAGAGAATGTCTGTGGAACATTCTATTTGATTGTAGGAGCTGCGTGAGGAGATGGGCCGTGAGGTAGATGAACACCAGCATGAGTTAGCAGCGCTGCAGGACGCACAGAGACAGAAGATGGCCGACATCACCCGGCGCCACCGGGACGAGCTGGCAGAGTACGAGGAGAGGATAGAGGAGCTGGAGGAACAGAAACATACTGGGGGTGAGGAGCTGGAGGATCAGAAACAGGCTGGGGGGAGGAGGAGAGGAGCTGGAGGATCAGAAACAGACTGGGGGGAGGAGGAGAGGAGCTGGAGGAACAGAAACAGACTGGGGGAGGAGGAGAGGAGCTGGAGGATCAGAAACAGACTGGGGGGAGGAGGAGAGGAGCTGGAGGATCAGAAACAGACTGGGGGGGAGGAGGAGAGGAGCTGGAGGATCAGAGAACAGACTGGGGGAGGAGGAGATGAGCTGGAGGATCAGAAACAGACTGGGGGGGGAGGAGAGGAGCTGGAGGATCAGAAACAGACTGGGGGGAGGAGGAGAGGAGCTGGAGGATCAGAAACAGACTGGGGGGGGAGGAGAGGAGCTGGAGGATCAGAAACAGACTGGGGGGAGGAGGAGAGGAGCTGGAGGATCAGAAACAGACTGGGGGGAGGAGGAGAGGAGCTGGAGGATCAGAAACAGACTGGGGGGGGAGGAGGAGAGGAGCTGGAGGATCAGAAACAGACTGGGGGGGAGGAGAGGAGCTGGAGGATCAGAAACAGACTGGGGGGAGGAGGAGAGGAGCTGGAGGAACAGAAACAGACTGGGGGGAGGAGGAGAGGAGCTGGAGGATCAGAAACAGACTGGGGGGGAGGAGGAGAGGAGCTGGAGGAACAGAAACAGACTGGGGGGAGGAGGAGAGGAGCTGGAGGATCAGAAACAGACTGGGGGTAGGAGGAGGAGAGGAGCTGGAGGAACAGAAACAGACTGGGGGGAGGAGGAGAGGAGCTGGAGGAACAGAAACAGACTGGGGGTAGGAGGAGAGGAGCTGGAGGAACAGAAACAGACTGGGGGGGGAGGAAGCATGGGCTTTAGCTTACTCTGTCTTCGCATTTTCAAAAACATGTAAGGAAGTATAGTGAAGTATATTTCTGTTAGTTTAAGGCCCAATGCAGCTGTTTTTATATCAGTATCAAATCATTTCCGGGTAACAATTAAGTACCTTACTGCAGTGGGGAGAGGTAAACTGAAAACTATCTGTTATTGGCAGAGAGGTTTGGAACTATTTACTGCATGGCAGTGTTGTGTTCAAGACCACCTAAACCGAGTCCGAGTCAAGACCAGAACAATGCGAGTCCAATTCAAGACCATGAATGTAATTTTGTCAGGTCGTCACCATAATAAGAGTATTTCTGGGTTAGTGATTCTCCGGTACTTTTGTATACTTTTTAGCCAGTAGTTCTGAAAGTAGCGCCAACGAGCCAAAAGTGGTCCTGGAAAATTGTGTTCTACGTCACACACAGAATGTGTAGATATTTTTTTTATTTAACCAGGAAGGGCTCATTGAGATTTAAAATCTCTTTTTCAAGAGCGTCCTGGCCAAGATAGGCAGCACCAAGTCATTACAAAAAATTACAGACAGACAACATAAAAAACTACAAGTAATCTAGTAAAAAAACATTCATGAATTCACAAGAGTATAACAATATCAAAAACAGCAAATTAAAAACATTGACAGGTCAGGGAATCAGCCTCAAAATCCTTCATCAGAGATTTAAAAACACCAATCGGGACAAGTTCTTCCAGTTTAAAATTATTTTGTAAGGTGTTCCAAGACGATGGCGCAGAGTACATAAAAGACCTTTTACCAAATATGAGCACCACTTCATCGCTCTCTCTTGCTCTACTGAGTGTGCTTCTTGCTAGCTGTCAATCATATGGCGAGGGGCTGAAACTTGAATTGCTAGGGGGGCTGGCCCACGTGGGGGGGGGGGTAAATGTAGGGTAAATGTTGCCGCGCAGGTTCCAGAAAACAGTCGCTTTCAAACTAGGGAGTTCGTAGCTAATTGAGGTACAGTAATTCTGCTCATAGATTCTGCATGTATGAAAAACACATAGTGACACATCCAGCCCAAAGCGGGAGGTTTAAAAAAGACTTACTAGTCAATAAAGTACCGGAGACAGTACCGGAGACAGTACCGGAGACAGTACCGGAGACAGTACCGGAGACAGTACCGGAGACAGTAGGAATGAATGCCTTAAGGTCCAATGCAGTAAAAATCTTTAATATTTCAGAAGAACATATGGGATTCTTCAGCCTTTTTAAAATGGTAAAACAATGCAATGTTGAAGGCAAATAGTCACTCTACAAACGATCACTAAATAATAGATAAAAATGACTAGATATGTTACAATCCCCGGTCTCCCCTTCGCGAGCCAGTGACTCAAACATGTACTTTTGAGTCATTTAGCAGACACTCTTATCGAGAACGACTTAGTTATTAGTGCAGTCATCTTAAGACGACATCCCCCAGTCTCCCCTACTAAAAGAGCAAGAATATGCCAACAAGGGGCCTCCCGAGTGGCGCAGCGGTCTAAGGCACTGCAGAGCTTGAGGCGTCACTACAGACCCGGGTTCGATCCCAGGCTGTGCCATGAGGCGGCGCACAATTGGCCCAGCGTCGTCCGGGTTAGGGGAGGGTTTGGCCGGCCTGGATGTCCTTGTCCCATCGTGCGCTCTAGCGACTCCTTGTGGCGTGCCGGGGCGCCTGCACGCTGACACGGTCGCCAGCCCTACGGCGTTTCCTCCGACACATTGGTGCGGCTTCCCGGTTAAGCGAGCACTGTGTCAAGAAGCAGTGCAGCTTGGCAGGATCGTGTTTTCGGAGGACGCATGGCTCTCGACCTTCGCCTCTCCCGAGTCCGTACGGGAGTTGCAGCGATGGGACAAGACTGTAACTACCAATTTGGACATCACGAAATCGGGGGAGAAAAAGGGGTAAAAAATGTATTAAAAATAAAATAAACCGAATATTCCAACGAGCGTGACAAAGTTTGAGGTTACAAGTGTGGAGAGTTGGCCTGGCAAAAGGTTTTATAAAACCAAACAATGTTTTACTCCACTGGTCTCGGCTGGTTACGAGACCTTATTGTCCGAGTCAAGACCCAGTAAAAATGTGTCCAACACTGAGAAAAGACAGAGACACTCAATATGTGGTCTGGAGACCGAACTCGAGTACTACAGCACTGCCGTATGGGATGTCACCATGGAAAGCCAAAACTCCTGCCCATGCAAACCTGCTGATTTAAAAGGGTCTGTGCAGATTGTATTTTCAACCAGCAATTATCAGGAAATAAAACTGATTTTAAATGTTTTCAAACTTTTACAATGTTAGTCTCATCAGCTGTTGTACAACACATATAGTGCGTTCAGAAAGTATTCAGACCCCTTGACTTTTTCCACATTTAGTTACTTTACAGCCTTGTTCTAAAATAGATTAAATTGTTGTAGAAACATCTCAAGGATGATCAATGGAAACAGGATGCACCTGAGCTCAATTTCGAGTCGCATAGCAAAGGGTCTGAATACTTACGTAAATAAGGTATTTCTGTTTTTTATTTGTAACACATTTGCCAAATAATTCTAAAAACCTGTTTTCACTTTGTCATTATGGAGTATTGTGTGTAGATTGATGAGGGAAAAACATTAATTTAATCCATTTTAGAATAAAGCTGTAACGTAACACAATGTGGAAAAGGGGAAGGGGTCTGAATACTTTCCCGAATGCACTGTAACTGCCTGATTTCTCCACCCTGACCTAAGACTCACAGATTTCCCTTACATGTTTACCCTCTGTATCCGGACCCTCCAGGCACTAGTCCAGCCACAGTCAACGCTCCTCAGGACTCCTCCGTGCCCTCTGACCTCCAGAGCACCATCCAGACCTTAAAGGAAGCAGCAGAGGAGCAGGAGGAGCGGCTGAAGGAGCTGACAGCCGGTCTGGAGGAGGCAGGGAGGAGACAGGCCACGCTGCAGCAGGAGAAAGAGGAGGCGCGGGCCGAGAACGCTGAGCTGTTGCAGAACTACACTCGGCTGCAGACGTCTGTCACGGAGCTCCAGACGCGTGTCCAGGAGCAGGAGGGGAAAGCCCGGAATAAGACCCAGCTAGACCAGGAGATGCAGGGGCTGAGGAAAGCTCTCGCAGGTACAGTCTCAGTATTGATTTTTTTTTTATTTAACCTTTACGTTAACAGGGAAGACATATTGTGAGACCTAGGTCTCTTTTCCAAATGCGTCCTGTATAATACAATATAAAATACACATTATACACAAAGTATAGTGAGGGGAAAACTGAAATTCACATTTTCCATTCAGTTACTGACTGAATTGAAATGGAATTGATTCCATCCCTTTAGTGGGTTTTAGTTATTTGTCAAAAGCTCAGGTTAACTCAAACTTTTTTTGGGGTCATCTTTTCAAGGTGCAGAGGAGGAGATCTCGAGGCTGAAGAGTCTTCAGGTGTGCATCCTGATCACGTACTGTATTTACAATGGTGTTGAAATATGTTGTTTCGTCACTGCTGTTATGGTTGTGTTGATTGTTGGAAACAGAGTGAACCAAAGATGGAGGTGGAACACGCAGACGTTCTAGAACTCAACACCGTCACCGGGACGTTGAGGAAGGAGGAAGAATTGGTGAAACAAAAACTTAAAGTTTTATATGAGGTGATTTCAGCTTGCTTAATGGGTCCTAACGTTCCCATTGTTTTGCACGCCACAATGTTAATTCTTAAATAAACTCCCTTACATGACTTACAGAAAATGTGTGGGCAGAACTGAAAAAGCGTGTGCGAGCAAGGAGGCCTACAAGCCTGACTCAGTTACACCAGCTCTGTCAGGAGGAATGGGCCAAAATTCACCCAACTTATTGTGGGAAGCTTGTGGAAGGCTACCCAAAACATTTGACCCAAGTTAAACATTTTAAAGGCAATGCTACCAAATACTAATTGAGTGTATGTAAACTTCTGACCCACTGGGAATGTGATGACAGAAATAAAAGCTGAAATAAATCATTCTCTCTACTATTATTCTGATATTTCACATTCTTAAAATAAAGTGGTAATCCTATCTGACCTACAGTGAGGGAAAAAAGTATTTGATCCCCTGCTGATTTTGTAAGTTTGCCCACTGACAAAGAAATGATCAGTCTATAATTTAAATGGTAGGTATATTTTAACAGTGAGAGACAGAATAACAACAAAATAATCCAGAAAAACCATGTCAAAAATGTAATAAATTGATTTGCATTTTAATGAGGGAAATAAGTATTTGACCCCCTCTCAATCAGAAAGATTTCTGGCTCCCAGGTGTCTTTTATACAGGTAACGAGCTGAGATTAGGAGCACACTCTTAAAAGGAGTGCTCCTTATCTCAGTTTGTTACCTGTATAAAAGACACCTGTCCACAGAAGCAATCAATCAATCAGATTCCAAACTCTCCACCATGGCCAAGACCAAAGAGCTCTCCAAGGATGTCAGGGACAAGATTGTAGACCTACACAAGGCTGGAATGAGCTACAAGACCATCGCCAAGCAGCTTGGTGAGAAGGTGACAACAGTTGGTGCGATTATTCGCAAATGGAAGAAACACAAAATAACTGTCAATCTCCCTCGGCCTGGGGCTCCATGCAAAATCTCACCTCGTGGAGTTGCAATGATCATGAGAATGGTGAGGAATCAGCCCAGAACTACACGGGAGGATCTTGTCAATGATCTCAAGGCAGCTGGGACCATAGTCACCAAGAAAACAATTAGTAACACACTACGCCGTGAAGGACTGAAATCCTGCAGCTCCCGCAAGGTCCCCTTGCTCAAGAAAGCACATATACAGGCCCTTCTGAAGTTTGCCAATGAACATCTGAATGATTCAGAGGAGAACTGGGTGAAAGTGTTGTGGTCAGATGAGACCAAAATCGAGCTCTTTGGCATCAACTCAACTCGCCGTGTTCGGAGGAGGAGGAATGCTGCCTATGACCCCAAGAACACCATCCCCACCGTCAAACATGGAGGTGGAAACATTATGCTTTGGGGGTGTTTTTCTGCTAAGGGGACAGGACAACTTCACTGCATCAAAGGGACGATGGACGGGGCCATGTACCGTCAAATCTTGGGTGAGAACCTCCTTCCCTCAGCCAGGGCATTGAAAATGGGTTGTGGATGGGTATTCCAGCATGACAATGACCCAAAACACACAGCCAAGGCAACAATGGAGTGGCTCAAGAAGAAGCACATTAAGGTCCTGGAGTGGCCTAGCCAGTCTCCAGACCTTAATCCCATAGAAAATCTGTGGAGGGAGCTGAAGGTTCGAGTTGCCAAACGTCAGCCTTGAAACCTTAATGACTTGGAGAAGATCTGCAAAGAGGAGTGGGACAAAATCCCTCCTGAGATGTGTGCAAACCTGGTGGCCAACTACAAGAAACGTCTGACCTCTGTGATTGCCAACAAGGGTTTTGCCACCAAGTACTAAGTCATGTTTTGCAGAGGGGTCAAATACTTATTTCCCTCATTAAAATGCAAATCAATTTATAACATTTTTGACATGCGTTTTTCTGGATTTTGTTGTTGTTATTCTGTCTCTCACTGTTCAAATAAACCTACCATTAAAATTATAGACTGATCATGTCTTTGTCAGTGGGCAAACGTACAAAATCAGCAGGGGATCAAATACTTTTTTCCCCCTCACTGTAAAACAGGGAATTTTTACTAGGATTAAATGTCAGGAATTGTGAAAAACTGAGTTTAAATGTATTTGGCGAAGGTGTATGTACACTTCCGACTTCAACTGTGCATATAACTAGAAACAAAGTGACATAGTAAACCGTTGTCTCAGAGAGGGTAAGAGATGGCCCTGAGAAGGATTTTCTACAATGGTGTTTGATTCAGTTGGATTATTTCATTATTGTGCACATTTTGTTATGTATTTCTTTTTTTAACTCCTCAGCTGACTCTACAGGAGAGACTTGCCAGTGCCGAGGGGAGAGTGGAGTCGGACAGCCTTGACGGAGGGGAGTCCTCGGAGCAGCTATCGGGGCTGAGGGCGGAGCTAGAGAAGAGCGAGCAGTCCTTGAGAGAGACCCAGGAGGAACGAGATACCCTCCTCAACGAGCTGGAAGAACTGGACAGACAGAACCAGGAGGCTACGCAGGTCGGGTTTGAACTCGTACAGACCACACTGGGTTTTTGAGAACATGTTGAAAATGGAAAGGGAAATGGTCATCTCATTTTGAATTTATTTAAAGACAAGGTTGCAAGATCGGGTTATGGTTTTTCCACTCACATTTGTGTTATGCTATCAAACAAGTCAAAGGTCTATATTAGGTAGAGACACAGCAAAGTAACACTACCTAGACAAGGTTATTGACATGCTGTTATTGTTTTGTGTTGTCTCCACGTTACAGCATGTGATCTCAGTGAAGGAGCAGCTCTCCGTTCAGCTGAAGGAATCTGAGGCCGAGGTGGCCAGGCTGAAGTCAGAACTCCGTACCGCCACCGACCAGAGGGTGGCGCTGCAGCAAGAGCTGCAGGCCCAGCAGGAGAAACTGAGCCAGAGTGCCTTCACTCTCAACGACCTACACATGGGCAAGCAGGAGCTGGAGGGCACCGTTAAGGTGCTGAGAGACAAACTGGGACAGGCAACAGAGATGGGCAATGAGGCACGCAGGGAGACCCAGGAGCACCAGAGAACATTACAGGAGAGGGAGGAGCAGCTGTCTGCTGCCCGGGCAGAGCTGTGTGAGGCTGGGGAGAGAGGGAGAGAATCCGGTGGGTCCAGAGAGCAACTGGAGAAGGAACTAGAGGAGCTCAGCAGAGAGCTGGCTGAGATGAGGAGCTCCCAGGAGAAGGTGATGTCAGAAGACTACGAGATGAAGATGAAGAACCAGAGGCTGAAGACAGAGGCTGAGCAGGCCCAGGGGAGGATAGAGGAGCTGGCCAGGCAGGTCAGGGAGGTCCAGGCCGCTCTCAGCAGGACGGTCCTGGAGAAAGACACCCGCATCGAGGCTCTGAAGCTGGAGAAGAGCCAGCTGGAAGGGGAGCTGGTTCAGGCAGAGAGGGGCCTCCAGGAGCAGACCAGGCAGTACCAGCAGACCGTCGAGGAGCTGACCGCTGCTCGCTCCATGGACGCCTCGGCACTGCAGGTCCGCTGTTTCATTAGTTTTACTGTTTAATCAATTTATTTATCTTCATTTTATTTTATATATTTTAAGTAGGGCTGTCAAATGATTAAAATTTTTAATCAAATTAATCAGAATTTTCAGTGGATTAATCATGATTAATCACTATTTGCAATTACACCTGAATCCTAACCATTTTTTTTCTGAAATGCATACCAAAAGATAAATAACAGGACACAGATACATAATTTTCATATTATGTCTGTTTATTAACACAGCCAAATAATGGTGTTTTAAATCAAGCTGAAACATACTACACACCATAATATTTGTCTTTGGCTGTGGCTCTTGACGGTGGCTTATAGAATGAGTCTTGAGACGCCACTTGCAAAACATCAAGGAAACCTGAGTCTTCTACAATGCTAATGGGTCTACAATCCTTTGCAATCCATTTTGCTATTGTGTTGGTCAAATTATCTGAGGTTGATTTTGTTAATTGCCTGCAAACATTCAGCGTGGTCTGGCGCAAACCACTTGCTGAATCTGACGGCCCAGCAAACGCATGTTTGGCGTTGACATGGTACTTCAAGCTTGAACAGCTCCGGTGAAATTGAAACTCCTTCTTACAAATCTTGCAAATAACCTTGTACTTGTTAACTGTACCATCATCATTCTTTTTATATTTGAATCCGTCAATAGGCCCACTTTGCTCACCTTGCTCCATCTCGCCTCTAGCTCCCAACCACTTTCCTGACCTGAATAATTTGTCACACTGCGCATGCGTGAAATGCGTTAAAAAAATTGACGTAATTAACAGCAAACAACTAATTAACGTCGTTAACGCGCTATTTTTGACAGCCCTAATTTTAAGGTATTTTATTGAACAGATAGAGAGGGAGAGGATGTCAGTGGGGAGGTACAGAGAGAGGTTGTGTCAAAGGGCAGTAGGCCAGATTCGAACCTATGCAGACATTGTAGGTGAGGGGTGTCAAACTCATTCCACGGAGGGCCTAGTGTCTGCAGGTTGTTGGTTTTTTCCTTTCAATGAAGACCTAGACAACCAGGTGAGGGGAGTTCCTTACTAAGACCTAGACAACCAGGTGAGGGGAGTTCCTTACTAATTAGTGACCTTAATTCATCAATCAAGTACAAGGGAGGAGTGAAAACCCGCAGACACTCGGCCCTCCGTGGGATGAGTTTGACACGTGTTGTAGACAATGTGTGGCAGAGGCTGCTGCATCAGGCTAGGACACTTAATATCTTCATTTATCTGTCTTCATTTCAGATTTATCTATCTTCATTTCATATCTATCTATCTTCATTTCATATTTATCTATCTTCATTTCAGATTTATCTATCTTCATTTCATATTTATCTATCTTCATTTCATATTTATCTATCTTCATTTCATATTTATCTATCTTCATTTCAG
The DNA here is from genome assembly GCA_902810595.1 of Coregonus sp. 'balchen'. NCBI lineage: Eukaryota > Metazoa > Chordata > Actinopteri > Salmoniformes > Salmonidae > Coregonus > Coregonus sp. 'balchen'. Next base: position 45,338,421 of record LR778281.1, read on the forward strand.
ATTTATCTATCTTCATTTCAGATTTATCTATCTTCATTTCAGATTTATCTATCTTCATTTCAGATTTATCTATCTTCATTTCAGATTTATCTATCTTCATTTCATATCTATCTATCTTCATTTCAGATTTATCTATCTTCATTTCAGATTTATCTATCTTCATTTCATATTTTTCATTTGGTGAAATGAAAAAAATTACTTGTTTCAAAAAATGCGATAAATTTATAATGGGAAAGTGGTGCGTTCAAATTTATTCACCCCCTTTGCTATGAAGCACCTAAATAAGATCTGGTGCAACCAATTACCTTCAGAAGTCACATAATTAGTTAAATAAAGTCCACCTGTATATATACACCTGTTCTGAAAGGCCCCAGAGTCTGCAACACCACTAAGCAAGGGGCACCACCAAGCAAGCGGCACCATGAAGACCAAGGAGCTCTCCAAACAGGTCTGGGACAAAGTTGTGGAGAAGTACAGATCAGGGTTGGGTTATATAAAAATATCAGACACTTTGAACATCCCACGGAGCACCATTAAATCCATTATTAAAAAATGGAAAGAATATGGCACCACAACAAACCTGCCAAGAGAGGGCCTCCCACCAAAACTCACAGACCAGGCAAGGAGGGCATTAATCAGAGAGGCAACAAAGAGACCAAAGATAACCCTGAAGGAGCTGCAAAGCTCCACAGCGGAGATTGGAGTATCTGTCCATAGGACCACTTTAAGCCGTGCACTCCACAGAGCTGGGCTTTACGGAAGAGTGGCCAGAAAAAAAGCCATTGCTTACAGAAAAAAATAAGCAAACACGTTTGGTGTTCTCCAAAAGCCATGTGGGAGACTCCCCAAACATATGGAAGAGAAGGTGCTCTGGTCAGATGAGCATAGTGGTGGCAGCATCATGCTGTGGGGATGTTTTTCATCGGCAGGGACTGGGAAACAGGTCAGAATTGTGATCGATGGCGCTAAATACAGGGAAATTCTTGAGGGAAACCTGTTTCAGTCTTCCAGTGATTTGAGACTGGGACGGAGGTTCACCTTCCAGCAGGACAATGACCCTAAGCATACTGCTAAAGCAACACTCGAGTGGTTTAAGGGGAAACATTTAAATGTCTTGGAATGGCCTAGTCAAAGCCCAGACCTCAATCCAATTGAGAATATGTGGTATGACTTAAAGATTGCTGTACACCAGCATATCTATCTTCATTTCATATTTATTTATCTTCATTTCATATTTATCTTCATTTCAGATGTATTTATCTTCACTTCATATTTGTCTTCATTTCATATTTGTCTTCATTTCATATTTGTCTTCATTTCATATTTGTCTTTATTTCATATTTGTCTTTATTTCATATTTGTCTTCATTTCATATTTATCTTCATTTCATATTAGTCTTCATTTCATATTTGTCTTCATTTCATATTTGTCTTCATTTCATATTTGTCTTCATTTCATATTTATCTAGAAAGTTGTTTTTATCTTTCTCACTTTCATCATTATTTAAATTAATTCATTAAGCGTTGACTTTGAACCACATTTTTTGTTTAAAGTGCTATATAAATAAAGTTTGATTTGATTACTTGCAGACGGAGCACGAGAGGACGGTGAGGCTGAACCAGGAGAAGGATCTGGAGATCTCCCAGCTGAGGAGAGACGTGGAGCAGATGGCCTCCGACCACCGAGACACCAACGAGATGCTGTCCATCACCGTGGCCGGACAGAAACAGCTGACCGACCTCCTCCAGGTCAGCTGACCGACCATAGAGTTAGATAGAGGACTCATCTGTTGTGTTATAATGGGTATATCAATGAGTCCTCTATCGGACTATGTGACAGACCTTTCTGACATATTTTATGAAATTATAGCACTTATCCAGCCTAGTTTGCTTGTAAATATCCTTTGCAATCTGTTGTTTTGGATTGTATAATTTTGGTTGTATGTATTGTGTTTGCTGCAAAAGGAATTACCACATTAAGTACATTAAAGGGGGCAATCTGCAGTTTAAAACAACAACAAAGCCGTCACCCCGCCACCTTTTTTGGGGGTATTAGGGATGGATATGGCTGAAGAAATGTAACGACTCTCAAATTCATAGACGGTTATGGATACAAGGACTGACCATGAGATCAAAATGATACATTTAACCATGGTTTGGAGATATACAGTGTTTGTTTACAATTACGTTGTTTACAAACAATGGAGTAGAACGTCTGCAGTCTGATTCGCTACGACAGTTGAACTAAGCTCATGAGACATTTATAAGTTATATATATATTTTTTTATAATCAATGACTATATATCATTAATTTAAAAGTCCAAAAATGTATGTAGCAATCGCTAGATTGCGCATTTAAAAATTTTCTGATTCTAAATGTGAATCTCCAGGAGAAGGACTCCTTCATGGAGAGCCTGAGGGCTAGCATGGCCGCCACCCAGAGGGAGATGGAGGCCGCGGTCCAGGCAGCCACAGAGGAGGCTGGGGCCCTGAGGGCAGCTCTGGAGGAGAAGGACAAGCAGCTGGGAGGCATGAAGGAAGACAAGAGCCACCTGAAGGTTCGTCGACAGTATGAATGACGTGGGGTAACGTGCAATGTATCTATTATGCTATGCGTTTGGGTTTATTTGGATAGTGACAAGTACACATTGACACATGTTGAGTGTGGAATGTACAGTGTCTGTTTTGTATACAGCAGTACTGTGTGTCTAAGATACTTTTCCCCTCGGGAAATTAAACTTAAACCTCACCGCCACTCTTACAAATCTCACTGACTGAACCACCCGTCCTGCCATTACTGAACCACCCGGCCTGCCATGATTGTCCATCTTAACCATTTAATTATTTGTTTTAGTTTTTTTAAATTGCATTGTTGTTGTTTTTTCCCCCCCCTGCTTTAAAGTACTTTGATATTATTAATTTATGTAATGAAAAGTAAAATATAAAATAAAAGTTTAATACATTCTTATCATCCTATCAGGAGGAGATTGACCGCCTCAGGGACCAGCAGAGCAGACCCCAGCACCCCGGCCTGGCCGAGCCACGCACCCTGGACATCATCACAGGTAAATATACAGTGGATTCGGAAAGTATTCAGACCCCTTCACTTTTTCCTCATTTTGTTACGTTACAGCCTTATTCTAAAATGGATTACAAGTCGTCGTCCCCCCCATCAATCTACACACAATACCCCATAATGACAAAGCAAAAACAGGTTTTTAGGAAATTTAGCAAATGCAAATGTGTAAATAAAACTTGCAGGAAATATCACATTTACATAAAGTGTGCTTAGGGTCGTTGTCCTGTTGGAAGGTGAACCTTCGCCCCCAGTCTGAGGTCCTGAGCGCTCTGGAGCAGGTTTTCATCAAGGATCTCTCTGTACGTTGCTCCGTTCATCTTTCCCTCGATCCTGACTAGTCTCCCCAGTCCCTGCTGCTGAAAAACATCCCCACAGCATGATGCTTCCACCACCATGCTTCACCGTAGGGATGGTGCCAGGTTTTCTCCAGACGTGACACTTGGCATTCAGGTCAAAGAGTTCAATCTTGGTTTCATCAGACCAGAGAATCTTGTTTCTCATGGTCTGGGAGTCCTTTGTGTGCCTTTTGGCAAACTCCAAGCGGGCTGTCATGTGCCTTTTACTGAGGAGTGGCTTCCGTCTGGCCACTCTACCATAAAGGCCTGATTGGTGGAGTGATGCAGAGATGGTTGTCCTTCTGGAAGGTTCTCCCATCTCCACATAGGAACTCTGGAGCTCTGTCAGAGTGACCATCGGGTTCTTGGTCACCTCCCTGACCAAGGCCCTTCTCCCCTGATTGCTCAGTTTGGCCGGGTGGCCAGCTCTAGGAAGAGTCTTGGTGGTTCCAGACTTCTTCCATTTAAGAATGATGGAGGCCACTGTGTTCTTGGGGACCTTCAATGCTGCAGACATTTTTTGGTACCCTTCCCCAGATCTGTGCCTCAACACACTGTCTTGGAGCTCTACGGACAATTTCTTCGACCTCTTGGCTTGGTTTTTGCTCTGACAACTGTGGGACCTTATATAGACAGGTGTGTGCCTTTCCAAATCATGTCCAATCAATTGAATTTACCACAGGTGGACTCCAATCAAGTTGTAGAAACATCTCAAGGATGTTCAATGGAAACAGGATGCACCTGAGCTCAATTTCAAGTCTCATAGCAAAGGGTCTGAATACTTATGTAAATAAGGTATTTTTGTTTTTTATTTTTAATACATTTGCTGAAGTTTCTAAAAACCTGTTTTTGCTTTGTCATTATGGGGTATTGTGTGTAGATTGATGAGGGAAAAACATTACTTTAATCCATTTTAGAAGAAGGCTGTAACGTAACACAATGTGGAAAAAGTCAAGGGGTCTGAATACTTTCCGAATGCACTGTAATTTGCTATCTGCTGTTGTTTTTAAATATGTGATTCCGTCTGTATGTTTTGTCAGGGCTCCAGACTAACATTTTCCCCTTGTGGCACCGGTGACACGAACTTTTTCAGTTGGTGGCACCAGCCCATTTGACTGTTAACAAATTCATGGTTTTATCCGTCGCAAAAAAAATAGGACGTTTTTGATTGAGGTGACCAGGTAGACTGTTCAGCTCACACCAGTGCGACCAATTTTTATAAAAATGGTAACTCGCACAAAGGGTCGCGAAATGCGAATTTAAAAGGTTGCAGTCTGGAGCCCTGATTTGTATTGTGTGTGCTGCAAAAGGAATTGCCTCATTGAGGACAGTCACATTCAGAAAATGTGAATCACAGAACTGGAGACTGAGATCAGCCAGCTGAAGAGCTCCAGAGACGGGCTGGGGGAGGAGGTGCAGGCCCTGAGGAGGAGAATGGAGGAGCAGCGGGATCGCCTCCTCTCCTCCCAGCAGTCTGTCCAGGCGCAGCAGAATGAGTTGGATCAGGCCCATCAACGCCACGAGCAGAGCAGAGAGAACTACGATAGGCTGATCCACGCCAAGGACGAGGAGATTGGGCGCCTGCAGCAGGAAGTAGATCACCTCGGCCACACCCGCTCCTCCCAGGAACAGGAAGTGGTCATCCTCCAACAGGAAGACAAGACCCAGTCGTCTCTGAATAACGGAGAGAACTGCAACGAGAAACATGACCTGTCAAAGGTGGAGATAGACCGTCTGGTGAAGGTATTTCCTGCATTTTGTTATTTATTATTATAAGAATCTACTAAATAATCTGCCGTCTGTTAAATGACAAAAATGTGAATATACATTTAATGACATCATCCATCTCACTTGGCTTAAGCTGCGGTGGCCTTCTCGCTAATACATCTGATCTGAATCTGAATCTGAAGGGCATCAAGGAGAAGGAGACGGAGATCAGCCAGCTGAATGAGAAGAACCTGAACCTGACCAGACAGTTGGACCAGCTGGCGGTCTCCAGAGAGGAGATTGGGAAACTCTCCCAGATGGTCCTGCAGAAGGTATGTATTTTAAAAGGGCAATATGCAGTTCAAACAACTGTTTTGGTAAAAAAAGCTGAACGATGGGGCTGGAGAAATGTAAAATCTCTCTAAATTCATAGACTGACCTATGGATGCAAGGACTGACCATCCATGATATCAGATGTGTAGTTGAACCATGTTTTTGAGGCTATGTAACGTCGTCTTATTGAAATATACCATTTTTTTTTCTCTCAAGGACCTGGAGATCCAGGCGCTGCACGCTAGAGTCTCCCTGGGGGGAGGAGGCCACAGCCAGGACATGATGTTTCTTCAGCAGCAGCTGCAGGCCTATGCTGTTGAGAGAGAGCAGGTCAGAATCACAATCAGAATCAACTCTATTCGCCAAGTAGACTACATTTATAGTACCAGTCAAAAGTTTGGACACACCTACTCATTCCAGGGTTTTTCTATATTTTTTAAAAACTATTTTCTACATTGGCTATTTGAAGAATCTCAAATATAAAATGTATTTTGATTTGTTTAACACTTTGTTGGTTACTATGTGATTCCATATGTGTTATTTCATAGTTTTGATGTCTTCACTATTATTCTACAATGTAGAAAATAAAGGAAAAACCCTTGAATGAGTAGGTGTGTCCAAACATTTGACTGGTAGTGTACAGTTGAAGTCGGAAGTTTACATACACTTAGGTTGGAGTCATTAAAATTCGTTTTTCAACCACTCCACAAGTGTCTTGTTAACAAACTATAGTTTTGGCAAGTCGGTTAGGACATCTACTTTGTGCATGACACAAGTAATCTTTCCAACAATTCTTTACAGACAGATTATTTCACTTATAATTCACTGTATCATAATTCCAGTGGGTCAGAAGTTTACATACACTAAGTTGACTGTGCCTTTAAACAGCTTGGAAAATTCCAGAAAATGATGTCATGGCTTTAGAAGCTTCTAATAAGCTAATTGACATCATTTGTGTCAATTGGAGGAGTACCTGTTGATGTATTTCAAGGCCTACCTTCAAACTCAGTGCCTCTTTGCTTGACATCATGGGAAAATCAAAAGAAATCAGCCAAGACCTCAGAAAGAAATTGTAGACCTCCACAAGTCTGGTTCATCCTTGGGAGCAATTTCCAAACACCTGAAGGTACCACGTTCATCTATACAAACAATAGTATGCAAGTATAAACACCATGGGACCACGCAGCCATCATACCGCTCAGGAAGGAGACTCATTCTGTCTCCTAGAGATGAACGTACTTTGGTGCGAAAAGTGCAAATCAATCCCAGAACAACAGCAAAGGACCATGTGAAGATGCTGGACGAAACAGGTACAAAAGTATCTATATCCACAGTAAAACAAGTCTTATATCGACATAACCTGAAAGGCCGCTCAGCAAGGAAGAAGCCACTGCTCCAAAACCACCATAAAAATGCCAGACTACGGTTTGCAACTGCACATTGGGACAAAGATCGTACTTTTTGGAGAAATGTCCTCTGGTCTGATTAAACAAAAATAGAACTGTTTGGCCATAATGACCATCATTATGTTTGGAGGAAAAAGGGGGAGCTTGCAAGCCGAAGAACCCCATCCCAACCGTGAAGCACGGGGGTGGCAGCATCATGCTGTGGGGATGCTTTGCTGCAGGAGGGACTGGTGCACTTCACAAAATAGATGGCATCATGAGGAAGGAAAATTATGTGGATATATTGAAGCAACATCTCAAGACATCAGTCAGGATGTTAAAGCTTGGTCGCAAATGGGTCTTCCAAATGGACAATGACCCCAAGCATACTTCCAAAGTTGTGGCAAAATGGCTTAAGGACAACAAAGTCAAGGAATTGGAGTGGCCATCACAAAGCCCTGACCTCAATCCTATAGAAAATGTGTGGGCAGAACTGAAAAAGCGTGTGCGAGCAAGGAGACCTACAAGCCTGACTCAGTTACACCAGCTCTGTCAGGAGGAATGGGCCAAAATTCACCCAACTTATTGTGGAAAACTTGTGGAAGGCTACCCGAAACGTTTGACCCAAGTTAAACAATTTAAAGGCAATGCTACCAAATACTAATTGAGTGTATGTAAACTTCTGACCCACTGGGAATGTGATGAAAGAAATAAAAGCTCAAATAAATAATTCTCTCTACTATTATTCTGACATTTCACATTCTTAAAATAAAGTGGTGATCCTAACTGCCCCAAGACAGGGAATTTTTACTAGGATTAAATGTCAGGAATTGTGAAAAACTGAGTTTAAATGTATTTGGCTAAAGTGTATGTAAACTTCCGACTTCAACTGTAGATGTAGTAATAGTCTACATACAGTATATAGTATAGATGTAGTAGTCTACATACAATATATAGTATATATGTAGTAGTCTACATACAGTATATAGTATAGATGTAGTAGTAATAGTCTACATACAGTATATAGTATAGATGTAGTAGTCTACATACAGTATATAGTATAGATGTAGTAGTCTACATACAGTATATAGTATAGATGTAGTAGTAATAGTCTACATACAGTATATAGTATATATGTAGTAGTCTACATACAGTATATAGTATAGATGTAGTAGTCTACATACAGTATATAATATAGATGTAGTAGTCTACATACAGTATATAGTATAGATGTAGTAGTCTACATACAGTATATAGTATATATGTAGTAATAGTCTACATACAGTATATAATATAGATGTAGTAGTCTACATACAGTATATAGTATATATGTAGTATTAGTCTACATACAGTATATAGTATAGATGTAGTATTAGTCTACATACAGTATATAGTATAGATGTAGTAGTCTACATACAGTATATAATATAGATGTAGTAGTCTACATACAGTATATAGTATAGATGTAGTAGTCTACATACAGTATATAATATAGATGTAGTAGTAATAGTCTACATACAGTATATAGTATAGATGTAGTAGTCTACATACAGTATATAGTATATATGTAGTAATAGTCTACATACAGTATATAATATAGATGTAGTAGTCTACATACAGTATATAGTATAGATGTAGTAGTCTACATACAGTATATAGTATATATGTAGTATTAGTCTACATACAGTATATATTATAGATGTAGTATTAGTCTACATACAGTATATAGTATAGATGTAGTAGTCTACATACAGTATATAATATAGATGTAGTAGTCTACATACAGTATATAGTATAGATGTAGTAGTCTACATACAGTATATAATATAGATGTAGTAGTAATAGTCTACATACAGTATATAGTATATATGTAGTAGTCTACATACAGTATATAATATAGATGTAGTAGTCTACATACAGTATGTAGTATATATGTAGTAGTCTACATACAGTATATAATATAGATGTAGTAGTAATAGTCTACATACAGTATATAATATAGATGTAGTAGTCTACATACAGTATATAGTATAGATGTAGTAGTCTACATACAGTATATAGTATATATGTAGTAGTCTACATACAGTATATAATATAGATGTAGTAGTCTACATACAGTATATAATATAGATGTAGTAGTCTACATACAGTATATAGTATAGATGTAGTAGTCTACATACAGTATATAGTATATATGTAGTATTAGTCTACATACAGTATATAGTATATATGTAGTAGTCTACATACAGTATATAATATAGATGTAGTAGTCTACATACAGTATATAGTATAGATGTAGTAGTCTACATACAGTATATAGTATAGAGTCAAATGTATGTAGACTTTTAAAGTAAAATGTATTATTATTATTATTATGAATGTAGGTGTTGGCGGTGCTGAATGAGAAGACACGGGAGAACAGTCAGCTGAGATCAGACTACCACCGCATCATGGACATCGTAGCAGGGAAGGAGGCTGTGCTCCTCAAGGTCCAGCAGGAGAACCAGCGGCTGTCCACCATGTCAGACCCCTCAGGGAGCCAGGAGATGTTCAGAGAGACCATCCAGAACCTGTCCCGGATCATCAGGTGTAGTTGTGTTGTAATATTTGGTGGCCAAAAAGACAGTAGCTCAGTTGGTAGAGCAAGGCGCTTGCAACAGGATAGTGGGTTTGATTCCCGGGACCATCCATCCATACGTAAAGTATGTATGCGTGCATGACTAACTGTAAGTTCATTTGGATAAAAGTGTCCGATAAATGATATATATTGTTGTGTTTTGGTGCCATCATGCCCCTTTTTCTAGTGTACTGTTCTCTACTTGGTAATAGCATGTATCTATTTGCCGTTTTATGCTTTTCTAGTGTAAATAATAATAATAATAATAATAATAAGCCATTTAGCAGACGCTTTTATCCAAAGCGACATACAGTCATGTGCGCATACATTTTTACGTCCCGGGGATCGAACCCACTACCCCTGGCGTTACAAGCGCCATGCTCTACCAATTGAGCTACAGATGATCATTGAGTATCTCGAAAGGTGCAAATACAATTTATTCTTCTTCTTCTTCTTCTTCGTCTTCTTCATCTTCATCATCATCAGAGAGAAGGACATTGAGATCGACGCGCTGACCCAGAAGTGCCACACCCTGGTCTCGGTACTGCAGGCAGGAGACTCTGGCGGAGTCAGCTCCAACCAGTTTGAAGAGCTGCTACAGGAGAGGGACACCTTGAAACAGCAGGTAAGATAATATATTAGCATTACACTGAAACAGCAGGTAAGATAAGATATTAGCATTACACTGAAGCAGCAGGTAAGATAAGATATTAGCATTACACTGTAACAGCAGGTAAGATAAGATATTAGCATTACACTGACACAGCAGGTAAGATAAGATATTAGCATTACACTGAAACAGCAGGTAAGATAAGATATTAGCATTACACTGAAACAGCAGGTAAGATAAGATATTAGCATTACACTGAAGCAGCAGGTAAGATAAGATATTAGCATTACACTGTAACAGCAGGTAAGATAAGATATTAGCATTACACTGACACAGCAGGTAAGATAAGATATTAGCATTACACTGACACAGCAGGTAAGATAAGATATTAGCATTACACTGTAACAGCAGGTAAGATAAGATATTAGCATTACACTGAAACAGCAGGTAAGATAAGATATTAGCATTACACTGAAACAGCAGGTAAGATAAGATATTAGCATTACACTGAAACAGCAGGTAAGATAAGATATTAGCATTACACTGAAACAGCAGGTAAGATAAGATATTAGCATTACACTGAAACAGCAGGTAAGATAAGATATTAGCATTACACTGACACAGCAGGTAAGATAAGATATTAGCATTACACTGAAACAGCAGGTAAGATAAGATATTAGCATTACACTGAAACAGCAGGTAAGATAAGATATTAGCATTACACTGAAACAGCAGGTAAGATAAGATATTAGCATTACACTGAAGCAGCAGGTAAGATAAGATATTAGCATTACACTGAAACAGCAGGTAAGATAAGATATTAGCATTACACTGAAACAGCAGGTAAGATATTAGCATTACACTGAAACAGCAGGTAAGATAAGATATTAGCATTACACTGAAACAGCAGGTAAGATATTAGCATTACACTGAAACAGCAGGTAAGATAAGATATTAGCATTACACTGAAACAGCAGGTAAGATAAGATATTAGCATTACACTGAAACAGCAGGTAAGATAAGATATTAGCATTACACTGAAACAGCAGGTAAGATAAGATATTAGCATTACACTGAAACAGCAGGTAAGATAAGATATTAGCATTTTATTGTCTGTTTTTACAGAACTGTGCCTTGTGTCATAAAACCTTACAAGGACATAAAAAATGATTCACATCACAGATGAGGAATCACTGTTTATAGTGCAATTCCGTGCATAAAGGTGGGTCTAATTTAGCTGTGTCTAATGTATATATTGTAATGTATCCAGGTGAAGAAGATGGAGGAGTGGAAGATGCAGGTGATCACCACGGTAAAGAACATGCAGCATGAATCAGCCCAGCTGGTAGAGGAACTCCACAAGTTACAGGGACAGGTAACCAGAATAATATATTAGAATAATTAATGATTATCTAACGTAATGATAATGAGTCTGCCCAGCAGTAATGATGTTGAGATAAAGTACTGACGTCCAATAAGCTATCCTCCTACTGGCCTGTCATAAAAGGTTTTTCGAACAAGTTACAGTTATGAACGGTAGCTTATTTCCTAAATATTCTAGCCTACAAAGGTGTTGTCCTGAAGTTGTTGTGGCTTTCAAAAAATACCAAGAATGAAAGTCTATAGCCTTGGGATAGGCTATTCTCAATCACAGCTTTATGAGAGACAGAACAAACGATATCATTTATTTTTCTATTTTATGAGGGGAAATTAAAGAAATGATTATCCAGTTCTGAAGATGATAGAGGGCTTTTATCCAGCCCATGATGTAGCCTTATAACCTAGCTCACTACGGGAAGACGGCCTTATAACCTAGCTCACTACGGGAAGACAGCCTTATAACCTAGCTCACTACGGGAAGACAGCCTTATAACCTAGCTCACTACGGGAAGACAGCCTTATAACCTAGCTCACTACGGGAAGACGGCCTTATAACCTAGCTCACTACGGGAAGACGGCCTTATAACCTAGCTCACTACGGGAAGACAGCCTTATAACCTAGCTCACTACGGGAAGACAGCCTTATAACCTAGCTCACTACGGAAGACCCTAACCTAGCTCACTACGGGAAGACAGCCTTATAACCTAGCTCACTACGGGAAGACAGCCTTATAACCTAGCTCACTACGGGAAGACAGCCTTATAACCTAGCTCACTACGGGAAGACGGCCTTATAACCTAGCTCACTATGGGAAGACAGCCTTATAACCTAGCTCACTACGGGAAGACGGCCTTATAACCTAGCTCACTACGGGTAAGACGGCCTTATAACCTAGCTCACTACGGTAAGACGGCCTTATAACCTAGCTCACTACGGGAAGACGGCCTTATAACCTAGCTCACTACGGGAAGACGGCCTTATAAACCTAGCTCACTACGGGAAGACAGCCTATAACCTAGCTCACTACGGGATAGACGGCCTTATAACCTAGCTCACTACGGAAGACAGCCTTATAACCTAGCTCACTACGGGAAGACAGCCTTATAACCTAGCTCACTACGGGAAACAGCCTTATAACCTAGCTCACTACGGGAAGACAGCCTTATAACCTAGCTCACTACGGGAAGACGGCCTTATAACCTAGCTCACTACGGGAAGACAGCCTTATAACCTAGCTCACTACGGGAAGACAGCCTTATAACCTAGCTCACTACGGGAAGACGGCCTTATAACCTAGCTCACTACGGGAAGACAGCCTTATAACCTAGCTCACTACGGGAAGACAGCCTTATAACCTAGCTCACTACGGGAAGACAGCCTTATAACCTAGCTCACTACGGGAAGACGGCCTTATAACCTAGCTCACTACGGGAAGACAGCCTTATAACCTAGCTCACTACGGGAAGACGGCCTTATAACCTAGCTCACTACGGAAGACGGCCTTATAACCTAGCTCACTACGGGAAGACAGCCTTATAACCTAGCTCACTACGGGAAGACAGCCTTATAACCTAGCTCACTACGGGAAGACGGCCTTATAACCTAGCTCACTACGGGAAGACGGCCTTATAACCTAGCTCACTACGGGAAGACGGCCTTATAACCTAGCTCACTACGGGAAGACAGCCTTATAAACCTAGCTCACTACGGGAAGACAGCCTTATAACCTAGCTCACTACGGGAAGACGGCCTTATAACCTAGCTCACTACGGGAAGACGGCCTTATAACCTAGCTCACTACGGGAAGACAGCCTTATAACCTAGCTCACTACGGGAAGACGGCCTTATAACCTAGCTCACTACGGGAAGACAGCCTTATAACCTAGCTCACTACGGGAAGACAGCCTTATAACCTAGCTCACTACGGGAAGACAGCCTTATAACCTAGCTCACTACGGGAAGACAGCCTTATAACCTAGCTCACTACGGTAAGACAGCCTTATAACCTAGCTCACTACGGGAAGACAGCCTTATAACCTAGCTCACTACGGGAAGACAGCCTTATAACCTAGCTCACTACGGGAAGACAGCCTTATAACCTAGCTCACTACGGTAAGACAGCCTGTTCCTCATCAGACGGCGACTGCTCCATCGTGCGTGCGCCGCAGACAGACAGACCTGTTCTTCTCCTCCACCAGAAAGGATGTCTTTCACCAACATTATCTTTTGTCATGTTTTAGCTGAGTTTTCTGTTTAGTTTTTTTTGGGGGGGGTTGGCCAATGGGGGTGATGGCATCATATTATATCACAACCCAATGTGAAGTGTCCAGCCCGCTGGACCTACTAGTGATTGTCATTCCGAAGCCTTATTGGGATGAAATAAGGGACTGTTTTTGCTCTAATCCTAGGTGGATGCAGACAACGACTGCACCTCCAATCTCTCCGTGGACTACAGCCGTCTGATCCACAGCTATGAGCAGAAGGAGAAGAAGCTGGGGAGTCTCAGTCATGAGCTAGCCAACGTCCAACAGACCATCAGCCAGCTGAGCAGCACTAAAGATGTCCTCCTGGGGAAACTGGACAGTGTGGCCCAGAGTCCTGAAGTCACCACGCTGTCTGCTGCCCAGCTTCCTGCTGCAGTAGAACCTCCCAGAGACCAGGTGGCAGCACCACCTCCAGGGAACCAGGAGGGACTGAGACAGGAGCTGGAGTCTCTGAGAGCCCTCCTGTCTGAGAGGGAAACTATGATCAGGACCCTGCAGGAGAACAACCACCGCCTGTCTAACTCAGCCCAGGCGTCAGAGAGCGAGCAGCGCGGCCAGGCCGACGAGGCCAGACAGGTCAGAGAGAGACTGGACGCTCTGCAGCGCTCTGTCAGGGAGAAAGACCTGCTCATCAAGACTAAAGGAGATCAACTCAACCAGGTGTGTGTGTGTGTGTGTGTGTGTGTGTGTGTGTGTGTGTGTGAGGAAGGCACAGCGGGTGCGCTATTAAGACATGTAACTTTAAAAAAAAAAATCTTATTAAACAAAGCTTCAATTACAACTGAATCAAGTGAGTAATGACCCCTTCATTAGAATGAGTACAACTGTCAATTCAGGTCAATTATGTCATAATGGGTTGTCGTGACGTGACTTTCATTAATATGATGACTGTTATTTATCGAATCAACTAACTATGTTTAATTGTTACTCTTATTAAATGAATCATGTAACAATTAACTCATTAGGATTTGGGGCACCACGGAATAAGTTGTTTATAGAGTTATCATCTGCTGAATTAAACTCTAAAAGGTCTTTACCTATCAATATGTATAAAACAGTCAACGTTATCAGTCATTACCTCTTATCAGTCGTCATTCTGAACGGTCGTAGACTTCTTGGATCTGCACAAACCCCAACTTTACTTATCATTCAACACTACACAAACTGGCTTAATTATTTATTTACTAGCTAACTAAATAATAACACAGAATACATACATAATACATGAGAAAAAGTCCCTAGCGGACTAACAGCAGCACGACTGCTTGGTTATCAAAAGAGGGAGGGGTCAATAGAAGGAGGGACAAAATGAGAGAGTCTCATTGTTGAGACATTTGGAAGCCCTCAAAGTAATCGTAATACTTAGCACCCTAACCACCGCCCGTTCGGAGTAAGAAACCAACGAATGTATTTACGTGTTTGCCGCTCGTCAACCTCAGTAGACCCAAGCCCTCTTGGGAAAGGATGGTTTTAGCTGGGTCTTCGCTCAGCTCACTTGTGAGGCTCTGACTGTCCACCAGAGGTCGCAATGTCCTCCTTCTTTGTTCTGGCCCCGTGTAACTCAGTTGGTAGAGCATGGCGTTTGCAACGCCAGGGTTGTGGGTTCGATTTCCCACGGGGGAGGGGGCCAGTATGAAAAATGTATGCACTCACTTAACTGTAAGTCGCTCTGGATAAGAGCGTCTGCTAAAATGACTAAAAAATGTGGATGTAGTGGAGTGTACTCAGAGCAGATATTCGGTGATGGTCTGAGATGGGATTTTCTCCTTCCCACCTCGTGTCTTTAGTCAAAGTTCTAGAACGCTTTACACCGCCAGGACAGCGGAGTCACTCACCACCTTCCGGAGACATTTGAAACCCCACCTCTTTAAGGAATACCCCCCCCCCCCCCCCCAAAAAAATTTTTTTTTAAAGTGGTTATCCCACTGGCTATAGGGTGAATGCACCAATTTGTAAGTCGCTATGGATAAGAGCGTCTGCTAAATGACGTATATGTGCCCTTGAGCAAGGCACTTAACCCTAATTGCTCCTGTAAGTCGCTCTGGATAAGAGCGTCTGCTAAATGACTAAAATGTAAAATGTAAAAAATGTACACGCCCAGCTGGCAACGTTCTGGTCTAGTGGGTTTATCGTCTTCTCCTCGTGTTGGGATTCAAAGTTCTAACCGTTTCAAACGTGTGGACTACCGTCTCCACGCTTTATGGTCTTTCTGGTCTAACCATTTTTAAGCCGTGTAGCCACGGCTCCACACCACTTTCTGGTCTAATGTAAATTTCGTTACCAAGGCTTTTTATGCACTCTGGTGAAAGGGGCGTTCCTACTTGCTGACACGGACTCTGAGCTCACTCAGGGGGGCGTGTCTAGTCACCGTCGCATAGCTTATATAAAAACCTATGATCTCGTTAGAAAACTAAAATCACATTCCTATCTTAACAAAAATACTATTGTAATTCTCCATATTATATACACAACATATTGGATGTAAACTTGACAGATAAAATGTGTATACTTTCCAAATTACAGTATTATTGTTTTAACATTTTTAATGACATCACAAAATAATAAACAATATGACATGATTAGTCTTTAGATCCCCACTGGCCATTCCAAACATTCGGATGTTAGGAATATTGTTCCAGTGTTTACTTTTTGGACTTAAACGTTTTGGCGGCAAAAGTATTCTGGAGACAAAGCACATTCCTTTCACCATACTAGAGGGCCAGAGATAGATTCTCCCCCTCTCTAATTTATGGCAGAGTGTTAAGGTGTCAAAACCAGCACAGCCCCCCCCCCCCCTCCCCTCTTCTGTGGGTAAGAGGGTCTGGTTGTTGTCAGCCATTTGCCAAAGCTGATCTTAGGCCTTTGAGCCTCAGCCAGGAGATTCAGCCAGGAGATTCATGACAGTGTGGACTGGCAGCCATTTTGAGTGTCCACATAGGTGCAAAACAGGACGTTCAAGCAGGCATTCAATCTGTGCATCTGTTCATTTCTCCAGGTGAGTGAGAGCCTGAGGAACCGTGAAAGCGACAACGAGGTGTTAAAACAGGCCGTGACCAACCTGAAGGAGCGAGCCCTTATCCTGGAGATGGATACCAGGAAGCTAAAGGTAGGTAGCCCAGCGGCTAAGGAGTTAAACCTGTAGCCGAAAGGTAGCCAGTTCGAATCCTGGGCTGGGTGCTAAAAAAAAAAGGGGGAAATTGATCTGGCAACTGGAGGGCTGCTAAGTTCACATCCTAAATACATTTCTCTATCATTGGGTTCTTGAGCAAGGCCCTTAACCCCACAACATGCTCTCCATCCAGCGGCTTCTGCTTGTCTCAAATGTATGTGTGCTGTCTGGAGGGAAGATACATTTCCGTTGTTGGCTGAAACCTGGACAATAAAGTGACTGTATTGTGTTGAAGGATGAGAACGAGGCTGTGGCCCAGCGGAGCAGGGAGAAGGAGTCAGAGTTCAGAGCCCTGCAGGAGACCAACATGCAGGTGTCCCTCCTCATGAGGGAGAAGGAGTTTGAGAGGAGCGCCATGTCGGAGAAGGCTGCCGCCATGGAGAAGATGCTCAAGGACAGAGAACAGGTTAGGATGTTTGTACTGTGCAACATCAGTTAATGTAAACTACCAACAAACTATTTTTCTGGGAATAATGATCATTTGAGACTTGTAATGCCATAACTCACATCCTTTATTTAGGAATAGATAACAGATCTAGTTGAGGAGGACAGAGAAATGCGATCACAGTAAAATAGGCTATTAAATAGTTTAAATAAATTGAGAAACACTCGGTTGAATCTTTTCACAAACAGATCAAAATGGTTGTATTCTTTCCTGACCCTTCCATTGCTGTTTCACAAACTGATAATTTGCATGACCCTGTAAAACAACACATTTCACTGCACCTATCCGGTGTATGTGACAATATTTATATTTTTTTTACCTGACCGTTCCATTGCGGTGTCCCATTGCAACAGTCAGAAGGCCCGGGAAGCAGAACCAGCTGATTGATTGATTGATTTTATTTATATGTTTCCCAGGGCAACAGTCAAAAGTCTGGGGAGCTGAACCAGCTCCTGAATGAGCTGAGGTCCATGCAGGAGAAAGCTGTGGCCTTCCAGCAGGAGAGGGACCAGGTCATGTTGGCGCTCAAACAGAAACAGATGGAGACCACAGCCGTACAGACAGAGGTAGGTTAGATGGACACACACCAGGGTTTCCCGTTAGGAAAATGGTGGCCCGTCCAGGGTTTCCCGTTAGGAAAATGGTGGCCCGTCCAGGGTTTCCCGTTAGGAAAATGGTGGCCCGTCCAGGGTTTCCCGTTAGGAAAATGGTGGCCCGTCCAGGGTTTCCCGTTAGGAAAATGGTGGCCCGTCCAGGGTTTCCCGTTAGGAAAATGTGGCCCGTCCGG
>LR778281.1:45356631-45482407 GCA_902810595.1 Coregonus sp. 'balchen'
GTAGGAGAGCAGACCTCAGATCAGGTGTAGTTTATATGTGAGGAGAGACCAGGACCTCAGGATCAGGTGTAGTTTATATGTGAGGAGAGAGCAGGACCTCAGGATCAGGTGTAGTTTATATGGTGGATGAGGAGAGACCAGGACCTCAGGATCAGGTGTAGTTTATATGTGAGGAGAGAGCAGGACCTCAGGATCAGGTGTGTACTGTAAATCAGAAAGAGAAGGTCTCCCATTATCTCCCTAAGAAAGATGAATATTGCATAATTGAGATTTCCCTGTAACTGTTTGCTTGGCTTTCACATTGGGAAAAGTATCTTTAATCCTTTAATACGTCCTTTTGGTTTGATTGGCTTTCAGGTGGGAATATGAAGACTGAGAGACTGACTCTGAGCAAATCCATGTTTGACTTGTCCAACTCCAGCCCTCACGGCCACATACAGGTGAGTGAGGATGTTTATGTAAGTATCAAACACCTGTATTATTTAACAACCACCTCCGACACATTCAGTAATGATGCCTCTGTAAACAAAAGCCTAAATCCACCTATGAGCTGACATACCTATTTTTGTCATTGTGCGTCACCGGTACCTTCCGGGGTTTTCCATTGACCGTCACTCACCTCTCAGCCTCTAAAAGACGGCGCAAATCTCTGTTGATTGTGCTGAATGAAGTGGTAATCAATCACAATAATATGTAGGGTTTGGTTAGGGTTGGTCTGGGTGAGGTCCGCTTAGCTGTATTAGTAATATAAGAGATATTGTATCGTAATCGCTAGTCATCAACAATCCATCGGTTACCAGGTATATATTGATAGTGGATTTGTTATGAATACTCGGGACTCGTGTCTCGCCCCAAAACCACGATAAACATTACAATCTATCGTACAGAACCTCGTGATAAATAACGGGATAGACTTCCGTTTCTGATATTACTCCTGGGCTTGCATCCCAAATGGGACCCTTTTCTCTATATAGTGACCTACGGACCCTGGTCCAAAGTATAGTGCACTAAATAGGACATAGGGTGCCGAGGGGGTTAACCTCCCGAGTGGCGCAGTGGTCTAAGGCACTGCACATCGCAGCGCTAGCTGTGCCACTAGAGATCCTGGTTCGAATCCAGGCTCTGTCGTAGCCGGCCGCGACCGGGAGACCCATCGGCAGGGATGTAGAGCATGGCGTTTGCAATGCCAGGGTTGTGGGTTCGATTCCCACGGGGGGGCCAGTATGAAAAATAAAAATATAATGTAAGTCGCTCTGGATAAGAGCGTCTGCTAAATGACTAAAATGTAAAAAAAATTAAATGGTGCCATTTGGGACATTAACTGTACCTGGTTGAAAATAGCCAGAACTTTGTGATTTGATTATTTGTCTGTGTTGTTAGTTGCTATCATGCCTTATCGGGGGAAGTTTAGCTACTGAGCTGTTTCTGTGTAGTGTAATATCGGGGGAAGTTTAGCTACTGAGCTGTTTCTGTGTAGTGTAATATCGGGGGAAGTTTAGCTACTGAGCTGTTTCTGTGTAGTGTAATATCGGGGGAAGTTTAGCTACTGAGCTGTTTCTGTGTAGTGTAATATCGGGGGATGTTTAGCTACTGAGCTGTTTCTGTGTAGTGTAATATCGGGGGAAGTTTAGCTACTGAGCTGTTTCTGTGTAGTGTAATATCGGGGGAAGTTTAGCTACTGAGCTGTTTCTGTGTAGTGTATATCGGGGGAAGTTTAGTTACTGGAGCTGTTTTCTGTGTAGTGTATATCGTGGGAAATTAGCTACTGAGCTGTTTCTGTGTAGTGTAAATATCGGGGGAAGTTTAGCTACTGAGCTGTTTCTGTGTAGTGTAATATCGGGGAAGTTTAGCTACTGAGCTGTTTCTGTGTAGTGTAATATCGGGGGAAGTTTAGCTACTGAGCTGTTTCTGTGTAGTGTAATATCGGGGGAAGTTTAGCTACTGAGCTGTTTCTGTGTAGTGTAATATCGGGGGAAGTTTAGCTACTGAGCTGTTTCTGTGTAGTGTAATATCGGGGGAAGTTTAGCTACTGAGCTGTTTCTGTGTAGTGTAATATCGGGGGAAGTTTAGCTACTGAGCTGTTTCTGTGTAGTGTAATATCGGGGGAAGTTTAGCTACTGAGCTGTTTCTGTGTAGTGTAATATCGGGGGAAGTTTAGCTACTGAGCTGTTTTCTGTGTAGTGTAATATCGGGGGAAGTTTAGCTACTGAGCTGTTTCTGTGTAGTGTAATATCGGGGGAAGTTTAGCTACTGAGCTGTTTCTGTGTAGTGTAATATCGGGGGAAGTTTAGCTACTGAGCTGTTTCTGTGTAGTGTAATATCGGGGGAAGTTTTAGCTACTGAGCTGTTTCTGTGTAGTGTAATATCGGGGGAAGTTTAGCTACTGAGCTGTTTCTGTGTAGTGTAATATCGGGGGATGTTTAGCTACTGAGCTGTTTCTGTGTAGTGTAATATCGGGGGAAGTTTAGCTACTGAGCTGTTTTCTGTGTAGTGTAATATCGGGGGAAGTTTAGCTACTGAGCTGTTTCTGTGTAGTGTAATATCGGGGGAAGTTTAGCTACTGAGCTGTTTCTGTGTAGTGTAATATCGGGGGAAGTTTAGCTACTGAGCTGTTTCTGTGTAGTGTAATATCGGGGGAAGTTTAGCTACGGAGCTGTTTCTGTGTAGTGTAATATCGGGGGAAGTTTAGCTACTGAGCTGTTTCTGTGTAGTGTAATATCGGGGGAAGTTTAGCTACTGAGCTGTTTCTGTGTAGTGTAATATCGGGGGAAGTTTAGCTACTGAGCTGTTTCTGTGTAGTGTAATATCGGGGGAAGTTTAGCTACTGAGCTGTTTCTGTGTAGTGTAATATCGGGGGGAAGTTTAGCTACTGAGCTGTTTCTGTGTAGTGTAATATCGGGGGAAGTTTAGCTACTGAGCTGTTTCTGTGTAGTGTAATATCGGGGGAAGTTTAGCTACTGAGCTGTTTCTGTGTAGTGTAATATCGGGGGAAGTTTAGTTACTGAGCTGTTTCTGTGTAGTGTAATATCGGGGGAAGTTTAGCTACTGAGCTGTTTTCTGTGTAGTGTAATATCGGGGGAAGTTTAGCTACTGAGCTGTTTTCTGTGTAGTGTAATATCGGGGGAAGTTTAGCTACTGAGCTGTTTCTGTGTAGTGTAATATCGGGGGAAGTTTAGTTACTGAGCTGTTTCTGTGTAGTGTAATATCGGGGGAAGTTTAGCTACTGAGCTGTTTCTGTGTAGTGTAATATCGGGGGATGTTTAGCTACTGAGCTGTTTCTGTGTAGTGTAATATCGGGGGAAGTTTAGCTACTGAGCTGTTTCTGTGTAGTGTAATATCGGGGGAAGTTTAGCTACTGAGCTGTTTCTGTGTAGTGTAATATCGGGGGAAGTTTAGCTACTGAGCTGTTTCTGTGTAGTGTAATATCGGGGGAAGTTTAGCTACTGAGCTGTTTCTGTGTAGTGTAATATCGGGGGAAGTTTAGCTACTGAGCTGTTTCTGTGTAGTGTAATATCGGGGGAAGTTTAGCTACTGAGCTGTTTCTGTGTAGTGTAATATCGGGGGAAGTTTAGCTACGGAGCTGTTTCTGTGTAGTGTAATATCGGGGGAAGTTTAGCTACTGAGCTGTTTCTGTGTAGTGTATTCATACATCCTGTTAATGTCCTGTTGACTTCATGTCTTGATGTCACGCAAGGTTGCCTCATGTGTTTATCATGTCTCTGTGTTTGTCCCAATGTAGCGTTACGACAGTGTGTCCAGTGTCCAGAGCAGCAGTGCGTCGTCCTCCCAGAGGGACTCCCTGGAGAACAGCCGTAGCCTTGGTAACCATTACACACACGCACACGCACACGCACACACGCACACACACACACACACACACACACACACACACACACACGCGCACACGCACACGCACGCACACACACCACACACACACACACAGTTGTAGCCTTGGTAACCAATACAAAGGAGACACTAAGCCCTGACTACAGAACAAAGACAACAATTCACTTACTAACAGACTTTGTTAGAATTTGTTTTTGTGCTTTTTCTTTTTTTGAGGAAATAGAAAAGAAAACAGCCCGTAGCCTTGGTAACCATTACACACAACACACACACACACACAACACACACACACACAACACACACAGCCCCACCAGACCTCCCTGATTCAGTCAGATTGAGATTGTTCTCCTCTGCTCTGTTCTGCTCTGTATTGTTGAGAAAATCATGAAAGGGCAAATCTGTTGACGTTGGTCGATCCAGCGTTTAAATCCTCAGGTAACACTGTGAATAAGACTAGATGGGCAGCTTGTCAAACACAAACTGTCAAACACACACAATGTACATCAAGTATTTCACAATAAGCAGATGGAATATCCAAACGAACAGTCATGTTCTGTAGCTTAGCTTTAGCCTTAGGCTAACAACATTGTGTTTTCCATTGAGCTGACAAGTCTCTGTGTGTCTGTCTTTGTAGAGTCCATCACGTTGTCTGGGGATGAGAGGGAACAGAGAGAGTTGGGGAAGGTGTGTGTCCGGCTGAGTTACCAGGAGGCCCTGGAGCAGGTGTGGATCACGTTGCTACAGGTACGGTTACAGGCCTGGGGGGTGGAGGGGGCTACCCAGGGGACTGAAGGGCCCATTGTACCTGCCTGCTAGGTGGCTGAATGGGGCTTCTGTCTCAGACTGTTGGAAACCCAGAAATTCCATCTCAATATCTCCTCTCTCTCACAAGTCACTGCTCTGTTAACTTCTGAGAGGTTTTTTACTGAGGAGCAATAATCACTGCTTTGAGATGTTTTTTACTGAGGAGAAATAATCACTGCTTTGAGAGTTTTTTTTAACTGAGGATAAATAATCACTGCTTTGAGAGGTTATTTACTGAGGAGAAATAATCTCAACGTAGATACACTAACAAGTAAATTACTTTCAACCAAAGCAAAAACAAGAGGACAAGTCCTGAGACACTTGGCTAGAAGTCCCTGTATAATAAATACACTATGATACCTACTGTAGCCAGACCTCTATCTCTGTAGCCAGACCTCTAACTCTGTAGCCAGACCTCTAACTCTGTAGCCAGACGACCTCTAACTCTGTAGCCAGACGACCTCTAACTCTGTAGCCAGACCTCTAACTCTGTAGCCAGACCTCTAACTCTGTAGCCAGACCTCTAACTCTGTAGCCAGACCCTCTAACTCTGTAGCCAGACGACCTCTAACTCTGTAGCCAGACCTCTAACTCTGTACCAGACCTCTAACTCTGTAGCCAGTCCTCTAACTCTGTACCAGACGACCTCTAACTCTGTGAGCCAGACGACCTCTAACTCTGTAGCCAACGACCTCTAACTCTGTAGCCAGACCTCTAACTCTGTAGCCAGACGACTCTAACTCTGTAGCCAGACCTCTACTCGGTAGCCAGAACCTCTAACTCTGTAGCCAGTCCTCTAACTCTGTAGCCAGACGACCTCTAACTCTGTAGCCAGTCCTCTAACCTGTAGCCAGACGACCTCTAACTTGTAGCCAGACCTCTAACTCTGTAGCCAGTCCTCTAACTCTGTAGCCAGTCCTCTAACTCTGTAGCCAGACGACCTCTAACTCTGTAGCCAGACCTCTAACTCTGTAGCCAGACCTCTAACTCTGTAGCCAGACCTCTAACTCTGTAGCTAGACGACCTCTAACTCTGTAGCCAGACCTCTAACTCTGTAGCCAGACCTCTAACTCTGTAGCCAGTCCTCTAACTCTGTAGCCAGACCTCTACTCTGTAGCCCAGACCTCTAACTCTGTAGCCAGACGACCTCTAACTCTGTAGGCCAGACCTCTAACTCTGTAGCCAGACGACCTCTAACTCTGTAGCCAGTCCTCTAACTCTGTAGCCAGACACCTCTAACCTGTAAGCCAGACCTCTAACTCTGTAGCCAGACGATCTCTAACTGTGTAGCCAGACCTCTAACTCTGTAGCCAGACAACCTCTAACTCTGTAGCCAGACAACCTCTAACTCTGTAGCCAGACCTCTAACTCTGTAGCCAGACCTCTAACTCTGTAGCCAGACAACCTCTAACTCTGTAGCCAGACAACCTCTAACTCTGTAGCCAGACCTCTAACTCTGTAGCCAGACCTCTAACTTTGTAGCCAGACCTCTAACTCTGTAGCCAGACCTCTAACTCTGTAGCCAGACGACCTCTAACTCTGTAGCCAGACCTCTAACTCTGTAGCCAGACCTCTAACTCTGTAGCCAGACGACCTCTAACTCTGTAGCCAGTCCTCTAACTCTGTAGCCAGACCTCTAACTCTGTAGCCAGACCTCTAACTCTGTAGCCAGACGACCTCTAACTCTGTAGCCAGTCCTCTAACTCTGTAGCCAGACGACCTCTAACTCTGTAGCCAGACCTCTAACTCTGTAGCCAGACGATCTCTAACTGTGTAGCCAGACCTCTAACTCTGTAGCCAGACCTCTAACTCTGTAGCCAGACCTCTAACTCTGTAGCCAGACCTCTAACTTTGTAGCCAGACAAACTCTAACTCTGTAGCCAGACAACCTCTAACTCTGTAGCCAGACCTCTAACTCTGTAGCCAGACCTCTAACTCTGTAGCCAGACCTCTAACTTTGTAGCCA
Source organism: Coregonus sp. 'balchen' (assembly GCA_902810595.1). Classification (NCBI taxonomy): domain Eukaryota; kingdom Metazoa; phylum Chordata; class Actinopteri; order Salmoniformes; family Salmonidae; genus Coregonus; species Coregonus sp. 'balchen'. Next base: position 45,363,248 of record LR778281.1, read on the forward strand.
GACCTCTAACTCTGTAGCCAGACGATCCTAACTCTGTAGCCAGACGACCCCTAACTCTGTAGCCAGACCTCTAACTTTGTAGCCAGACAAACTCTAACTCTGTAGCCAGACGATCCTACCTCTCTAGCCAGACGACCTCTAACTCTGTAGCCAGACAACCTCTAACTCTGTAGCCAGACGATCTCTAACTCTGTAGCCAGACGATCCTACCTCTCTAGCCAGACGACCTCTAACTCTGTAGCCAGACGACCTCTAACTCTGTAGCCAGACGATCTCTAACTCTGTAACCAGAAGACCTCTAACTCTGTAGCCAGACGACCTCTAACTCTGTAGCCAGACGACCTCTAACTTTGTAGCCAGACGACCTCTAACTCTGTAGCCAGACCTCTAACTTTGTAGCCAGACAAACTCTAACTCTCTAGCCAGACGACCTCTAACTCTGTAGCCAGACAACCTCTAACTCTGTAGCCAGACGATCTCTAACTCTGTAACCAGAAGACCTCTAACTCTGTAGCCAGACGACCTCTAACTCTGTAGCCAGACGACCTCTAACTCTGTAGCCAGTCCTCTAACTCTGTAGCCAGACCTCTAACTCTGTAGCCAGACGACCTCTAACTCTGTAGCCAGACCTCTAACTCTGTAGCCAGACGACCTCTAACTCTGTAGCCAGACGACCTCTAACTCTGTAGCCAGACGACCTCTAACTCTGTAGCCAGACCTCTAACTTTGTAGCCAGTCCTCTAACTCTGTAGCCAGACCTCCAACTCTGTAGCCAGACCTCTAACTCTGTAGCCAGACCTCTAACTCTGTAGCCAGACCTCTAACTCTGTAGCCAGACCTCTAACTCTGTAGCCAGACGACCCCTAACTCTGTAGCCACACCTCCAACTCTGTAGCCAGACAAACTCTAACTCTGCAGCCAGACGACCTCTAACTCTGTAGCCAGACCTCTAATTCTGTAGCCAGACGACCTCTAACTCTGTAGCCAGACGATCCTAACTCTCTAGCCAGACGACCTCTAACTCTGTAGCCAGACGACCTCTAACTCTGTAGCCAGACGACCTCTAACTCTGTAGCCAGACGACCTCTAACTCTGTAGCCAGACGACCTCTAACTCTGTAGCCAGACGACCTCTAACTCTGTAGCCAGACGACCTCTAACTCTGCAGCCAGACGACCTCTAACTCTGTAGCCAGACCTCTAACTCTGCAGCCAGACGACCTCTAACTCTGTAGCCAGATGACCTCTAACTCTGTAGCCAGACCTCTAACTCTGTAGCCAGACCTCTAACTCTGTAGCCAGACCTCTAACTCTGTAGCCAGACCTCTAACTCTGTAGCCAGACCTCTAACTCTGTAGCCAGACCTCTAACTTTGTAGCCAGACCTCTAACTCTGTAGCCAGACCTCTAACTCTGTAGCCAGACCTCTAACTCTGTAGCCAGACGACATCTAACTCTGCAGCCAGACGACCTCTAACTCTGTAGCCAGACGATCTCTAACTGTGTAGCCAGACGATCTCTAACTCTGTAGCCAGACGACCTCTAACTCTGTAGCCAGACCTCTAACTCTGTAGCCAGACCTCTAACTCTGTAGCCAGACGACATCTAACTCTGTAGCCAGACGACATCTAACTCTGTAGCCAGACGACCTCTAACTCTGTAGCCAGACGACCTCTAACTCTGTAGCCAGACGACCTCTAACTTTGTAGCCAGACCTCTAACTCTGTAGCAAGACCTCTAACTTTGTAGCCAGACATCCAACTCTGTAGCCACACCTCTAACTCTGTAGCCAGACCTCTAACTCTGTAGCCAGACGATCTCTAACTGTGTAGCCAGACGATCTCTAACTCTGTAGCCAGACGACCTCTAACTCTGTAGCCAGACCTCTAACTCTGTAGCCAGACCTCTAACTCTGTAGCCAGACGACATCTAACTCTGCAGCCAGACGACCTCTAACTCTGTAGCCAGACGATCTCTAACTGTGTAGCCAGACGATCTCTAACTCTGTAGCCAGACGACCTCTAACTCTGTAGCCAGACCTCTAACTCTGTAGCCAGACCTCTAACTCTGTAGCCAGACGACATCTAACTCTGTAGCCAGACGACATCTAACTCTGTAGCCAGACGACCTCTAACTCTGTAGCCAGACGACCTCTAACTCTGTAGCCAGACGACCTCTAACTTTGTAGCCAGACCTCTAACTCTGTAGCAAGACCTCTAACTTTGTAGCCAGACATCCAACTCTGTAGCCACACCTCTAACTCTGTAGCCAGACGATCTCTAACTGTGTAGCCAGACGATCTCTAACTCTGTAGCCAGACGACCTCTAACTCTGTAGCCAGACCTCTAACTCTGTAGCAAGACCTCTAACTTTGTAGCCAGACCTCTAACTCTGTAGCCAGACCTCTAACTTTGTAGCCAGACAAACTCTAACTCTGTAGCCAGACGATCCTAACTCTCTAGCCAGACGACCTCTAACTCTGTAGCCAGACAACCTCTAACTCTGTAGCCAGACGATCTCTAACTCTGTAACCAGAAGACCTCTAACTCTGTAGCCAGACAATCTCTAACTCTGTAGCCAGACCTCTAACTCTGTAGCCAGAAGACCTCTAACTCTGTAGCCAGACGACCTCTAACTCTGTAGCCAGACGACCTCTAACTCTGTAGCCAGACGACCTCTAACTCTGTAGCCAGACGACCTCTAACTCTGTAGCCAGACGACCTCTAACTCTGTAGCCAGACGACCTCTAACTCTGTAGCCAGACGACCTCTAACTCTGTAGCCAGACGACCTCTAACTCTGTAGCCAGACCTCTAACTCTGTAGCCAGACGACCTCTAACTCTGTAGCCAGACATCCAACTCTGTAGCCAGACAACCTCTAACTCTGTAGCCAGACCTCTAACTCTGTAGCCAGACGACCTCTAACTCTGTAGCCAGACGACCTCTAACTCTGTAGCCAGACGACCTCTAACTCTGTAGCCAGACCTCTAACTCTGTAGCCAGACCACTAACTTTGTAGCCAGACGACTTCTAACTCTGTAGCCAGACGACCTCTAACTCTGTAGCCAGACGACCTCTAACTCTGTAGCCAGACGACCTCTAACTCTGTAGCCAGACGACCTCTAACCCTGTAGCCAGACGATCTCTAACTCTGTAGCCAGACGATCTCTAACTCTGTAGCCAGACGACTTCTAACTCTGTAGCCAGACGACCTCTAACTCTGTAGCCACACCTCCAACTCTGTAGCCACACCTCCAACTCTGTAGCCACACCTCCAACTCTGTAGCCACACCTCCAACTCTGTAGCCACACCTCTAACTCTTCTTCCTCTCCTCTCAGTGTAAGGATGTGTACCTCGCTCAGGACAGCAGCGAGCAGCAGAAGATTGGCTTTAAAGGCATCATCACTATGACCAAACCAGTACAGTTCAAGAGCTCCGTCAAGGAAGGCTCTCCGGTAAGTTATTTAGCGCATCCCAACCCCATGTTAGCCTGGTACCAGATCTGTTTGCGCTGTCTTGCTAACTCATATGGTCAGTGATGTAGGAAAGACAACACAAACGGTTCTGGCACCAGGCTAACCCCATTTACTGTACAATGCTATGTCTCCAATCACATCTAAGATAGACTAGCATTAGCCTGGTCCCAGATCTGTTTGTGCATGACAACCACCATAGGAGTTGGCTATATGCCTACAACTCAAACAGATCTGGGACCAGGATAGTCTAGCATTTCCTCACCTATCATAATTCCATGCGGAGCGTTCGAAAATAAACAAATTCATTGGAACAGCGCCGGAGCAAAAATGACTGGAAGTGAATGTTAGCAGTACAAAAAGTTTTGTCATCCAAGTGGAAAATAAATGTAATCGTAGCGGCAGGTAGCTTAGTGGTTAAGAGCGTTGTGCCAGTAAACGAAAGGTCGCTGGTTCTAATCCCTGAGCCGACTAGGTGAAAAATCTGTCGATGTGCCCTTGAGCAAGGCACTTAACCCTAATTGCTCCTGTAAGTCACTCTGGATAAGAGCGTCTGCTAAATGACTTAAATGTAAAATGAATTTCAGCTAACTGCTAAGCATACACAGAATAATAACTGTTTACTGTCATTCTACAACCACGTTATGACCTGATGTCCAGACCGCTGGTCACGGTTTCAATGCTAATCCTCTAGAATCAGCAACAGCGCTGGTGGTCCAATGAATGTGTTTATTTTCCGAACACTTCTGCATGGAATTATTACGTCGTCTTAACCTTCTCTGTATTCGACCTTCGACCTACCTAAAACACTGAACCACTGACGATCAGTTACCTAATAGCTTCACATCCAAGTAGCAGTTCTCGCTGCCAGCATCCTCACGTCTTAGACATTGGGCTTCTGTTTGATAGAGAGGAAATGTCTGTTTGGGAGAGATATAAAGGTAATTCTCTCTGGCAGCTAATGTCCTACTAGTCTGAGTGGAGTACCATCCTAATCTACCAGATACTAGTCTGAGCGGAGTACCATCCTAATCTACCAGATACTAGTCTGAGCGGAGTACCATCCTAATCTACCAGATACTAGTCTGAGCGGAGTACCATCCTAATCTACCAGGTACTAGTCTGAGTGGAGTACCATCCTAATCTACCAGATACTAGTCTGAGCGGAGTACCATCCTAATCTACCAGATACTAGTCTGAGCGGAGTACCATCCTAATCTACCAGATACTAGTCTGAGCGGAGTACCATCCTAATCTACCAGATACTAGTCTGAGCGGAGTACCATCCTAATCTACCAGATACTAGTCTGAGTGGAGTACCATCCTAATCTACCAGATACTAGTCTGAGTGGAGTACCATCCTAATCTACCAGATACTAGTCTGAGTGGAGTACCATCCTAATCTACCAGATACTAGTCTGAGTGGAGTACCATCCTAATCTACCAGATACTAGTCTGAGCGGAGTACCATCCTAATCTACCAGATACTAGTCTGAGCGAGTACCATCCTAATCTACCAGATACTAGTCTGAGCGGAGTACCATCCTAATCTACCAGATACTAGTCTGAGTGGAGTACCATCCTAATCTCCAGATACTGTCTGAGAGTACCACCTAATCTACCAGATACTAGTCTGAGTGGAGTACCATCCTAATCTACCAGATACTAGTCTGAGTGGAGTACCATCCTAATCTACCAGATACTAGTCTGAGTGGAGTACCATCCTAATCTACCAGATACTAGTCTGAGCGGAGTACCATCCTAATCTACCAGATACTAGTCTGAGCGGAGTACCATCCTAATCTACCAGATACTAGTCTGAGCGGAGTACCATCCTAATCTACCAGATACTAGTCTGAGTGGAGTACCATCCTAATCTACCAGATACTAGTCTGAGTGGAGTACCATCCTAATCTACCAGATACTAGTCTGAGTGGAGTACCATCCTAATCTACCAGATACTAGTCTGAGCGGAGTACCATCCTAATCTACCAGATACTAGTCTGAGTGGAGTACCATCCTAATCTACCAGATACTAGTCTGAGCGGAGTACCATCCTAATCTACCAGATACTAGTCTGAGCGGAGTACCATCCTAATCTACCAGATACTAGTCTGAGTGGAGTACCATCCTAATCTACCAGATACTAGTCTGAGTGGAGTACCATCCTAATCTACCAGATACTAGTCTGAGTGGAGTACCATCCTAATCTAACCAGATACTAGTCAGAGTGGAGTACCATCCTAATCTTCTATCTCTGCTCCCTCCCTCCCTGCCTCCCTCCCTCCCTCCATTCCTCCCTCCCTCCCTCCCTCCCTCCCTCCCTCCCTCCCTCCCTCCTCCCTCCCTCCCTCCCTGCCTCCCGTCCTCCCTCCCTCCCTCCCTCCCTGCCTCCCTCCCTCCCTCCCTCCCTCCCTCCCTCCCTCCCTGCCTCCCTCCCTCCCTCCCTCCCTCCCTCCCCTGCCTCCCTCCCTCCCCTCCCTCCCTCCCTCCCTCCCTCCCTCCCTCCCTCCCTCCCTCCCTCCCCTCCCTCCCTCCCTGCCCTCCATCCCTCCCCTCCCTCCCTCCCTCCCTCCCTCCCTCCTAGGACACAGTCTTCATGGAGACCTTTGTGTTTGCGTTGCGGCTGCAACAGCTGCGTTGCAGTGCTCTGGTCCTCCGGCTGCAGACCCACCACCCCAGGAAGAGGACGGTGGCAGAGTGTGTCCTCTCCCTCAGACAGCTGGGCCCTGAGGAGACACAGCACTGGATGGAGCTCAGCCCCCCCTCCAAGACCCCTGTGAGTGTATAGAGTTATACAGCATAGAAATAGAATGACTAGAAAGTACATTCCAACTCAGTGGCCTTGTGGTTAGAGCGTCCGCCCTGAGATTGAAACTTTGTGGAGTTGGAATCCCAGGCGGAGTCATACCAAACCGTGTAAAAATGGGACCCAATGCGTCTTTGCTTGGCACTCAGCATTAAAGAGATGGATTGGTAAGGCCCAGCGATAGACTAGCGTCCTGTCCAGAGGGTGTACTCGTACATCAAGCTGCCTCACGCTACAGAAACAGGAGATAGACTCCTCCCCCTATGAGCCATTCTTACTTACTTTAGAATGTACATTCCTAGCCAACTGACCTCTGTGGGGATGGGGTTATGACCTCGTTGAGAATGGGGCCGTCTTCATTAGGGTACCGTAGCAAAATGTAAAATGAAAATGAATGTTTGTTATTGGGCAAGGTCAGAGAGTACCTCCCCCGAGTGATTTCTCAGTGTTTGTCTTCGCGGAGGGTGGCTATTGAAATTTAGTCTGTTAGTTTTGTTAATAAATATATATTTAGTCCCTATTTTGTTTTGTATTCTGCGGATTTCATTGAGAAAAAGCCCATGTTTTCACTTACGAGCCTGCAGCCACTAGTTAGCTTGTCAGTTGACGTTCAAAGTTAGCGCCATTTTGCCTCGGAGTAGTGACAGAGTTCTATTGAGCAGTGACCACTTGTTGATCATGTCTGTGATGACATTCCATCCACTCTCATGCTACATTCTCAGAATAAAACGTCTAACTTTTGAATCATACATGGTAGAGACATGGGGTTTGGACCATTTGTTTTTCTGATGTAATTCTCTATTGAATGGACGTATTTGTATAAACCTTGAATGAATTAATATTTTTGTTGGTGAACAACACCCTGTCATCTGGGAGTATTCTTCTGAGCACTACCCTGTCCTCTGGGAGTATCGTTCTGAACACTACCCTGTCCTCTGGGAGTATCCTTCTGAGCACTACCCTGTTCTCTGGGAGTATCCTTCTGAACACTACCCTGTCCTCTGGGAGTATCCTTCTGAGCACTACCCTGTGCTCCAACCTGGTCTCAGAGTATTTTGTATTATTCTGTATGGAACTCCGAGACACCTCAATTAGTATGATATGTTATGTTTCGTATGGTATCAATTTGTGGATGTCCATCTTCCATTTTGTACGATATGTTATGAATTAGCAAAATGTATGATATGTTACGAATTCCAATTTGTTGTGGCTAACGTTAGCTAGAGGCTAGCTGGCTAATGTTAGCTAAGCTAGGGGTTAGGGGTTAAGGTTAGGGTTAAGGTTAGGAGTTAGGTTAAAGGGTTAGGGGAAGAGTTAGCTAACATGCTAAGTAGTTGCAAAGTAGCTAAAAATGGGTTGCTAGACGTTCGCATTATACACCCACCCATCCACCCCGACCAACCACCCTCCTTTCTTTTTTGGCTTAAGTAACCTCCTGTCTTATGTAACTGTACCAAACATAACATATCATACTAATTTGGGTGTCCCCTGGATTTACATTTACACTCTGTCCTCTGGGAGTATCCCTCTGAACACCACCCTGTCCTCTGGGAGTATCCCTCTGAACACCACCCTGTCCTCTGGGAGTATCCCTCTGAACACTAACCCTGTCCCCTGGAGTATCTCTGAACACACCTGCCCTTTGGGAGTTCCTCTATACCACCTGTCCTCTGGGAGTATCCTCTGAACACACCCTGTCCTCTGGGAGTATCCCTCTGAACACTACCCTGTCCTCTGGGAGTATCCTCTGAAGCCCCTACCCGTCCTCTGGGAGTATCCTCTGAACACTCTACCTTGGGCCCCTCTCAACCTGTCCTCTGGAGTATCTTGATATTCCCCTGTATTTAACCCCCCTCCGGAGACCCTCAACAGTATACTGTTTGATGTTTCCTTAAGACCAATGTTTGGGAGTCCCTCTTACCACCTTGTACCTCTGGATATCCTTGCAAACATGTTCTGGAGTATCCTCTGAATTCCATTTGTGGGGTATCGTTGCTAGAAGCATCTGTCCTGAATCTTGCAACACTCTGCCTCTGGGTAGTATCCCTTAAGTAGGAGTATGTTAAGTTAGGGAAAGAGTTCTAACCACCCTGTCGTTGGGAGTACCCCTAAAAACCTGTCTTTGGGGAGTACTCGCTCTAACACACCACCCGTCCTCCGACCCTCCAACACTCCTTCCTGGGCTAGTACCTCTGACTACCTGTCACTGTACCCACTAACACTACTCAGTTTGAGTATCCCTCGAACACTTACCATGTCTCTGGGAGTATCCTCTGAGCACCAGGCCCTGTCCCTGGGAGTATCCCTCTGAACACCACTCTGTCCTCTGGGAGTATCCCTCTGAACACCACCCTGTCCTCTGGGAGTATCCCTCTGAACACCACCGACCTCTGGGAGTATCCCTCTGAACACCACCCTGTCCTCTGGGAGTATCCCTCTGAACACCACTCCCTGTCCTCTGGGAGTATCCCTCTGAACACCACCCTGTCCTCTGGGAGTATCCCTCTGAACACCACCCTGTCCTCTGGGAGTATCCCTCTGAACACCACCCTGTCCTCTGGGAGTATCCCTCTGAACACTACTCAGTCCCTGGAGTATCCCTCTGAACACCACCCTGTCCTCTGGGAGTATCCCTCTGAACACCACCCTGTACTCTGGGAGTATCCCTCTGAACACTACTCAGTCCCTGGGAGTATCGTCCTGGCCCCAGCTGTTCCTTTCTTTCTCCCATGTACTTCCCAACTGTGACGCACTGGCTTATTTGCAGTTTCTTAAGTCGCCCAACCGAGCCCTTAGATAACACAGGCCTTAGACAGAGTCATACCTAAGAGCTTTCCTTTTTGTTGTATCCTTGTTTCTGAAATAGACTAACCTGTTATATGAAGAGTGTGTATTTGAAACAGTGGATGCAATAAAAATGCATCTTTAGAAAAAGCTTTTGTGGGCTTATTATGTGGAGAGTGTAAATGTAATGTAAATGAGAGTTGTTGATGGAGGTTATAGGCAGTAGCACTGTAAGGAAGGTGATTTAGAAACGGTTAGAAACAATTGATGCAATAATATTATTTAGAAGTAGCCTTGTGTAATAATGTGAAAGGTTTAGAATGGACATTAGAGGCATCTGATGTACAGATGTAGTATCTTAACTTGAGCCAGTTAATTTGAGCTGCAGCAAGAAAAAATGTGAATTATTATGTGGATTATAATTAATTGACTTTTTTGTATGGGGTTGATACAAATTACAAACTTCAGAAACCTTTTTAAACCTCAAAAAATACACTACAAGTTTTACATTTCCTGCATTGCAGGACATTTCTCCTGCAAAAGGGTGATCAAATTAAGATCCTACACCGGTGTATACACAGTCCAGGAAGTTTAAGAAAGGTTATTGACTGTACTTACCGTAACAGGAAATGTCCTTGTACATATTCTTGTTGTCATGCCTCAACATGTCCGTCTTGTGGCAGAAATGGGTCAGTGGTCCAGTGGCTGGCCTCTGAAAGGAGAAGCAGGAGAACTGGGTCACTTGGACCATTACACGCTGTTGGTCCTTACAATGGTAATGTCATGCTAATGTTATGAAAGAGCCCACTCTCTGTAGCATCATTGGTTGCGTATCAAATGGCTCCCTATTCGCTATTAATAAATAAATAAAATATCCCAATGCCCCAGGGCAGTGATTGGGGACATTGCCCTGTGTAGGGTGCCGTCTTTCGGATGGGACGTTAAACTGGTGACCTGACTCTCTGTGGTCACTAAAGATCCCATGGTGGCTTCCAATTGGCTCATTCATCCCCCCCTCCTCTCCCCTGTAACTATTCCTCAGGTCGTTGCTGTAAATGAGAACGCGTTCTCAGTCAACATACCTGTTAAAATAAAGGTAAAATAAAATGAAATTTAGTGCAGTACTTTTGATCAGAGCCCTATGGAACCTGGTCAACGGTACTGCAGTAAATAGGGAACTAAGCTTTGTACTTGTGAATCAATTTATGATTGTGTTTAAAGACTATGATTAAATAAATAATGGGGATGTTCTGGGGATGCATACGGTTACGATTCTGCAAAATGTTGTGATAACACATGTTTACAGGACATATACAGTGAGCTCCAAAAGTATTGGGGACAGTGACACATTTGTTGTTATTTTGGCTCTGTACTCCAGCACTTTGGATTTGAAATGATACAAATGAGGTTAACGTGCAGACCGTCAGATTTAATTTGAGAGTATTTCCATCCATATTGGGTGAACCGTTTAGAAATTACAGCACTTTTTGTCCGAAGTCCCCCCATTTTAAGGGACTAAAAGTATTGGGACAAATTCACTTATATGTGTATTAAAGTAGTCAAAAGTTAAGTATTTTGTCCCATATTAACAGCACGCAATGATTACATTAAGCTTGTGACTCTACAAATGTGTTGTAAACATTTGCTGTTGTTTTGGTTGTGTTTCAGATTATTTTCTGCCCAATAGAAATGAATGGTAAATAATGTATTGTCATTTTGGAGTCACTTTTATTGTAGATAAGAATATAATATGTTTCTAAACACTTCTACATTAAATGTGGATGCTACCATGATTACGGATAGTCCTGAATGAATCGTGAATAATGGTGAGTGAGAAAATTACAGACAGAAAACGACACTGTTCTGTTTCTGCGGTCCAGAAGTCAGACAAATCATCATTGTGCTCTCTCAGAAAAGAGACATCCAATTTTTCCTAGAAAACAAGCACATGTTGTTAGACCATATCATTTAGTCTACCACTTTAAGGTACACATAAACAGCACAAACAAGAACAGAACATACAATTCCTTTCGGTTAACTCACAAAAACGCCAACAAAACAGATGGTGGAATTTTCACTATCTTCTTCAAATTTGTACTCCTTCAAACCAATCCAGGTTACACACAGAAGCAATAAGTACTTTATCTACCTAGTCTCACGTTACCATTCCTCCAAATCACGTTGTTGTCACGCTGCTACCTAGTCTCACGTTACCATTCCTCCAAATCACGTTGTTACGCTGTTACCTAGTCTCACGTTACCATACCTCCAAATCACGTTGTTGTCACGCTGCTACCTAGTCTCACGTTACCATTCCTCCAAATCACGTTGTTGTCACGCTGCTACCTAGTCTCACGTTACCATTCCTCCAAATCACGTTGTTGTCACGCTGCTACCTAGTCTCACGTTACCATACCTCCAAATCACGTTGTCTCACTGCTACCTAGTCTCGCGTTACCATACCTCAAAATCACATTGTTGTCACGCAGCATTAGCTGCCTAACCAAGTACAGGCATTTGGGATGGCACCAGTGTGTTTCCATTTGGGATGGCACCAGTGTGTTTCCATTGGGATGGCACCAGTGTGTTTCCATTTGGGATGGCACCAGTGTGTTTCCATTTGGGATGGCACCAGTGTGTTTCCATTTGGGATGGCACCAGTGTGTTTAGCAATATTACATTTTTAGTCATTTAGCAGACGCTCTTATCCAGAGCGACTTACAGTTAGTGAGTGCATACATTTTCATACTGGCCCCCTGTGGAACGACCACAACCCTGGCGTTGCAAGCGCCATGCTCTACCAACTGAGCTACAGGGGACTTATGAAGTTGTTGAGGTTGTTGGTAGGAAATGTTTCCCGTCTCCAGTGTCTGATGTTCTCCTCCTCTTCCTCTGTCTCCAGTGTCTGATGTTCTCCTCCTCTTCCTCTGTCTCCAGTGTCTGATGTTCTCCTCTTCTCCTGTCTCCAGTGTCTGATGTTCTCCTCTTCCTCCGTCTCCGGTGTCTGATGTTCTCCTCTTCCTCCGTCTCCGGTGTCTGATGTTCTCCTCTTCCTCCGTCTCCGGTGTCTGATGTTCTCCTCTACTTCCTCCCTGTTTCTCCAGGTGTGTCATGCTGAGCTGCACCTGGCCACCTGTTTCCAACCTGTTAACGGATGCATCCAACTGCAGGTCCTCGCTGCCCAGAACCTCCCAGCTCCACTCAGGCAGGGTAGGTGTCTACTCCACCTGACCAGACCTGGGTTCAAAATATTATTAGAAAAAATGTAGCTGTGATCGATTGAACCAACCCTGGCCACCACCAGGCACTCCGGGCAGGCTACAGCAGCAATGTTTTTGAAAGATTTCAAATAGTATTTGAACCCAGGTCTGGATCTGACCACCAAACACCATTCACTTACGTCATTCTTTGAAACATTTGAAATTCTTTGAATGAAGAGTAGTCTAGAGTGGGCATCCTTACAAATCCCGTCTGGTACATGAGAAGCCTGGGCATGCGAGGCTAATGAGTAGCCATTTTGTTTGTGTGTGTCCCCCCCCTCCCAGCGTTCTTTGTGAAGATAGAGATGCAGCAGCTGGGCACGGTGGTGATGGAGAAGAAGACTCATGCCCTGAAGTCCTCCGGAGGTCAGCTGACCTGGACCGAGTCTTTCTACTTCCCCTTAGCTCAGGACCAGAGCTTCCTGCTGTCAGTCAAACTCTACAGCCGCCGCTCTGTCAGACGGAAACGCTACCTCGGACAGGTGATAATGGCTTAACGTATCTGTGTGACTGTTTGTTGTTGTTGTTTGTTGTTGTTGTACTACTCAATAATTACTAACTCAGGTTGCCACTATCCATGTTCTCTGCCTATCTTTACTAACTCAGGTTGCCACTATCCATGTTCTCTGCCTATCTTTACTAACTCAGGTTGCCACTATCCATGTTCTCTGCCTATCTTTACTAACTCAGGTTGCCACTATCCATGTTCTCTGCCTATCTTTACTAACTCAGGTTGCCACTATCCATGTTCTCTGCCTATCTCGCTGTCACACACACAATTAACCACGTGGAACGTTTGCGTTCTAAGATTAGGCCTGTTACATAACTTTCATAACTGCTTCTGCAGGTTCACCTTGGCTTTGACAGCCCAACGCAGGAAGCAGCAGAGCAGTGGAGGGACAGCATGTCTCACCCTGAGAAGGTGATTGCTGTATGGCACAGACTCAACGGGTCCTGAAACGCCTGTAGAAACTCACACAGCCTTCATTCCAAATGGCACCCTATTTCAGGGGTTCTCAAAGTGGGGTCTACGGATGTACTGCAGGGAGTCCGCGGCCACAACTAAAAATATATATTTTAAAAAATATTTTAAAAAAACAAACATTTCTATTGAATTTTACGAACAAAAACAGGTTAAACAAATTTTGGCATAGGGATCTGTGGAATAAGTTTACAGTGTGTAATATAATGTTATATTATTAACCTACAATTTATGTTCTTAAAGGCCCAGTGCAGTCAAAAACGTGATTTTCCTGTGTTTTACATATGAGGTTAGAATAATACTGTGAAGTAGTGAAAATTATGATAATGCCCTTTTAGTGTACGAGCTGTTTGAAAGACCTGACATTTCTGCCTGTTTTGGTGGGATGTAGTTTTGGCCTGTCTGGTGACATCACCAGGTGGTAAATTAGTTAATATAGCCCAATAAGAAAGAGAGTTCCAAATCTTTCTGCCAATAACAGCTAGTTTTCAGTTTTCCCCTCCCCACTCTGACCACTCCCAGACAGTCCTATCAAAATTCTTGCTTGAGAAATTGCTCTTTGCTAAGAATCTATGTTTGATTCTTTTTGACTATTTTATTTCAAACAATCACAGTAACGTACTTAATTGTTACCCAACAACAAAACATCTCTCTGCCCCATGACAAAATGTGTAGAATTACAGGAAATTAGTTTAAAAACTGCAACATTTTCTCTCCGATGCCAAGTGGCAGCCTTTAAAATGTTAATGGCTTCCACTACAGATTCTGTACCCTCGGTCTGTCACTCTGATTAAAGGGATCATTATCCCTCGGTCTGTCACTCTGATTAAAGGGATCATTATCCTTCGGTCTGTCACTCTGATTAAAGGGATCATTATCCCGTCGGTCTGTCACTCTGCTTAAAGGGATCATTATCCTTCGGTCTGTCACTCTGATTAAAGGGATCATTATCCTTCGGTCTGTCACTCTGATTAAAGGGATCATTATCCTTCGGTCTGTCACTCTGATTAAAGGGATCATTATCCCGTCGGTCTGTCACTCTGATTAAAGGGATCATTATCCCGTCGGTCCTGTCACTCTGATTAAAGGGATCATTATTTAAACACTGTGCATTCTGTGAATGTCTGGAAGAACAAATGGATTTGTTTATTTTGTAGATAAGGCTGGACTTGTTTTGTATGTTGTCAATGTTAGTGAACATGCAATATATCAGGAAGTTCTGTTTAATGGATATGGATGTTTTTATGAAGGAAAATTATTTTAAACTCTTATTTAATATATTTATAGCTGTTTATAACTGCTAGGAATTGTGGCAGATGAATCCCTGGTTTTATGTAATGTATCATATATTTTTTTGCACATCTTCCTTGTTTAATCTTCTAATCTTAATCTAGAGAACTACTGTATAGTAATAATAAATTATTATTAAGCCCCCGACATTAGGTGGTCCTCTGTAGCTCAGCTGGTAGAGCACAGCGCTTGTAACGCCAAGGTAGTGGGTTCGATCCCCGGGACCACCCATACACAAAAAAATGTATGCACGCATGACTGTAAGTCGCTTTGGATAAAAGCGTCTGCTAAATGGCATATTATTATTATATTATATTAGCATATTAGCGTATAAACTCTGGTTTACGAGTCTTTCATCTCCTGTCTTGTCTACTGCATGTGAAGATTGTGAAGATAAGCATGATTAAAATTAAGGTCTTATCTTAAACCCAAATCTGTACAGATGTCAGACCTGGTTTGTTCTGATCAAAGTTGTTGTAAGATGTAAAAGCAAGGAAACGGGCCGGTCTGTTGGTTCAGTATGTACAGCATACGATGGTAACGTATCCCGTGGTATTCTACAGGCCAGTGTGTATCTTCTCTGAAGTGGGCCAACAACTGTAAACAATTTGTAGCCTTTTTAATTATAGAACTGCGTGAGTGACACGTGTTCAGAACAAACAGTGAAGATTCCACACTGGCCTCAATACAATACACATTTCCACTGCGTCACTAACCTCCTTCCAACTCTCTGACTGTCATATTCCTGCTGGTTCAGATGCAATCATGTGTCCGCTGACCTGTATTCTACAAAAACTCAATCAATAATTTCTTGGCCAGGAATAGAGAAATGGTTTTGGTCTGGCCACTGAAAAAAATGATTTAAAAGACTGTCTTTTGAGTACAAGATCACGCTTAAAGAGCACTTCATCTACCCTGAAAGCGTCATTAATATTGTCTTACATTAACATATATTACTACATTACAACGAGGTGTATATATAAACCCTTAGAAGCCCTTTGTAAATCCATTATAAAGGCAGCCAGTAAAGTGTTACCAGCATTGTTCTAGTCTATTTTGAGGGTGGTATATTGGTGTGAGGCTGATCAGTGTCTATTAGGAGGGTGGTATATTGGTGTGAGGCTGATCAGTGTCTATTAGGAGGGTGGTATATTGGTGTGAGGCTGATCAGTGTCTATTAGGAGGGTGGTATATTGGTCAGGCTGATCAGTGTCTATTAGGAGGGTGGTATATTGGTGTGAGGCTGATCAGTGTCTATTAGGAGGGTGGTATATTGGTGTGAGGCTGATCAGTGTCTATTAGGAGGGTGGTATATTGGTGTGAGGCTGATCAGTGTCTATTAGGAGGGTGGTATATTGGTGTGAGGCTGATCAGTGTCTATTAGGAGGGGTGGTATATTGGTCAGGCTGATCAGTGTCTATTAGGAGGGTGGTATATTGGTGTGAGGCTGATCAGTGTCTATTAGGAGGGTGGTATATTGGTGTGAGGCTGATCAGTGTCTATTAGGAGGGTGGTATATTGGTGTGAGGCTGATCAGTGTCTATTAGGAGGGTGGTATATTGGTCAGGCTGATCAGTGTCTATTAGGAGGGTGGTATATTGGTGTGAGGCTGATCAGTGTCTATTAGGAGGGTGGTATATTGGTGTGAGGCTGATCAGTGTCTATTAGGAGGGTGGTATATTGGTGTGAGGCTGATCAGTGTCTATTAGGAGGGTTGGCGCCCCCCCCTTGGTTTGTGCTGTGGTGGAGACCTCTGTGGGCTATACTCGGCCTTGTCTCAGGATTGTAAGTTGGTGGTTGGGGATATCCCTCTAGTGGTGCGGGGGCTGTGCTTTGGCGGAGTGGGTGGGGTTATATCCTTCCTGTTTGGCCCTGTCCGGGGGTTTCTTCGGATGGGGCCACAGTGTCTCCGGACCGCTCCTGTCTCAGCCTCCAGTATTTATGCTGCAGTAGTTTATGTGTCGGGGGGCTGGGGTTAGTTGGTTATACCTGGAGTACTTCTCCTGTCTTATCCAGTGTCCTGTGTGAATTTAAGTATGCTCTCTCTAATTCTCTCGTTCTCTCTTTCTCTCTGAGAACCTGAGCCCTAGGACCATACGTCAGGACTACCGGGCATGATGACACCTTGCTGTCCCCAGTCCGCCTGGCCTTGCTGCTATTCCAGTTTCAACTGTTCTGCCTGCGGCTACGAAACCCCTACCTGTCCCAGACCTGCTGTTTTCAACTCTAAATGATCGGCTATGAAAAGCCAACTGAGAGACCTGAGCCCTAGGACCATACGTCGGGACTACCGGCCGTGGTGACTCCTTGCTGTCCCCAGTCCGCCTGGCCTTGCTGCTATTCCAGTTTAAACTGTTCTGCCTGCGGTTATGGAACCCCTACCTGTCCCAGACCTGCTGTTTTAAACTCTAATGATCGGCTATGAAAAGCCAACTGAGATTTATTCCTGATTATTATTTGACCATGCTTGTCACTTATGAACATTTTTGAACATCTTGGCATGGTTCTGTTATAATCTCCACCCGTCACAGCCCAGAAGGGACTGGCCACCCGCCTCCATAGCCTGGTTCCTCTCTAGGTTCTTCCTAGGTTTTGCCTTTCTAGGGAGTTTTTCCTAGCCACCGTGCTTCTACACCTGCATTACTAGCTGTTTTGGGTTTTTAGGCTGGGTTTCTGTACAGCACTTCGAGATATTAGCTGATGTAAGAAGGGCTATATAAAATAAAATTGATTGATTGATTGATTGGTATATTGGGTGTGAGGCTGATCATTGTCTATTAGGAGGGTGGGTATATTGGTGTGAGGCTGATCAGGTCTATTAGGAGTGTGGTATATTGATGTGAGGCTGAAATCATTGTCTATTAGGAGGGTGGTATATTGGTGTGAGGCTGATCAGTGTCTATTAGGAGGGTTGGTATATTGGTGTGAGGCTGATCAGTGTCTATTAGGAGGGTGGTTATATTGGTGTGAGGCTGATCATGTCTATTAGGAGGGTGGTATATTGGTCCAGGCTGATCAGTGTCTATTAGGAGGGTGGTATATTGGTGTCAGGGCTGATCAGTGTCCTATTAGGAGGTGGTATATTGGTCAGGCTTGGTCAGTGCATTAGGGGGGTGGTATATTGGTGAGGCTGATCGCAGTGGTATTAGGAGGGTGGTATATTGGTAGGCTGATCAGTGAAAATTTATTAGGAGGGTGGTATAATTGGTGTGAGGCTGATCAGTGTCTATTAGGGGGTGGTATATGGGTGTGAGGCTGATCAGTGTCATTAGGAGGGGTTGGGGTATATGAGTGAGGGTGGTCAGTTAAGGGGGTGGTATATTGGTTAGGCTGATCAGTGTCTATTAGGAGGGTGGATATTGTGTCAGGCTGAAGTGTTAGGTTAAGGAGGGTGGTATTTGGTGTGAGCTGATCAGTTCTATTAGGAGGGTGGTATATTGGTAGGCTGTCAGTGAAGGAGGGTGGTATATTGGTGTCAGCTGGTCAGTGTAAGGGGGGGTGGTTATGGTGGTAGGCTGGTCATGGAATGGGGTGGTATATGGTGTAGGCTGTCAGATTGGAGGAGGGTGTATATTGGTGTCAGGCTGGTCAGTGGAAGGGGGGGGTTTTGGTTCAGGTATGGTCAGGTTTTGGTCAGTAAGGGGGTGTATATTGGTCAGGCTGTCAGTCATTGGAAGGGGGTGGTATATGGGTCAGGCTGTCAGTGGAGGGGGTGGTATATTGGTTCAGGCTGTGTCAGGGGGTGTATATGGTTCAGGCGAAGGGGGGTGTTATATTGGTGTCAGGCTGGTCAGTGGAAGGGTGGTTGGTGGTATATTGGTGTCAGGCTGGTCAGTGGAAGGGGGGTTGGTATATTGGTCAGGCTGGTCAGTGGAAGGGGGGTGGTATATTGGTCAGGCTGGTCAGTGGAAGGGGGGTGGTATATTGGTGTCAGGTCTGGTCAGTGGAAGGGGGTGTATATTGGTGTCAGGCTGGTCAGTGGAAGGGGGGTGGTATATTGGTGTCAGGCTGGTCAGTGGAAGGGGGGTGGTATATTGGTGTCAGGCTGGTCAGTGGAAGGGGGTGGTATATTGGTCAGGCTGGTCAGTGGAAGGGGGTGGTATATTGGTGTCAGGCTGGTCAGTGGAAGGGGGGTGGTGTATTGGTGTCAGGCTGGTCAGTGGAAGGGGGGTGGTATATTGGTCAGGTGAGGGAAGGGGGTGGTATATTGGTCAGGCTGGTCAGTGGAAGGGGGGTGGTATATTGGTCAGGCTGGTCAGTGGAAGGGGGGGTGGTATATTGGTCAGGCTGGTCAGTGGAAGGGGGGTGGTATATTGGTCAGGCTGGTCAGTGTAGGAGGGGGGTGGTATATTGGTCAGCTGGTCAGTGGAAGGGGGTGGTATATTGGTGTCAGGCTGGTCAGTGGAAGGGGGGGTGGTGGATATTGGTTAGGCTGGTCAGTGGAAGGGGGGTGGTATATTTGGTGTCAGGCTGGTCAGTGGAAGGGGGGGTGGTTATATTGGTGTCAGGCTGGTCAGTGGAAGGGGGTGGTATATTGGTGTCAGGCTGGTCAGTGGAAGGGGGGTGGTATATTGGTGTCAGGCTGGTCAGTGGAAGGGGGGTGGTATATTGGTGTCAGGCTGGTCAGTGGAAGGGGGGTGGTATATTGGTGTCAGGCTGGTCAGTGGAAGGGGGGTGGTATATTGGTGTCAGGCTGGTCAGTGGAAGGGGGGTGGTTATATTGGGTCAGGCTGGTCAGTGGAAGGGGGGGTATATTGGTGTCAGGCTGGTCAGTGGAAGGGGGGTGGTATATTGGTCAGGCTGGTCAGTGGAAGGGGGGTGGTATATTGGTTCAGGCTGGTCAGTGGAAGGGGGGTGTATATTGGTCAGGTGGTCAGTGGAAGGGGGTGGTATATTGGTGTCAGGCTGGTCAGTGGAAGGGGGGTGGTATATTGGTGTCAGGCTGGTCAGTGGAAGGGGGGTGGTATATTGGTGTCAGGCTGGTCAGTGGAAGGGGGGTGGTATATTGGTGTCAGGCTGGTCAGTGGAAGGGGGGTGGTATATTGGTGTCAGGCTGGTCAGTGGAACGGGGGGTGGTATATTGGTGTCAGGCTGGTCAGTGGGAATGAAGGGGGGTGGGGTATATTGGTCAGTGGAAGGGGGGTGGTATATTGGTCAGGCCTGGTCAGTGGGAAGGGGCGGGTGGTTATATTGGTGTCAGGTCTGGTAAGTGGTAAGGTGGGGTGGGTATATTGGTCAGGCTGGCTCAGTGGAAGGGGGGTGGTATGGTATATGGTGTCAGGCTGGTCAGTGGAAGGGGGGGGTGTTATATGGTGTCAAGGCTGGTCAGTGGAAGGGGAGGTTGGTACTATTGGTGTCAGGCTGGTCAGTGGAAGGGGGTGGTATATTGGTGTCAGGCTGGTCAGTGGAAGGGGGGTGGTATATTGGCCAGGCTGGTCAGTGGAAGGGGGGGGGTATATTGGTCAGGCTGGTCAGTGGAAGGGGAGGGAATGGCCGGCAGGGAGGTAGCTCAGTTGTTAGAGCATGGCGTTTGCAACGCCAGGGTTGTGGGTTCGATTCCCACGGGGGGCCAGTATAAAAAAATAAAATGTATACACTAACTGTAAGTCGCTCTGGATAAGAGCGTCTGATAAATGACGTAAATGGAAATGGAAGTGGAAGGGGGGTGGTATATTGGTCAGGCTGGTCAGTGGAAGGGGGGGGTGAGCAGCTGTGGTAGCACAGCTCTACAAACACACTCAAGGGACCAATTACGTTGTGGACTAAGACAACAATGCATGGTGTGTATGTGCATGCTTGCTTTGCTTTCATGCGTGTGTGTGTGTGTCTCCAGAACAACGAGGCATTCCACGTGACGTGGTCAAATACCTCCACTACATCCTGGGTGTTTAATCGCCAGTCATCATTTACGTAATTAATGTTTGATCTAAGTTAATATTTAGCAGCCACACCTTGGCCAATAGTTTTTCTTAGCACTTAACAAAGAGCAAAGGTTCTGGCTACCTGAGAGAAAATGAAGTACTGCTCCTATTCTATAGAGATACTGTCTAGTTTTTTGTTGTTGTTGTGTGTAACATCTGGGTTCAAATACTACTTTTGCTTTAGAATGCCTGGAGTGTGTGGTGGGCAGTTTGCACTTTTGAGACTTTTCTATTTGGTTCCATTGCAACAGGCAAGCTCAATCAAGCACAGACATTATTTGAAATGATTTTGAATAGTATTTGAACCCAGGTCTGGTGTGTAACAGGCTATATCATGACGGCAACCTGCCTTCTCTTGTTCTGTTGTATGAGGAAGTTCAGGTCTTTATTTGGATAGCCCCACGCCGATGATCTACAGATAAGCCACGCCATCAACAAACTATCTGTTGATAAAAAGCAACTGCTTGCTAAAGGTTACGGTTAGGGTTAAGTTTAGGGTTAGTAAATAGTTAGTTGAAATGTTGTTGACAGTTATTGAACATCTACAAACCATCTCTTTGGGACTATCCCCGCCCCCAAAAAAGTGTTACGTAAGTTTAATTCCGTCACTATGGATAAAATGAGTGAAGGGCCTCTGAATGTTTCTATTGTGGCCAGAGCCATCCTGAGTTACCAGGATGTAAGTTAACTCTGTGTGTTCTGGTTGTGGGCTAGATGGAGTACAGCGACGGGTCGGAAGTGACGCAAAAATCGTCATTCTCTCACCTTGTGATTTGGTTTTGGCTAGATGGGAGTACAGCTAAGGACATACAGTGCTTGGGTCCCCTGAGAAAAACTGTCATCTTTATCAAACATATGAAGAACATTGTTTTTCCTTCAAGTGGGTAATAGAATACGACCTTTTAGGTCTAGATTCAATCAGATCAAGTGTTACCCCAGCGATAGCAGACAACCCGCATAGCGGATGTTTTGGAAGTGTTTGGGAGGTGGGACTTCATTGGAGCTGTCAAATCGGTGAGTAGCTGTTCTTGCAACATTGTCACGAAGTCACACCCGCCCCCACCCAACTCCTTTTAGAAGTTCAGACCTAGGCTATATTTAAATCATTATCATTAAATAATGAGGAGTTCTATCATTCTAATCAGGGTGTAGATTACATCATTACGTTCCAGTGTTCGAACGAGGATACATGTAGGAGCACAATTTAAAAACTCTGGAGGTAAGAAGCCGTTTTCTTTGTAGCAATGGTGCAAGCATGACGGTCATGTATCTGTTCTCCACTCAGTGGCTGCAGTAGTGAAGGAATCATTGCAACAATTATCTGGGTGATTTTTTTTTTCTTCTTTCTCCTAAATAAAAAATTCCAGGTCGCCAGAGCAAAAAATATTTAGGCGCATATTGCTAATGCGACTCCGTGCTGCACCTGTGGACTTGACAGCTTCCAGTACAGCTCTCGACGACGTCAAAACATCAGCTATGCGGATGTTGGGTAAAGCGGATCTGATTGAATCAGGGCCCTTAGTGTTAACGAGTCTTTTACACTGTTAGAATGCGCTTTCATGTCATTATTGTGTCGGGACCTGCCTGCAGTACCTGAAGCCGAGAACACACAGCGTTAACTAGGGATGATCATTTCTCCAAGTGGGGGGGGTCCCCTCTATTTTCTAGTGTCAATTTGGGGCCCTCAACCCAAAACATACAATACAAATCAGATAGAATATGAACACGTCATAAATCATGGCAAAACGTGTAGAATCACCGGAAATTAGATTTACAACTGCAAATGTTTCTCTCTGCCCCGTGGCAAAATATATAGAATTGCAGGTAATTAGCCGTTTTACTAAATTAAACAGTTTTTCCCCACAAACAAATCTGGCGCCCATGTGGTGTTTTAAATCTGTCGATGTGCCCTTGAGCAAGGCACTTAACCCTAATTGCTCCTGTAAGTCGCTCTGGATAAGAGCGTCTGCTAAATGACCAATTATTATTATTATTATTATTATGATAAGACTAGAATTCATGTAAAACCCAAAGTTTGGGGTATAATATGCAATGTGGCTAAACTTACCCTCTGATAGGCTAGAGGAAATGTTCAAATGATCTGAAATTATTTGATCTAGCCTATCAGAGGCTTTCCATTCTTAAGACACGTTAAAAACTTCACAACTTTCCCACGAGAACAGCCAAACACATACAGGGTAAAAAAAAAAAACGTGGGAAAAAATAACAAAAATACATTTAATGATCATTGGATTTCCAAAACGTAATCCATACTGTAGGTCAAATTCCCTGATTGTATCAAATAATGTATTAAATCTCCTGTACATGTGCCTTGGAGGTTAAGGGCTGGGGGTTGTTTCTGGACAAGGCCCTGTTATCCTTCTCCTGAAAGCGTGGTCCCTCTCCAAAGCCTTTTATATTGTCCAGAGTGTGGACATCAATGTGCTGGCTACATCCTGAAGTCCTAATAGCTATAATCTATCAGGATTAGAATGCTGCATCCACCATATTGAAAACTCAAGCTCAGAACAAAGACCAACAACAACAGAGACCAACAGAATAGAAATGAAGCTGGCTGTAATATTCTGTTACACAACTAATAAAGACTTGCGGTCGCTCATAACAACAGATCAGTCTATTTCCTGTGACCTCACAACCAGTCAGAGAGGAGTCTGTCCACTGTGTGGGGAGTCTGATTAACATTGTATTCCTGTTCTGGTAAATCTTCAGGTCAGTCCATGGCATGGAGTTCAAAGACAACCAGTCTGACAGGAAATCGGTGTGGCTGAAGATGCAACGGGTGGTGTCCAACATCCTCGGGGCAGGTCCACAGGTTGAGGATGGAATCAGACTTCCTGTCACTCTAGTATGGCCAATAGAGGATCTGGGAATAAAATGAGGAGACATATTATGCATTCACAGAGGTAATCAAGTTTCTGGGGGTAAAAAATAAAAACATAAAATGACACTCGTGATTATAATAATAATAATATAATATGCCATTTAGCGAACGCTTTTATCCAAAGCGACTTACAGTCGTGCGTGCATACATTTTTGTGTATGGGTGGTCCCGGGGATCGAACCCACTACCTTGGCGTTACAAGCGCCGTGCTCTACCAGCTGAGCTACAGAGGACCAGAGGATTAAAATAATGATTTAATTTGTCAACAGAAGTAGGGATTTATGGAATTAATTGTTTTGGTACAAATCCACAATGAGTGAAAAACCTTGTATGGAAAAAGACTCCATGACAACAAGACCTTGTTGTTCCAATCCTGACAACAAGGTAATCTCCATGACAACAAGACAACCTCCATGACAACAAGGCAATCTCTATGACAACAAGGTCATCTCTATGACAACAAGGTCATCTCTATGACAACAAGGTCATCTCTATGACAATTTTATTTAATTTTCATTTTATTTAACCTTTATTTAACCAGGTAAGCCAGTTGAGAACAAGTTCTCATTTACAAACTGCGACCTGGCCAAGATAAAGCAAAGCAGTGCGATTAAAACAACAACAACAACACAGAGTTACATATGCACCCTTCAGCAGTACTACTGAGCCACCTGCAGAGGGCGCCATGGAGAGCGGCAGTCTGGACACGGGGACCAGTGAGGAGCCCATGGAGCAGGACTAGGACCTCAGCATCCATCTGACTAGTTAGAACATCTATCCTCAAGTCCAGCTTGAGTGTCACCGGTGAAGGGGACGCGCCATCCTGGTCCCCTAGATACTTTACGCCTTGTCTAAATTTTGGGCACTCCTCAAAATGACCACCTGATGTGGGCATAAACATTTTATTTTGAATCAAATATTTTTAAACTGGATTTCCTTTTTTCTACACTATTTCTGAGTTTCATTTTAAGGCTTGTGGTCTCTAGAGGTTTTTGTTTCAGCCTTGATCAGTCTTTGGAGTTGCAGTTTGTTATGTTTGTTGTCTGCGCCTTCCGAGTGGCGCAGTGGTCTAAGGCACTGCATCACAGTGCTAGCTGTGCCACTAGAGATCCTGGTTCGAATCCAGGCTCTGTCGTAGCCGGCCGCGACCGGGAGACCCATGGGGCGGCGCACAATTGGTCCAGGGTAGGGGAGGGAATGGCCGGCAGGGATGTAGCTCAGTTGGTAGAGCATGGCGTTTGCAACGGCAGGGTTGTGGGTTTGATTCCCACGGGGGGCCAGAATGAAAAATAAAAAAATAATAATGTATGCACTCACTAACTGTAAGTCACTCTGGATAAGAGCGTCTTCTAAATGACTAAAATGTAAATGTGCTGATAGGACGGGGTGTTCATCTGGCAATTGTTTTCCCTCATCAGTTTAAGCTTTTGGCAGGAAAGGTAAAGCAGGCAGGTTTGTTCCTGTAGCCAGTTCTCTCTGTGGATTATCACCCCAGCCAACCAGAGTCGAGACAAAAGCTATCCCCGCTAATTCACTTCCTCATTATTTATGCCGTCAGTTACTCACTCATGAATGAACTAGCTAGAATCATTTCTGACTGAAGCACAAGCCTTGGCATCGGGTGCCGATGACATGGATGTCGATTAAGGCAGCCCCCCCCGCACCTCTCTGAGGGGTGGGGTTAAATGCGGAAGACATTTCAGTTGAATGCAGGTAGCTTAGTGGTTAAGAGCGTTGTGCCAGTCACCGAAAGGTCGCTGGTTCTAATCCTGAGCCAACTAGGTGAAAAATCTGTTGATGTGCCCTTGAGCAAGGCACTTAACCCTAATTGCTCCTGTAAGTCGCTCTGGATAAGAGCGTCTGCTAAATGACAAAAATGTAAATGTAAAATGTAGCTTCAGAGATTTTTGCAGTTCGTTCCAGTCATTGGCAGCAGAGAACTGGAAGGAATGGTGGCCAAAGGAGGTGTTGGCTTTGGGGATGACCAGTGAGATATACCTGCTGGAGCGCAGACTACGGGTGGGTGTTGCTATGGTGACCAGTGAGCTAAGATAAGACAGGGATTTGCCTAGCAGTGATTTATAGATGACCTGGAGCCAGTGGGTTTGGCGACGAATATGTAGTGAGGGCCAGCCAACGAGAGCGTACAGGTCACAATGGTGGGTAGTATATGGGGCTTTGGTGACAAAGCGGATGGCACTGTGATAGACTACATCCAATTTGCTGAGTAGAGTGTTGGAAGCTATTTTGTAAATGACATCGCCGACGTCAAGGATCGGTAGGATAGTCAGTTTTACGAGGGCATGTTTAGCAGCATGAGTGAAGGAGGCTTTGTTGCGAAATAGGAAGCCGATTCTAGATTTAACTTTGGATTGGAGATGCTTAATGTGAGTCTGGAAGGAGAGTTTACGGTCTAACCAGACACCTAGGTATTTGTAGTTGTCCACATATTCTAAGTCAGACCCGCCGAGAGTAGTGATTCTAGTCGGGCGGGCGGGTGCAAGCAGCGTTCGATTGAAGAGCATGCATTTAGATTTACTAGTGTTTAAGAGCAGTTGGAGGCTATGGAAGGAGTGCTGTATGGCATTGAAGCTCGTTTGGAGGTTTGTTAACACAGTGTCCAATGAAGGGCCAGATGTATACAAAATGGTGTCGTCTGCGTAGTGGTGGATCTGAGAGTCACCAGCAGCAAGAGCGACATCATTGATATACACAGAGAATAGAGTCAGCCCGAGAATTGAACCCTGTGGCACCCCCATAGAGACTGCCAGAGGTCCAGACAACAGGCCCTCCGATTTGACACATTGAACTCTATCTGAGAAGTAGTTGGTGAACCAGGCGAGGCAGTCATTTGAGAAACCAAGGCTATTTAGTCTGCCAACTATGATTGACGGAGTCGAAAGCCTTGGCCAGGTCGATGAAGACGGCTGCACAGTACTGTCTTTTATCGATCGCGGTTATAATATAATTTAGGACCTTGAGCGTGGCTGAGGTGCACCCATGACCAGCTCGGAAACCAGATTGCATGGCGGAGAAGGTACGGTGGGATTCGAAATGGTCGGTGATCTGTTTGTTAACTTGGCTTTCAAAAACTTTCGAAAGGCAGGGCAGGATGGATATAGGTCTGTAGCAGTTTGGATCTAGAGTGTCACCCCCTTTGAAGAGGGGGATGACCGCGGCAGCTTTCCAATATCTGGGGATCTCAGACGATATGAAAGAGAGGTTGAACAGGCTAGTAATAGGGGTTGCGACAATTTTGGCGGCTAATTTTTGAAAGAAAGGGTCCAGATTGTCTAGCCCAGCTGATTTGTAGGGGTCCAGATTTTGCAGCTCTTTCAGAACATCAGCTATCTGAATTTGGGTGAAGGAGAAGCGGGGGGGTATGGGCAAGTTGCAGTGGAGGGTGCAGAGCTGATGGCCGGGGTAGTGGTAGCCAGGTGGAAAGCATGGCCAGCCGTAGCAAAATGCTTGTTGAAATAGTGACAGTGTTTCCTAGCCTCAGTGCAGTGGGTAGCTGGGAGGAGGTGCTCTTATTCTCCATGGACTTTACAGTGTCCCAAAACGTTTTGGAGTTAGTGCTACAGGATGCACATTTCTGTTCGAAAAAGCTAGCCTTTGCTTTCCTAACTGATTGTGTATATTGGTTCCTGACTTCCCTGAAAAGTTGCATATCGCGGGGGCTGTTTCAATGCTAACGCAGTACGCCACAGGATGTTTTACATTTACATTTACATTTTAGTCATTTAGCAGACGCTCTTATCCAGAGCGACTTACAGGAGCAATTAGGGTTAAGTGCCTTGCTCAAGGGCACATTTACGTCATTTAGCAGACGCTCTTATCCAGAGCGACTTACAAATTGGTGCATTCACCCTATAGCCAGTGGGATAACCACTTTCCAAATTTTTATTTATTTATTTATTTATTTATTTATTTATTTTGGGGGGGGGGTAGAAGGATTACTTTATCCTATCCCAGGTATTCCTTAAAGAGGTGGGGTTTCAAATGTCTCCGGAAGGTGGTGAGTGACTCCGCTGTCCTGGCGTCGTGAGGGAGTTTTTGTGCTGGTCAAGGGCAGTCAAGTCTGGGGTGAACCAGACAAGTGAACGCTAGCCTGGATTTTCACATTTGCGTTGCTGCAAGTCTGCTGAGATGTGTTTTGATGTGTTTGGGGATTGTGATTACTTTCAGGCACCTGGATGAAGACAGAACCATTTAGCCCTACCATATTGTATCCTAACTTGAGATACACATGGAAAGACAAATAACATGCTCATTGAGCATCGGAAATGTATCTATAAATAAATAAATACAATTATTATATGTTCTGTGTCTGGCTTGGTATATCTGCTAAATCTGTGTAAAAATATAAAATATTTTTTCCCGCCTCTGCCATAGGATCAATTGAAGTCAGTTTCTGAGTCTCTGAAACAACAAGGTACCACAAAGAGAGACTTCATGGGCTACAGTTGGCAGCAGATGGTTTTTGACCCATCTTCTCCTTTACGAGGCCCACATTTGACAACCTACTGTCACAATGAGAAGACCTACCCTCATCATGACTGAGAAGACTCCTCCTCAAGTGTTGCTCTCCTGGAACAAGACACTGCTCCTGACATAGATGACGTCCTTGTCCACCACTAGATCTGGAATTAGAGCAATTCTCTATGAGTGCCACTGACGATTTGTATATCAAAAGGAAACATTATTTCAATCCCCACCCTCTGCCCCACAGGAGGCCTTTTGCCTCTTACCAGGCCGTCATTGTAAATAATAATTTGTTCTGAATTGACCTGCCTGGTAAAATATAGGTTACATTTAGAGAATTCCCCCAAAAATAAGTGCCTCATCAAAACGTTTTAAGGTAGCTGCTTTTAGCAGGAATTTAGACACTAGCATTGCTAGGAATTAGCTTTCAAAACAACAGAATAGTCCGCCGGAAGCCAGGAGTTAAATAAAAAAGATTAGGAAATTCTGTTTAATTCTACCTTCCATTAGATTTATTTTCTTCTCACATTCCCCCCTGCATAAGGACCAAGCCTACAGACAATCAATCGACAGAGTAAGTTGAAACTGAATTTTATTTAACTTGTGGATTCCGGCGGACTATTCAGGTTTTTTGCAAAATTATTCCCAGCAACGCTAGCGTGTAAATTAAATACTAGCGTTGCTAAAAGAAGCTAGTTTTAAGGTAGACAGTTGTATGTAGATGCAGTTATTCTCCCTAGTCGGCCCATGTTGATAGAGGTCTACAGTGAACATGAAAAACCTACGCCCCACAAAATGTCAGGAACTCACCAGCAGAGATGCCACCTCGTCATCTTGACTGAGAAGATGCGTCCTCAGGTTGTTGCTCTCCTGGAAGGAACAAACCACTGCTCCTGACACACTGTAGATGGCGTCCTTCTCCACCACTAGATGTGAAATGAAAGTGTTTAGTGCCAGTGGAAAAGTGAGGTCCACAAATAAGAATTGGATAACACTGACATCACCAATATGATTATATTCTATGAGGTCCACAAATAAGAATTGGATAACACTGACATCACCAATATGATTATATTCTATGAGGTCCACAAATGAGAATTGGATAACACTGACATCACCAATATGATTATATTCTAAGCCACAAATAGTAAATTATCTGATTCTTCAAAATAATATTGCCAACACACCTTTAGGGATTTTATGTTTTCACTAGGACCATGCTGCTTTAGGGTCTCTGCTGGAAACATATACACATGTATAAGGTTATCAGACCAAGCAATAACAGCTAGTTTACATTCATTTAAGTGTTCAAATGAATGCTATTGGCACCAGTCAGATATGAATTCTTAACATTTTAACATAAACTGCATTGTTCATCCCAGTCACACATTTACCTGCATACCTTTTCATCTCACAGCTGTCAGAGGTACAACTGAGAAGAACAGTAGAAGTGTCCCTTTCCAAAAAAAAATCTAAAAAGCACTTCCACTTCATAGTTGATGGTAGAATAACTCCATGTTCAAAACAGGAAGTATTGGTTACAGTAAAGCAAGTCTTTCATAATCTCGCCACAAAAAACAGAAAAGTGAAAAATATATTTTCTAAAAGAAAAACATGCCCCATCATCGTAGTTTCTTTCACTAACACATACATCTTAATTAGAAAATAAAATATGATTCTTTGCCTTCTTATTTCTAACAAAAAAAGAGATCAGAGGTTATTCTACAGAGGCTTGTAAAGGTAGTTGAGTTTGGAAAGTCAATTGAAGTGTCCCAATAATCAAGCTGTATTCAGTCTCTTTACAGCAAGACCAGGCATCAAGAGTTAACCAACAGGAGGCCAAGGGGATCTCAAAAATCCACTAGTCAGACTAAAACCTTAATAGAAATAAGTTTACAAAATATATATATTTTGTCCTATTATTTCACTTAATACTAAAAAGACTAGGCTACTAATTGGTACACCATTGCACGTTTTGCTACAGTATCCCTAATGAATACGATGAAGGAGTTGAATCTCCGGTAGGCTTGTTGTTGACTGTTCCACGGTGAGTAATTGAGAATGTGAGTATCGACTTCAGGGAGACCGGAAATGAGTCTTCCATTAGGAACCGTTCACATTCCAAGTATGGGTTTTTGGATCAATGTAGCGTTCAGTAATTAGAGGGGTTTGAAACACTTTCTTAACTGTGAAACTATTGTGATATAGGCTAAAGTAAAATAAACTGAGTACACCAAACATTAGGAACACCTTCCTAATACGGAGTTGCACCCCCCACCCCACCCCACCCCCCCATAGTCATACCCAAGTGAGACTCTTCTTCAACATGTCAAAGGTTACAAATGCAACACTGACGGCATATTTTCTAATAGCCCCAAACTCTAGGATGTCTGATCTGTATTCAGGATTTGTTTGAATCTCTTCTCTGAACCAGTCTCGACTAAAAAGCATTTTGAAAAGTTTGGAAAGAATCCATCTCTTTCTGTTTCCATTATCACATATAACAATGTCATTAATCATTTTCCGGCAAATGTGCAACTGGCTTTTCATAGAGAGAGAGAGAAAATCAGACTCTTCCCAGACTCCTTTTCCTTGGCTTTTCATAGAGAGGGAGAAAATCAGACTCTTCCCAGACTCCCTTTTCCTTGGCTTTTCATAGAGAGAGAGAAAATCAGACTCTTCCCAGACTCCCTTTTCCTTGGCTTTTCATAGAGAGGGAGAAAATCAGACTCTTCCCAGACTCCCTTTTCCTTGGCTTTTCATAGAGAGGGAGAAAATCAGACTCTTCCCAGACTCCCTTTTCCTTGGCTTTTCATAGAGAGGGAGATAATCAGACTCTTCCCAGACTCCCTTTTCCTTGGCTTTTCATAGAGAGGGAGATAATCAGACTCTTCCCAGACTCCCTTTTCCTTGGCTTTTCATAGAGAGGGAGATAATCAGACTCTTCCCAGACTCCCTTTTCCTTGGCTTTTCATAGAGAGGGAGATAATCAGACTCTTCCCAGACTCCCTTTTCCTTGGCTTTTCATAGAGAGGGAGATAATCAGACTCTTCCCAGACTCCCTTTTCCTTGGCTTTTCATAGAGAGAGAGAAAATCAGACTCTTCCCAGACTCCCTTTTCCCTGGCTTTTCATAGAGAGGGAGATAATCAGACTCTTCCCAGACTCCCTTTTCCTTGGCTTTTCATAGAGAGGGAGATAATCAGACTCTTCCCAGACTCCCTTTTCCTTGTCAGCAGGTAGTTTCTTCCATTCTATTTCCTGGTCGAGAGGAGATTAAGTCAAATCATTTCACATTGTACAGTGGGGGAAAAAAGTATTTAGTCAGCCACCAATTGTGCAAGTTCTCCCACTTAGAAAGATGAGAGAGGCCTGTAATTTTCATCATAGGTACACGTCAACTATGACAGACAAATTGAGAAAAAAAATTCCAGAAAATCACATTGTAGGATTTTTTATGAATTTATTTGCAAATTATGGTGGAAAATAAGTATTTGGTCACCTACAAACAAGCAAGATTTCTGGCTCTCACAGACCTGTAACTTCTTCTTTAAGAGGCTCCCCTGTCCTCCACTCATTACCTGTATTAATGGCACCTGTTTGAACTTGTTATCAGTATAAAAGACACCTGTCCACAACCTCAAACAGTCACACTCCAAACTCCACTATGGCCAAGACCAAAGAGCTGTCAAAGGACACCAGAAATAAAATTGTAGACCTGCACCAGGCTGGGAAGACTGAATCTGCAATAGGTAAGCAGCTTGGTTTGAAGAAATCAACTGTGGGAGCAATTATTAGGAAATGGAAGACATACAAGACCGCTGATAATCTCTCTCGATCTGGGGCTCCACGCAAGATCTCACCCCGTGGGGTCAAAATGATCACAAGAACGGTGAGCAAAAATCCCAGAACCACACGGGGGGACCTAGTGAATGACCTGCAGAGAGCTGGGACCAAAGTAACAAAGCCTACCATCAGTAACACACCACGCCGCCAGGGACTCAAATCCTGCAGTGCCAGACGTGTCCCCCTGCTTAAGCCAGTACATGTCCAGGCCAGTCTGAAGTTTGCTAGAGTGCATTTGGATGATCCAGAAGAGGATTGGGAGAATGTCATATGGTCAGATGAAACCAAAATAGAACTTTTTGGTAAAAACTCAACTCGTCGTGTTTGGAGGACAAAGAATGCTGAGTTGCATCCAAAGAACACCATACCTACTGTGAAGCATGGGGGTGGAAACATCATGCTTTGGGGCTGTTTTTCTGCAAAGGGACCAGGACGACTGATCCGTGTAAAGGAAAGAATGAATGGGGCCATGTATCGTGAGATTTTGAGTGAAAACCTCCTTCCATCAGCAAGGGCATTGAAGATGAAACGTGGCTGGGTCTTTCAGCATGACAATGATCCCAAACACACCGCCCGGGCAACGAAGGAGTGGCTTCGTAAGAAGCATTTCAAGGTCCTGGAGTGGCCTAGCCAGTCTCCAGATCTCAACCCCATAGAAAATCTTTGGAGGGAGTTGAAAGTCCATGTTGCCCAGCGACAGCCCCAAAACATCACTGCTCTAGAGGAGATCTGCATGGAGGAATGGGCCAAAATACCAGCAACAGTGTGTGAAAACCTTGTGAAGACTTACAGAAAACGTTTGACCTGTGTCATTGCCAACAAAGGGTATATAACAAAGTATTGAGAAACGTTTGTTATTGACCAAATACTTATTTTCCACCATAATTTGCTAATAAATTCATTAAAAATCCTACAATGTGATTTTCTAGATTTTTTTCTCTCATTTTGTCTGTCATAGTTGACGTGTACCTATGATGAAAATTACAGGCCTCTCTCATCTTTTTAAGTGGGAGAACTTGCACAATTGGTGGCTGACTAAATACTTTTTTCCCCCACTGTATATGTCACGCGCCGAATACAACAGGTGTGAAATGCTTACTTACAAGCCCTTAACCAACAATGCAGAAATTTTTAAAAAGTATGAAAATATTTCCAATTTATATAACTTAAGTAAGATAAAAAGTAATACACTGCTCAAAAAAATAAAGGGAACACTTAAACAACACAATGTAACTCCAAGTCAATCACACTTCTGTGAAATCAAACTGTCCACTTAGGAAGCAACACTGATTGACAATACATTTCACATGCTGTTGTGCAAATGGAATAGACAACAGGTGGAAATTATAGGCAATTAGCAAGACACCCCCAATAAAGGTCTGGTTTTGCAGGTGGTGACCACAGACCACTTCTCAGTTCCTATGCTTCCTGGCTGATGTTTTGGTCACTTTTGAATGCTGGCGGTGCATTCACTCTAGTGGTAGCATGAGACGGAGTCAACAACCCACACAAGTGGCTCAGGTAGTGCAGCTCATCCAGGATGGCACATCAATGCGAGCTGTGGCAAGAAGGTTTGCTGTGTCCGTCAGCATAGTGTCCAGAGCATGGAGGCGCTACCAGGAGACAGGCCAGTACATCAGGAGACGAGGAGGAGGCCGTAGGAGGGCAACAACCCAGCAGCAGGACTGCTACCTCCGCCTTTGTGCAAGGAGGAGCAGGAGGAGCACTGCCAGAGCCCTGCAAAATGACCTCCCGCAGGCCACAAATGTGCATGTGTCTGCTCAAACGGTCAGAAACAGACTCCATGAGGGTGGTATGAGGGCCCGACGTCCACAGGTGGGGGTTGTGCTTACAGCCCAACACCGTGCAGGACGTTTGGCATTTGCCAGAGAACACCAAGATTGGCAAATTCGCCACTGGCGCCCTGTGCTCTTCACAGATGAAAGCAGGTTCACACTGAGCACGTGACAGACATGACAGAGTCTGGAGACGCCGTGGAGAACGTTCTGCTGCCTGCAACATCCTCCAGCATGACCGGTTTGGCGGTGGGTCAGTCATGGTGTGGGGTGGCATTTCTTTGGGGGGCCGCACAGCCCTCCATGTGCTCGCCAGAGGTAGCCTGACTGCCATTAGGTACCGAGATGAGATCCTCACACCCCTTGTGAGACCATATGCTGGTGCGGTTGGCCCTGGGTTCCTCCTAATGCAAGACAATGCTAGACCTCATGTAGCTGGAGTGTGTCAGCAGTTCCTGCAAGAGGAAGGCATTGATGCTATGGACTGGCCCGCCCGTTCCCCAGACCTGAATCCAATTGAGCACATCTGGGACATCATGTCTCGCTCCATCCACCAACGCCACGTTGCACCACAGACTGTCCAGGAGTTGGCGGATGCTTTAGTCCAGGTCTGGGAGGAGATCCCTCAGGAGACCATCCGCCACCTCATCAGGAGCATGCCCAGGCATTGTAGGGAGGTCATACAGGCACGTGGAGGCCACACACACTACTGAGCCTCATTTTGACTTGTTTTAAGGACATTACATCAAAGTTGGATCAGCCTGTAGTGTGGTTTTCCACTTTAATTTTGAGGGTGACTTCAAATCCAGACCTCCATGGGTTGATACATTTGATTTCCATTGATAATTTTTGTGTGATTTTGTTGTCAGCACATTCAACTATGTAAAGAAGAAAGTATTTAATAAGATTATTTCATTCATTCAGATCAAGGATGTGTTATTGTAGTGTTCACTTTATTTTTTTGAGCAGTGTATAATAAAATACCAATGCCGAGGGGGTACAGGTAGAGAGTCTATGTGTGGGGGTACAGGTACAGAGTCAATGTGTGGGGGTACAGGTACAGAGTCAATGTGTGGGGGTACAGGTAGAGTCAATGTGTGGGGGTACAGGTAGAGTCAATGTGTGGGGGTACAGGTAGAGTCAATGTGTGGGGGTACAGGTACAGAGTCAATGTGTGGGGGTACATGTACAGAGTCAATGTGTGGGGGTACATGTACAGAGTCAATGTGTGGGGGTACAGGTAGAGAGTCAATGTGTGGGGGTACAGGTACAGAGTCAATGTGTGGGGGTACAGGTTAGTTGAGGTAATTGACTAATTGAGGTAATATGTACATGTAGGTAGGGATAAAGTGAATATGCATAGATAATAAAACAGCGAGTAGCAGCAGCGTAAAAAAAGGGGGTCAATACAAATAGTCTGGGTGGCCATTTGATTAATTGTTCAGCAGTCTTATGGCTTGGGGGTAAAAGCTGTTAAGGAGCCTTTTGGACCTAGACTTGGCGCTCCGGTACCGCTTGCCGATTGTCTTCTTGGCTAAAAACATGTCAACTTCTTTCTTCTTCTTCCTCATTAAATATAAATCTCATTTTTTCTGTGACTCCTTTCAGTCTTTGGCTCAAGTGAAGCTGTAGTGACTTTCTGGTTACATCTGTGAAGTTGGGTTGTTTCGACTTTCAAAAATAACCCCTTTCTGCAGTCGATTGTGGTGACTGGGAGGCTGAATACATTTTCTGTCCTAATATTAGTGGGTGTTGATCCATGCCATGATCCATCTTTGACCAAGAGCTCTTGGTGCTGACGGTCTCTTGGTCTTCACAGAAATAAACCCCTTTGACCTCAGAGTGAAGGTCAGGCTCCTCCTTTTTATGCAGATATCAGCAGGTCCATTATCCTGGGCAAGCATTGCTGCTTCATCAGTGGAGATTGTTTCAACCGTCTCCATAGCGAGTGTCTTTACCTCGATGAGGATAAACCAGTTTTACATCTTGTTCCATACATTTTTCGGGAAAATAATCTGAAAGCACTGTTTTTCTTTGCTTTGGTTTGCATCACACTAGGTATTATGAACAATTCTTTTGAGATTTCGCCCTTTTCTGAGAGTTCAGCTTTGTGTTTCTGAACCATTCTTCGCACTTTAAGATGAATACATAATTGAAATTGATTACGTCTCTGATTTTGCAAACTAAGATCAAAATTGTATTCTAGAATATCATAGAGAATATACCCCCATCCTTTTGCTTTTACGGGATAGGATTTTACCTTAGCATATTTATACACCTCAAATATTACACCGTTTGTCAGTAACTGAAATTCCAGTTTATTTTTAGGAGGTTTGGATGCAACACCAAGGTCCAGACCTATTTCCTCACAGAGTGGGTAGCACACTTTCAGCCCTTTTTGGGTGTTAGACGTCACATTTGATTGGTCCAAGTTGGTAACAACAATTTGCTTTGTTTCATCAGTACAAAGTGCAAGGTCAGTCTCATCAGAGATGCTCTCCATCTTGACACAATGAGGTTCTACTGGTCTGACTTCAAAACGCAATCCCTCTGTCTCCCTCACTATGCACATGTCCATTTCATTTTTCTTCCTCATTAAATCCAATCTCCTCCTTTTCGATACTTCTTTCATTTGGTATTTCGGCTCAAGTGATGTTGTAGTTACCTGGTTACTGGACATCTCTGCAGGGTTCTTGCGTTTGCGTGACTTCTTCAAGAAAAAGTATTCCTTTTCAAATTCACATCTCAGTCGGTAGTCATGATATTTTAAACCTGCCTTGCGCTGCAAAACTGCTCTTAACCTTCCCATAATATCTTCAGCCAGCTCAGTTTTCCCACTTTGTAAATCCAGATCAAAATTATGCTCGAGAACATCACAGACCATCTGCTTCCAATTTCCACACACTTTTGAGGCAAAATCAGCCAATTCAAACATCACGTCTCTGGTCAATAGATGCAAGTCAAGTTTCTCATTTTTCCCAAATTTTGATTTCACATCAAGGTCAAGTCCTTTTTCCTTACAGATTGGGTAGAGTTCCCTCAATGCTTCTTCTACTGTGGGCATCATTAAGGATTGGTCCACTGTCGTGTCTGTCTGAATGGTGAAGGTCTCCGTCTGGACATGATGGATGATGTCCAGATCTGGCTCATCCCTCGTGCAGATATCATTAGGTTCATTTTCAGGATCAAAGATTGCTGTCTCATCAGCACATCCTGTTACATCTGTCTCATCAGCACATCCTGTTACATCTGTCTCATCAGCACATCGTGTTACATCTGTCTCATCAGCACATCGTGTTACATCTGTCTCATCAGCACATCCTGTTACATCTGTCTCATCAGCACATCCTGTTACATCTGTCTCATCGGCACATCCTGTTACATCTGTCTCATCAGCACATCGTGTTACATCTGTCTCATCAGCACATCCTGTTACATCTGTCTCATCAGCACATCCTGTTACATCTGTCTCATCAGCACATCCTGTTACATCTGTCTCATCAGCACATCCTGTTACATCTGTCTCATCAGCACATCCTGTTACATCTGTCTCATCAGCACATCCTGTTACATCTGTCTCCGTAGAGAAGCGCTCAGTCGTCACACGCAGAGGAGCTATCAGGTCCCCAACAGGGTCCTCCTTTATGCAGATGTCAAAAGGTGTAGGATTTCCTGACACGCTGTTATGCAAATTGGACCTTGCAAATCGAGATTTTCCCCATGCTTTCATTGTCTTTGGATCAGGAAGTTCAAACACTTCTGTTAACCACTCAGGGTTTCTCCTCTTGGAATGCATCTTCAGCATGTCTTTTAATTTCCACATAGTGCGGCTTGAAAATAAATATCGTACATCATTTTGTACACCAAGACCAAAGTTGTATTCTAGAATTTCACAGATAACATGCCTGTTAGATCTATTAATATTTTTAGCATATTCGGACACCTCGACCATAACACCAATTGTCAGTAAATGCAAATCAAGTTTCTGTTTCGGTCCAGATCCAACATTGAAATCTACACCTATTTCCTTGCACTTGGCGTATGGATCTTTCCAACATTTCCCAAACTTTTTAAGGTTAGGTCTTGAGTAACAGCCACGACACTGCCGTATATATTTATCCTCTACCGTTTGTTGGCATTGTAGTCTTCTTCTTAAATCGGCATTGTAGTCTTCTTCTTCTTCATCCGAGGGAAAGTTCAATGGCTCACAATATTCTGGAAGAATAGGTCTAGTATATACAGCTAAATTACAGCCGCTTTCTGTAGCAGGTGAGGTTAGCACAGAAGGAATGGCAGTACTATGGCTTGGGATAGTAACATTGTCTACAAGCAATTCATTATTGGTCTGGGTCTGGTTTAGGCGAAACCCCTGTGAAGTTGGGTTGATTTGAGCTTCAAAAAAACCACTGAGGGTGGATACATTCGCCATTGAAATATCACTGGACGGTGCTTCGTGCCATGACTCCTCTTTGATCAAAAGCCTTTCAGATGTGCTGACTGTATCTTGGTCTTCACGGAAATAAACCATTTTGACAGCCCTGTTCTCCCCATCACGTGCTCCGGTCTTTTCAGGAAAAATACGTAAAACCTGCCCATGACTTGTTGTTTGGGGATTTATTGTAGGTACATGTGAATGCTCTTTCAGTAAACCCACATGGGAACCTGTTTCCGTGTTTCCTGACAATAGGGAACTTGGGTAATCTATCCAGGCATTAATCGAATCAGACCAAATGATTGTTTGGGATGTCTCCCTCTCATCTTCCTCTAGCTTAACGTCAACATCCATTTCGCACCAATGAATACATGGACCATAAAACTGACGTGAGCAAGCTAACTTGATAACTGCCTACTACCGCTAGCTACATAACTAGCTATTATCATTTGCCCTATATAAGTTAGTTAGCGAAGTGGCTGCAAACGCCTAAATCGTATATGGAGATGCTGCTAACGTTTGCTATCTAGCTAGTTACCTTTTCTTGTGTTTTTTCGCTAGCTAGCAAGCTAGGTTAGGCTAATGCGGTTTGCAGCTGCGTTAGCTAGCTACTTGTCCCTAACCTGATAGGCTAGCTAACGCTTTACCTTTACTGGTGGTGGACTACTGCAAATCCCTTGGCCTCCATTATGTTTAAATTAAATTCGAGACAAAAAAAGACTTCCCAGCTCTTTTGAGAAATATTTCTCTAAACTTCGTCTGCTAGCTAGTACGTTTCTAAACCCAGAGGCGCGACATCCGGGAACTCTTTCAAAACAGACCAGGCCGGGGTTTGGGTTTGAGAAGTGAAAAAATATTTCATAGTTGTTAATTTTCTCGAAATCTAAAGGCACAACCTAGATTCAAGCCAATGTCTTCAGTAGTTTAATTTCTTACTGCTCCAACCTATTGAGAGTCACAAACTGACACTTTTTCATTTTCGTCAAAAACTACGTTATAATATATAGCCACCGTTGCCATGACATCGCCTACAAGTGTGATCGGGAATGTATATTGGAGAAGCAGCTTTAGCCTTCATACTGTACTATCTTTAGTTTAGTTTATACCTCCCTTGTCTTGGATGTTCCTCTGTCAGTAACTAAAATAGTTGTTTACTAAATTATTTAACTTCATATCACAAATTATTTAACTTCATACCACCTTCGCAGTGGAGAAGGCGGAAAGCTTCAAGTTCCTTTGGTGTACACATCACTGACACATTGAAATGGTCCACCCAGACAGACAGTGTGTTGAAGAAGGTGCAACAGCGCCTCTTCAACCTCAGGAGGCTGAAGAAATGTGGTTTGGCCCTTAAAACCCTCAAAAACCTTTACAGATGCACAATTGAGAACATCCTGTCGGGCTGTATCAACGCCTGGTACGGCAACTGCACCGCCCGCAACCGCAGGGCTCTCCAGAGGGTGGTGCGGTCTGCCCAACAGCAATGCGTCACCGGGGTTAAACTACCCGCCCTCCAGGACACCTACAGCACCTGATGTCACAGGAAGGCCAAAAAGATCATCAAGGACAACAACCACCGCTATCATCCAGAAGGCGAGTTCAGTACAGGTGCATCAAAGCTGGGACCGAGAGACTGAAAAACAGCTTCTATCTCAAGACCATCAGACTGTTAAATAGCCATCACTAGCACATTAGAGGCTGCTGCCTATATACATAGATTAGAAATCACTGGTCACTTTAATAAATTGAACACTATTGACTTGAATAATGTTTACATATCTTGCATTACTCATCTCATATGTATATACTATATTCTATACTATTCTACTGTATCTTAGTCTAGTTTACATACACTCAATTCATATTTGGTAGCATTGCCTTTAAATTATTTAACTTGGGTCAAACAGTTCGGGTAGCCTTCCACAAGCTTCCCACAATAAGGTGAATTTTGGCCCATTCCTCCTGACAGAGCTGGTGTAACTGAGTCAGGTTTGTAGGCCTCCTTGTTCGCACACACTTTTTCAGTTCTGCCCACACATTTTCTATAGGATTGAGGTCAGGGCTTTGTGATGGCCACTCCAATACTTTGACTTTGTTGTCCTTAAGCCATTTTGCCACAACTTTGGAAGTATGCTTGGGGTCATTGTCCATTTGGAAGACCCATTTGCGACCAAGCTTTAACTTCCTGACTGATGTCTTGAGCTGTTGCTTCAATATATCCACATAATTTTCCTTCCTCGTGATGCCATCTATTTTGTGAAGTGCACCAGTCCCTCCTGCAGCAAGCACCCCCACAGCATGATGCTGCCACCCCCGTGCTTCACAGTTGGGATGGTGTTATTCGGCTTGCAAGCATCCCCCTTTTTCCTCCAAACATAATGATGGTCATTATGGCCAAACAGTTCTATTTTTGTTTCATCAGACCAGAGGACATTTCTACAAAAAGTACTATCTTTGTCCCCATCTGCAGTTGCAAACCATAGTCTGGCTTTTTTATGGCGGTTTTGAAGCAGTGGCTTCTTCCTTGCTGAGCGGCCTTTCAGGTTATGTCGATATAGGACTTGTTTTACTGTGGATATAGATACTTTTGTACCTGTTTCCTCCAGCATCTTCACAAGGTCCTTTGCTGTTGTTCTGGGATTGATTTGCACTTTTCTCACCAAAGTACATTCATCTCTAGGAGACAGAACGTGTCTCCTTCCTGAGCGGTATGATGGCTGCGTGGTCCCATGGTGTTTATACTTGCGTACTATTGTTTGTACAGATGAACGTGGTACCTTCAGGCGTTTGGAAATTGCTCCCAAGGATGAACTAGACTTGTGGTCTACAAAAAAATGTTCTGAGGTCTTGGCTGATTTCTTTTGATTTTCCCATGATGTCAAGCAAAGAGGCACTGAGTTTGAAGGTAGGCCTTGAAATACATCCACAGGTACACCTCCAATTGACTCAAATTATGTCAATTAGCCTATCAGAAGCTTCTAAAGCCATGACATCATTTTCTGGAATTTTCCAAGCTGTTTAAAGGCACAGTCAACTTAGTGTATGTAAACTTCTGACCCACTGGAATTGTGATACAGTGAATTATAAGTGAAATAATCTGTCTGTAAACAATTGTTGTAAAAATGACTTGTGTCATGCACAAAGTAGATGTCCTAACCGACTTCCCAAAACTATAGTTTGTTAAGAAGAAATTTGTGGAGTGGTTGAAAAACGAGTTTTAATGACTCCAACCTAAGTGTATGTAAACTTCTGACTTCAACTGTAATAACATTCACTGCTCGCACGCTAGCAGTGAACATTTTGCAGAAACATAACGCTATGTTGCATATCTCACTGCTTTCTTCAATGTGCTGTGCTCTCCTGACGCCAAATAATTAATACTTCTTAATATGAATTAAATGGATTGGGGTCAGTAAACCCATGGAATATGGTGTCAATAATATTTGTTTAAAAAAAAAAAAGTGCACAACTATATCGTATTTTTCCGGGAAGAAAAATTGTTGGAAAAAGTATTTATCATTTTGTTGCAATCTTTTCATAAACCAAGTCCAATATTTGATTGGCAATAAAAAAAAGCCCCATGTTGATGTTAGTCATATTACCGCTAACTTATGTGAGCTGGTCATGCTGCGCACTGTGCAGTTCCAAAATAATCCACATGGTGGCAGCCTAAACCTAAACCACAAATGAATGTTTTGCATGAACAAACGTTCTAGTTACGTGCAATAATGCAGTATTGGGATTTTAGGCTGCAATCCTTTGGATTATGTTGGAACTGCATAAACTCACATTAGCAGTAGGCTTGTATTATAACTGTAGAGTGTAATAATATGTACAAACGCAGGCACCAAACACGCTTGCAGGCACCAAACACGCTTGCAAATCATGATTTTATAATATTTGTCGTAATAAATCACAGATTCCAAGGTCAATTAGCTACAGGACAATATTTCTACCTAATTAATTACACAAAACCAAATACACCCCCTCCAACACCCCTGTAGTAACAACACTTCACAATTTTACACACATACCAGCATACAATCCTTTCTACAACTAAATATTCACGATGTTTGCGAATTATTTTACACAGTACTAGGATGTTAGTCCATCCATAAAGATTAGAAATTAAACAAAATGAAACTGTAGGTGCAAACCTGTCTATGACTTCACTATTTCACAAGCGTGTTAGTAGGTACACTGCCAGTCAAATGTGGACACACCTACTCATTCAAGGTTTTTTTTGTATTTTTGTTGTAACTTTTTTTTTTACATTGTAGAATAATAGTGAAGACATCAAAACAATGAAATAACACATATGGAATCATGTAGTAACCAAAAAAGTGTTAAACAAATCAAAATATATTTTATATTTGAGATTCTTCAATAGCCCCTCTTTGCCTTGATGACAGCTTTGCACACTCTTTGTATATCTTTGTCAATTGTCACGATGCATTCTATCTCGGGTCATTGGGCTCCTAAACCAGGTATGTAGACATCTTAATGCACTGAAAGATCTCTCGCAGCTGCTAGCCGGGATGGTCAGAGCTGCTAGCTGGGATGGTCAGAGCTGCTAGCTGGGATGGTCAGAGCTGCTAGCTGGGATGGTCAGAGCTGCTAGCCGGGATGGTCAGAGCTGCTAGCTGGGATGGTCAGCGCTGCTAGATGGGATGGTCAGCGCTGCTAGCTGGGATGGTCAGCGCTGCTAGCTGGGATGGTCAGAGCTGCTAGATGGGATGGTCAGCGCTGCTAGCCGGGATGGTCAGCGCGGCCTGTATGATTTCCTTCAGTGATGGGAACATATCAGGGTCTAACAATTTATACACACAGAACATGTCAGAAGTGGCATCTTTATTTTTTTGAGAGGTAATGTTTAGCAAGGACTACTTCCTCTGGCTTTTGAGAGGAATATGCCATGTTTGTCTTGTGTGGGCCTCATGTTTGGAGCATTCATTGCAGTTCATTACACCATCCCAACAGGGCAGAAGACTCGGGGCTAAAGCCCGGGATGGTGTAGGACAAGTGAACTGGAACAAAGTCTTGTTGTTGTCTGGCAAATGTTGTATATCTAACAAGGTGAAAGAAGTATCATACAAACTCATTCATAGAATCGACCCTGTAAAGACCTTTATTGTACACAGATTCATAATTGCTAACAAATGTGTATTTTGTGGTTGTGACCCTGAGACTCTTGACCATTTATTTTGGGTCTGTTTTTATGTCAGAAGATTTTGGAGTTAGAAGATTTTATAAAAAATAAAAAAAACTGATATGTTTTATTTTGATTCAAATGATTTGGACCCCGATTTAACTTCATGGAAGATTCTTTATCCATAAAATGAAATGGGCGGAGAACAAACTCCTCTTCACATTGTTTAAGATAGAATTGAAATATTATTTTGAAATTATCAGTAAGTGTAAAAACAAAAAAGCAATACATATCATAAAACCTTTTGACAAATTGAAAATGTATCTCGACATGTAATACACCTGTCCGTTAGGTTGATGTATTCGTTTGTATATTTCTGTTTTTGTATTTGTTTTATTGTTCATAATAAAAAATAAAATAAAATACAACATCTTTGGTTTACGTTTGCATTTTGTGGTGGGCGTCAGAGGGTTGTTGCTAGACGGGGTACAGCTACGGATAGAAGTGACGTAAATATCGTCATTCTCTCGCCATGCAATTTGGGTTTGGCTAGATGGAGTACAGCTTGGGGTGGGCAACTGTACTGAACAAAAATATAAAACGCAACATGCAACAATTTCTAAGATTTTACTGAGTTACAGTTCATATAAGGAAATCAGTCAATTGAAATAAATTCATTAGGCCCTAATCTGTGGATTCGACAGGGGCACAGCCATGGGTGGGCCTGGGAGGGCATAGGCCCACCCACTGGGGACTCTGTACCAGTACCCCCTGTATATAGCCTCCCTACTGTTATTTCATATTGACTCTGTACCGGTACCCCCTGTATATAGCCTCCCTACTGTTATTTCACATTGACTCTGTACCGGTACCCCCTGTATATAGCCTCCCTACTGTTATTTTTACTGCTGCTCTTTAGTTAAGTTACTTTTATTTCGTATTATTTTTTTATTGAATGTTTTTTTTGGTATTTCGTTTGGTATTCTTTCTTAAAACTGCATTGTTGGTTATGGGCTTGTAAGTAAGCATTTCACTGTAAGATCTTCACCTGTTGTATTTGGCGCATGTGACAATAAATTTGGTTTGATTTGGCTGAGATTCCAACATAGGAGTGATGAGCTCCAGGGGTAGTGGTGGGTGTGGTGGGGTGGTCCTTTTGGGGCGGTCCTGGTGGGGTGGGGGGGTAGTGGTTGGGCGTGGTGTGGTGGGGGTAGTGGGGCGTGGTGGGTTGGGGGTAGTGGTGGTCCTGGTGGGGCATGATGTTAGTGGTGGTGCGTGGTAACTAACTTGCTCACAGTTAACAGAAACTTAAGAAGTGCTGGGGATAGTCT
Organism: Coregonus sp. 'balchen'; assembly: GCA_902810595.1. Lineage (NCBI taxonomy): Eukaryota > Metazoa > Chordata > Actinopteri > Salmoniformes > Salmonidae > Coregonus > Coregonus sp. 'balchen'. Next base: position 45,407,705 of record LR778281.1, read on the forward strand.
CTGACGGTGTAACTGTGTCCCCAGGCTAATTGAGCATTGTGCGGAAGTGACTGGCAAACAAGATTACTGGTGGGGCGTGGTGGTATGGCGTGGTGGTGGTGGTGGTGGTGGTGGAGTGAAGGCCTATCCACTACCATGGACTGTTCTGGTGCAACATTCAAACCCTCAACCCTTTTCACAGCTTCTGCATATGAAATGCTCTGTACAACCCTGACTTTGGCCACCTCATTCTCTTTTACCCATGTGGGGCATTCAGAATACGTGGCTTCATGATTCCCACCGCAATTACAACATGTCACATTGTCTTCACTTTTACACATAATATGATATTTTCCACCCTTCTGCAAACACTTTCTACACGACCTAAAGCTTTACAATGTTCACCCTGCATTGTTCTTCGGATAAATGCTCCAACTCTGTAGTTAATATATCCTAACTGCACTTCATTAGGGAGAGACTCCATTTCAAAAACAAAAGAACTGATAAACTCTTCACTTTTTCCCCATTCACCACTAGATTCATCCGACGTGCTTCAATCACTCCAGGAATATTTTTCATCTCTTCCAAATCAACTTCCCACGAAACGCCAGATATAACCCCCTTAAGGGGTGCCCTGTTCCGAAGCGACACACACACAACACTTCAAACTTATCAAATCGATCCGCGGAATCACAAAACATCTAAACAAACCCGCCTCTCGTTACCCTCACATCCTTCCCTTTACCCAGCAATCTCCACCAGTCTGGGTAACTCAAATGGATTCTTCCAAGATTGGTACTCTGCTCAGCTGCTCCTTATTAACAAACCGTACTCCTAGTAGATACGAAGGGTCATTCTCAGCACTGTACACTACATTACTCCGTTTTCCATTCTTTTGAACAATACTCATTTTCTCCTTGATTCTACCGCCATTGTGTTCAGATTCCACTTCGTCATCCGCTTCCGCCATTTTCCCCTCCTTCTTTCGTCTCCTCCCGGCAACGACCTGACGTCAACAGCCCCCCTATGCATATTCATGAGGCTAGCATCGCACTCTCCATTGAATACAGGCGGTTGACGTCAACACCCCTCGTCGAATATTCAAGAGGTATTCAAATACAAAGATGTATCCACCAATCGAAAGAGTGTAATAGGCAACGGAAACCGTCTTGCAACGGAAACCGTTTAACGAGCAAACGGAAGCAAACAGAACAAACTCAATGAAATGTGAAGGGACTTAACTGAATTTGTGTCCGTTTGGAGTAAACGATTTCTGTTGAAAAATGTTTTGCAACAATGGGAAAACAATTCGGAACATCTCAGAACGTTTTGCAACAGAATCAACGTAATGAATACACCCCTGGTATAGCCTTATCTGGCAGGAAGCTCTCGTTCAACCTTTGAACTGCAAGCACCAATCAGCTGATTTCATCACATGACATACGTCTCTAGCATGGCCACTGTGCTCCTAGCATAACAACTCGGAAGAGGGAAGAAATAAGAGTGAAATCTTATTTTTTAAAAGGAATACATTCACCTCGATAAGAAGTAAGTAATGTAAGTTAGTTTATTATGTTATGCATTGGTTATTCTTGATCTAATCAGCATGATGTGTTTATGATTTAGTCGGTTACGTCTTTCATGAAATAAATGCCATTTCGTTTCGACAGCTAACGTTAGCTAGTTGGCTATTATTTGGATGGTGTTTAGCTGTCAGCAATGTTGTCTCACGATGAATTAGGTCGCGTTTCTTTTAACAACACTCAAATAAGGACGAACCTTATTGTAAAAACATATACACTGAACATGACTGAGTTACAGTTCATATAAGGAGATCAGTCAATTGAAATAAATTCATTAGTCCCCTGATCTATGGATTTCACATGACTGGGAATACAGATATGCGTATGTTGGTCACAGGTAGCCGCGTGGATCAGAAAACCAGTCAGTATCAGGTGCAGTGGAGGCTCCTCAGAGGAGGAAGGGGAGGACTATCCTCTTTAGTGAATTACATAAAAATAAAAAGAATGAAACATATACTAAATCTATTCACGTCACCAAATAATTGATTACAACACAGCACTCTGTAGGGTAGCACCATTGTGCAGCCAGAGGACAGCTAGCTTCCGTCCTCCTCTGGGTACATTGACTTCAATACAAAACCTAGGAGGCTCATGGTTCTCGCCCCCTTCCATAGACTTACACAGTAATTATGACAACTTCCGGAGGATGTCCTCCAACCTATCAGAGCTCTTGCAGCTTGAACTGACATGCAGTCCACCCAATCAAAGGATCAGAGAATGAGTACTGAAAGCATAAGCTACAGCTAGCTAGCACTGCAGTGCATAACATGTGGTGAGTAGTTGACTCAAAGAGAGAGAAAGACAATAGTTGAACAGTTTTGAACAAATTAATTTCTTCCAAAATGAAGGAGAAGCAAGAGGGGATAGAGAGAGATTTCATACATTTTTTCCCACTTTCAGTCTCACTTACTTAGCTAGCAAATGCAGCTAGCTAGATTAGCCTACTGAAACACCCTGCTCAAACAGAGGGATGTTTTGTTAGCTAGCTGGCTATGACTATCCAACACAACACTGGAAATCTTCCAAGTCGATGTAAGCTTTTGGTTTTACTAATTTATTGCCACCGGGCCCGCTGGTGTAAGTGCTAAACTGCTTACTGACTGTACACCGTAACGTTACTGCATGATTGTAGCGTGTTTACTAACGTGTTAGTTCTATTAGCCATGTTGACTAGGACGTTACTTTAGCTAATATGGTGACAACGATGTAGGCTGTGTGTAGCGGTTATATGGTTTGGCTTGGGAAGTTTCTTTTCGCCTGGTCACATACAGCTGATGGGTTGAAGTCCACAAGCGAAGGGAAAAGGTGAGAGGAGGAGAGTGCATAGATGTGAGAAGGAATATTACGTGGCTGCTATGAAAGTGAACTGTGTTTGCGCGTGTTCAGGGGTGTATTCATTCTGCCGATTCTGTTGACAAATGTTTCTTAAATGGAAGCAAACAGAACGAAACAGGAATAAACATACCCGAGTTTGTCCAATAGAAACTCTTGTTTGCAACTGTTGGACTAATGATTACACCCTAGATCAGCTAGATGCAGGCAAGAGTGTGCAAGGTGGTATTGAATGTGTCAATGTCTGTCACCTCAAATGTTTCTCTCAACCTGTGTGCACCTACGTTGTAAATTTTAATTCATAGGCTAGGTTGTAGCAACCTCATGATGGGTATAGGGAACATGTGAGTATCATGTAGTAGCCTAAACCCATCGCTGTTACATTGAACTGGGTGAATGGAATATGAATGACAGTCATCCAATATGCTGTAATAGAAATAAAGCCATGCTCATTAAGAAAATAAATAGTCCTCCCTCATCTTAAACGGCACGACTGCCACTAATCGGGTGTGACCACCATTTGCCTCATGCAAATCGGGTGTGACCGCCATTTGCAACTCAACAACACAAACAGCTCACTGCCTGCACCAGCCAGTCATGGCTATATGTTGGTTTGCAAGCTGAGGTTAATCATTAAATACATTAGGCTGTCCCCGACTAAAATAGAATCTTGGTAGAACGAGAGTCGTCCTGTTCTTTCGACAAATCGATTGGTCAAAATGTTATACCTTATTTTTCCATATATAGAATAAAACCAACTGCATACAGTGCATTAGGAAAGTATTCAGACCCCTTTACTTTTTCCACATTTTGTTAATTTACAGCCTTATTTTAAAATTGATTATATTGTTTTTTTTCTCAGCAATCTACACACAATACCCCATAATGACAAAGCAAAAACAGGATTTTAGAAATGTTTGCAAATGTATAAAAAATACATTTGCATGGTCCTCTGTAGCTCAGCTGGTAGAGCACGGTGCTTGTAACGCCAAGGTAGTGGGTTCGATCCCCGGGACCACCCATACACAAAAATGTATGCACGCACGACTGTAAGTCGCTTTGGATAAAAGCGTCTGCTAAATGGCATATTATTTATTATTATTATAAAAAACTGAAATCACATTTACATAAGTATTCAGACCCTTTACTCAGTACTTTGTTGAAGCACCTTTGGCAGCGATAACAGCCTCAAGTCTTCTTGGGTATGACGCTACAAGCTTGGCACACCTGTATTTGGGGAGTTTCTTCCATTCTTCTCTTGGCTGTGTGCTTAGGGTTGTTGGAAGGTGAAGCTTCGCCCCAGTCTGAGGTTCTGAGCGCTCTGGAGCAGGTTTTCATCAAGGATCTCTCTGTACTTTGCTCCGTTCACCTTTGCCCTCGACCCTGACTAGTTTCCCAGTACCTGCCGCTGAAAAACATCCCCACAGCATGATGCTGCCACCACAACGCTTCACCGTAGGGATGGTGCCAGGTTTCCTACAGATGTGACGCTTAGCATTCAGGCCAAAGAGTTTAATCTTGGTTTCATCAGACCAGAGAATCTTGTTTCTCATGGTCTGAAAGTCCTTTAGGTGCCTTTTGGCAAACTCCAAGTGGGCTGTCATGTGCCTTTTACTGAGGAGTGGCTTCCGTCAGGCCACTCTACCATAAAGGCCTGATTGGTGGAGTGCTGCAGAGATGATTGTCCTTCTGGAAGGTTCTCCCATCTCCACAGAGGAACTCTGGAGCTCTGTCAGTGACCATCGGGTTCTTGGTCTCCTCCCTGACCAAGGCTCTTCTCCCCCGATTGCTCAGTTTGGCCGGGTGGCCAGCTCTAGGAAGAGTCTTGGTGGTTCCAAACTTCTTCCATTTAAGAATGATGGAGGCCACTGTGTCCTTAAACCTTCAATGCTGCAGAAATTTTTTGGTACCCTTCCCCAGATCTGTGCCTCGACACAATCCTGTCTCGGAGCTCTACGGACAATTCCTTCGACCTCATGGCGGTTTTTGCTCTGACATGCACTGTCAACTGTGGGACCTTATATAGACAGGTGTGTGCCTTTCCAAATCATGTCCAATGAATTGAATTTACCCCAATCAAGTTTTAGAAACATCTCAAGGATGATCAATGGAAACAGGCTCAATTTCGAGTCTCATAGCAAAGTGTCTGTAGCTCAATTGGTAGAGCATGGCGCTTGTAATGCCAGGGTAGTGGGTTCGATCCCCGGGACCACCCATACGTAAAAATGTATGCGCACATGACTGTAAGTCGCTTTGGATAAAAGTGTCTGCTAAATGGCATATTATTATATTATTATCAATAAGGTATTTCTGTTTTTTTTAATAAATGTGCAAAAAATTCTAAAATCCTGTTTTTGCTTTGTCATAATGGCGTATTGTGTGTAGATTTGAAATTTGTGTGAAATTAATTTAATCCATTTTAGAATAAGGCTGTAACATAACAATGTGGAAAAAGTCAAGGGGTCTGAATACTTTACGAAAGCACTGTGTGTATGTATGTATGTGTGTGTGTGTGTGTGTGTGTGTGTGTGTATATGTGAGAGATGGAATCTAAAACAAAAGTCCAGAAAATCACATTGTAAGACCCAGCCACGACCCATCTTCAATGCTCTTACTGAGGGAAGGAGGTTGTTGGCCAAGATCTCGCGATACATGGCCCGATCCATCCTCCCCTCAATACGGTGCAGTCGTCCTGTCCACTTTGCAGAAAAGCATCCCCAAAGAATGATGTTTCCACCTCCATGCTTCACAGTTGGGATGGTGTTCTTGGGGTTGTACTCATCCTTCTTCTTCCTCCAAACACGGCGAGTGGAGTTTAGACCAAAAAGCTCTATATTGTCTCATCAGACCACATGACCTTCTCCCATTCCTCCTCTGGATCATCCAGATGGTCATTGGCAAACTTCAGACGGGCCTGGACATGCGCTGGCTTGAGCAGGGGGACCTTGCGTGCGCTGCAGGATTTTAATCCATGACGGCGTAGTGTGTTACTAATGGTTTTCATTGAGACTGTGGTCCCAGCTCTCTTCAGGTCATTAACCAGGTCCTGCCGTGTAGTTCTGGGCTGATCCCTCACCTTCCTCATGATCATTGATGCCCCACGAGGTGAGATCTTGCATGGAGCCCCAGACCGAGGGTGATTGACCGTCATCTTGAACTTCTTCCATTTCCTAATAATTGCGCCAACAATTGTTGCCTTCTCACCAAGCTGCTTGCCTATTGTCCTGTAGCCCATCCCAGCCTTGTGCAGGTCTACACTTGTATCCCTGATGTCCTTACACAGCTCTCTGGTCTTGGCCATTGTGGAGAGGTTGGAGTCTGTTTGATTGAGTGTGTGGACAGGTGTCTTTTATACAGGTAACGAGTTCAAATAGGTGCAGTTAATACAGGTAATGAGTGGAGAACAGGAGGGCTTCTTAAAGAAAAACAAACAGGTCTGTGAGAGCCGGAATTCTTACTGGTTGGTAGGTGATCAAATACTTATGTCATGCAATAAAATGCAAATTAATTACTTAAAAATCATACAATGTGATTTTCTGGATTTTTGTTTTAGATTCCGTCTCTCACAGTTGAACTGTACCTATGATAAAAATGACAGACCTCTACATGCTTTGTAAGTAGGAAAACCTGCAAAATCGGCAGTGTATCAAATACTTGTTCTCCCCACTGTGTGTGTATGTATGTATGTATGTATGTATGTATGTATGTATGTATGTATGTATGTATGTATGTATGTATGTATATGTGTGTGTGTATGTATATGTGTGTGTGTATATATATATATATATATATATATATATATATATATATATATATATATATATTTAACTGCTCAAAAAAATAAAGGGAACACTAAAATAACACATCCTAGATCTGAATGAATGAAATAATCTTATTAAATACTTTTTTCTTTACATAGTTGAATGTGCTGACAACAAAATCACACAAAAATTATCAATGAAAATCACATTTATCAACCCATGGAGGTCTGGATTTGGAGTCACCCTCAAAATTAAAGTGGAAAACCACACTACAGGTTGATCCAACTTTGATGTAATGTCCTTAAAACAAGTCAAAATGAGGCTCAGTAGTGTGTGTGGCCTCCACGTGCCTGTATGACCTCCCTACAACGCCTGGGCATGCTCCTGATGAGGTGGCGGATGGTCTCCTGAGGGATCTCCTCCCAGACCTGGACTAAAGCATCCGCCAACTCCTGAACAGTCTGTGGTGCAACGTGGCGTTGGTGGATGGAGCGAGACATGATGTCCCAGATGTGCTCAATTGGATTCTGGTCTGAGGAACGGGCGAGCCAGTCCATAGCATCAATGCCTTCCTCTTGCAGGAATTGCTGACACACTCCAGCCACATGAGGTCTAGCATTGTCTTGCATTAGGAGGAACCCAGGGCCAACCGCACCAGCATATGGTCTCACAAGGGGTCTGAGGATCTCATCTCGGTACCTAATGGCAGTCAGGCTACCTCTGGCGAGCACATGGAGGGCTGTGCGGCCCCCCAAAGAAATGCCACCCCACACCATGACTGACCCACCGCCAAACTGGTCATGCTGGAGGATGTTGCAGGCAGCAGAACATTCTCCACGGCGTCTCCAGACTCTGTCACGTCTGTCACATGTGCTCAGTGTGAACCTGCTTTCATCTGTGAAGAGCACAGGGCGCCAGTGGCGAATTTGCCAATCTTGGTGTTCTTCTCAAATGCCAAACGTCCTGCACGGTGTTGGGCTGTAAGCACAACCCCCACCTGTGGACGTCGGTCCCTCATACCACCCTCATGGAGTCTGTTTCTGACCGTTTGAGCAGACACATGCACATTTGTGGCCTGCTGGAGGTCATTTTGCAGGGCTCTGGCAGTGCTCCTCCTGCTCCTCCTTGCACAAAGGTGGAGGTAGCAGTCCTGCTGCTGGGTTGTTGCCCTCCTACGGCCTCCTCCACGTCTCCTGATGTACTGGCCTGTCTCCTGGTAGCGCCTCCATGCTCTGGACACTACGCTGATAGACACAGCAAACCTTCTTGCCACAGCTCACATTGATGTGCCATCCTGGATGAGCTGCACTACCTGAGCCACTTGTGTGGATTGTAGACTCCGTCTCATGCTACCACTAGAGTGAAAGCACCGCCAGCATTCAAAAGTGACCAAAACATCAGCCAGGAAGCATAGGAACTGAGAAGTGGTCACCAACTGCAAAACCAGTCCTTTATTGGGGGTGTCTTGCTAATTGCCTATAACAGCATGTGAAATGTATTGTCAATCAGTGTTGCTTCCTAAGTGGACAGTTTGATTTCACAGAAGTGTGATTGACTTGGAGTTACATTGTGTTGTTTAAGTGTTCCCTTTATTTTTTTGAGCAGTGATTATGTATTTCTAGATACATGTGTATTGTAGCTTCACCATCTTTATTGGAAAAAAAATACACATAACTTTAAGCTAAATGCTAATTTGACAGAGGTAATGAACTGTCCATTTGATCCACACAGCAATTGATTAAAACCGGACCATGTTTGCAAAACAAGCTTATGTCGGGTAAGCTAACGGTTACGTCAGTCAGGAATGCAGAACAATTCCTCTAAGAGTAGGAATTAGGCTGTTTTTGAGGAGGTTTGAATCCTAAGCAACCTGCAGACACATTGTTTTGAAGAACAACAGACTAACATAGCTACTGTAGTGCTGGGTAACCTTGGTGGAGCATGGGTGGAGTAGGCATGGGTGGAGTAGGCATGGGTGGAGTAGGCGTTGGTGGAGTAGGCATGGGTGGAGTAGGCATGGGTGGAGTAGGCGTTGTGGTGCTCGTGAATTTTCCATTCAGACCAATGCCTACTTCTCACTTAAAACATACGTTTTTTATTTTTATTTTTTTATTTATTTTTTTAAAATAGGGAATAGGGTGCCAGTCAAACGTAGTGCAAGCTATATAAGATATAGGGTGCCGGTCAAAAGTAGTGCACTACATAGTGAATAGGGTACCGGTCAAATGTAGTGCACTACATAGTGAATAGGGTGCCGGTCAAAAGTAGTGCACTACATAGTGAATAGGGTGCCGGTCAAAAGTAGTGCACTACATAGTGAACAAGCTATATAGGATATAGGGTGCCGGTCAAAAGTAGTGCACTACATAGTGAATAGGGTACCGGTCAAATGTAGTGCACTAGATAGGGAGTAGAATGCTGTTTGGGATGCTGCTGCTCTTCCTTATCATTCATGTTACAGTCCCAGATAATCCGAATAATCCTGTGGTCCTCCTAGCAGAACGCTCAACTCTCTTTATATAAGAGAATGGGGTTGAGCGTTCCTCAGCTAGTGGTCCTCTGTGCCTAGCACCCGCAACACCAAGGATTGTGGGTTCGAATCCCGCTGGGGCCAGCCATATGAAACAGTTATGCACGCATGACTGTAAGTCGTTTAGGATAAAAGTGTTTACTAGATGTCAAATGATATAATCCTGTATTTTTTTTCCCCCCTGCTCCAGATGAGGAAATCTCCAGCACCTTGTTACTCCTCCACTGCCATGTGGTGAAGGACAGGGGTCAACCCTTGACCCTGAGGTGACCAGACTGTGATTTAAACCTCCCCAGAGGAGGAGAAGACAGACATGCACCCGTACGGCTGTGAGGCAGAGACTTCCCTTCAGAAGCTGTTTGATTTCTTCACCCGGTGTCTGCAGAATGGGGAGTGGGAGCTGGCTGGAGCCTGTGTGCCTCAGCTGGGTGATGCTGGAGGAAAGGTGGCACAACAGCTACGGGACATCATCAAGGCCATCGTCACCTACCCTTACCTGCTAGCGTGAGTTAGGCTGCTTACCTGGAGGAGGGGTGTTACCTGGAGGAGGGGTGTTACCTGGAGGAAGGGTGTTACCTGGAGGAAGGGTGTTACCTGGAGGAAGGGTGTTACCCGGAGGAGGGGTGTTACCCGGAGGAGGGGTGTTACCCGGAGGAGGGGTGTTACCCGGAGGAGGGGTGTTACCTGGAGGAAGGGTGTTACCTGGAGGAGGGGTGTTACCTGGAGGAAGGGTGTTACCTGGAGGAAGGGTGTTACCTGGAGGAAGGGTGTTACCTGGAGGAGGGGTGTTACCTGGAGGAGGGGTGTTACCTGGAGGAAGGGTGTTACCTGGAGGAGGGGTGTTACCTGGAGGAAGGGTGTTACCTGGAGGAGGGGGTGTTACCTGGAGGAAGGGTGTTACCTGGATGAGGGGTGTTACCTGGAGGAAGGGTGTTACCTGGAGGAGGGGTGTTACTGGAGGAAGGGTGTTACCCTGGAGGAAGGGTGTTACCTGGAGGAGGGGTGTTACCTGGAGGAGGGGTGTTACCGGAGGAGGGGTGTTACCCGGAGGAGGGGTGTTACCCGGAGGAGGGTGTTTACCCGGAGGAGGGGTGTTACCCGGAGGAAGGGTGTACCGGAGGAAGGGTGTTACCTGGAGGAGGGTGTTACCTGGAGGAAGGGTGTTACCTGGAGGAAGGGTGTTACCCTGGAGGAGGGGTGTTACCTGGAGGAAGGGGTGTTACCCGGAGGAGGGGTGTTACCGGAGGAGGGGTGTTACCCGGAGGAAGGGGTGTTACCCGGAGGAAGGGGTGTTACCCGGAGGAGGGGTGTTACCCGGAGGAAGGGTGTTACCCGGAGGAGGGGTGTTACCCGGAGGAGGGGGTGTTACCCGGAGGAGGGGTGTACCCGGAGGAGGGGTGTTACCCGGAGGAGGGGTGTTACCCGGAGGAGGGGTGTTACCCGGAGGAGGGGTGTTACCCGGAGGAAGGGGTGTTACCTGGAGGAAGGGGTGTTACCTGGAGGAAGGGGTGTTACCTGGAGGAAGGGGTGTTACCCGGAGGAGGGGTGTTACCCGGAGGAGGGGTGTTACCCGGAGGAGGGGTGTTACCCGGAGGAGGGGTGTTACCTGGAGGAAGGGGTGTTACCTGGAGGAGGGGTGTTACCTGGAGGAGGGGTGTTACCTGGAGGAGGGGTGTTACCTGGAGGAAGGGGTGTTACCCGGAGGAAGGAAATGATGACCCGTTATATTCACCTTCCTCCTAGTTTTGCTTTGTAATTGATTAGCCAATATCAATTGGTTATATAATTATCTTTGGTGTGTATTGTAGATGGGAGAATGTGGGCAGCCCTCACAGACTGGCCTGGCTTTGGCTTCAAGTCCTGGAGAAATGGACCAAGGAAGAGGTTTCGGTTTCAGTCAGGAGAGAACTGGACTTCCTGCTGCTTCTAGAGGAGATGGGAGACGACGTGCCGGAGACGACGCTCAAGGTCTATACTTGAATTTTCTAAAAAATAGACAAGGACAGCATTTATAGAGACCGTAAAAGTTAAAGTTCAACAATTACAGCCATTGATACAGAACCAAAAGTTTAGTCTTAAGTTAATATTTTAGAGTAATTGGGGGGAAAAAGCCATTAGACAAGCATTCTTCTCGTCCCAAGGAGCTCCACCAGGCCTTCCTAACCACCCAGGAGGAGAGAAAGGGACCCGGCGTTCCACCAGGGACAGGCGATGCTCTGAGTCCAGGGATAGAGTCCTGTCTCCGGGCCTTGTTGGACCAGAAGAGACCCAGAGTGGCCCAGGCTCTGGTCAGCTTCCTGGAGGACCACCCCAGGGATGTTAATACAGGGGACCACGCCCTACAGGTAGCTTTTAATTGTAATTGTCTCTCTCCTCCCACCCCCCCGGTTTTGAAAAGGCGCTTTAAATCAAATGTGTTATTATTTCTATTAAAGGACACATTCATCAGATACTTGATGGAGAGACTGCAGCATCCTGGTCCAGACCCAGAGGAGATGGAGGGCTGGGCGGAGGAGGTGTGTGTGGTCCTGGGACTGATGCCCTGGAGGTCGGAGCGAGGTGGAGGTGGAGGGGGCCAGCTGGAGGCCCTGTGTGAGGCCCTGTGGAGGGCCAGAGAGGGGCCCCTGAGAGAGGAGAGGGTCCTGAGCGCCCTGCTACGGCCCCACGGCCACGCCCTGCTCTCCCGCTACTGCTCCACAGCCCTCAGGATGCACAGAGACAAGCTGCTGAGGGACACACCCAGCACACAGGGTGAGATTACCTTTACCTCAACCTTCTCCAGCAGGTGACCTGGTCAACGAGAGAGTGTTTTTAATTTGGTTAACAAAAAAATTAATAAAATAAATAAAATAAAATTTAAAAAATAAATAAAAAGAAGATGAAAAATAAATAAAAATAAGAAATATAATAACAAAAATAAAAGAATAACAAAGAAAAAATATATAAAAAGAAAAGAAAAAAATTGTACAGTGGTGATCCCACTGGCTATAAGGTGAATGCACCTATTTGTAAGTCGCTCTGGATAAGAGCGTCTGCTAAATGACGTAAATGTAAAATGTGATTTACTCGAATAGAAGTTTCATAGTGCTTAGGTTGTTAGGAGTGTACTGATAAGTAGGTCACGTGACATCCCGGCGACTTTGAGAAAAAAAACACTTTATATCGGAGTTGTGCCTGATGGTCACACGCCTATCTGCCCTCTCATTGGCTAGAATGGTCCCACCTGATATAGCCTCCTGACTGCCTTCTAGTCCCCGTGTAGCTCAGTTGGTAGAGCGTGGCGCTTGCAACGCCAGGGTTGTGGGTTCGTTTCCCACGTGGGGCCAGGTAGCTTAGTGGTTGAGGAGCGTTGTGCCAGTAACCGAAAGGTCGCTGGTTCTAATCCCCGAGCCGACTAGGTAAAAAAATCTGTCGACGTGCCCTTGAGCAAGGCACTTAACCCTAATTGCTCCTGTAAATCGCTCTGGATAAGAGCGTCTGCTAAAATGACTAAAATGTTAATGTAGTCTGATTACCATTCTCTTTAGCTAGCATTCCACTCCTTGCCACTGCCAAAGAGTCTTTGGCACGTGACTGTTTACTATTGCCTTGTATTCTGATGGAGTATGACCGTTAAGCAAAGCTCGTGATGTATTTATAAGTTATATTCTTCAAGAATCAATGGCTATATATCATTAATTAAAACGTAAGAAAATGGTTGTAGCAAGCACAGATTTGCCTTTTAAATTGAACTTCAACTTTAAAAAATGACACATTGATTTCTTACCGTGTAAGCAATCTATGGAGAAGGTATGACAGCAATCCATGCTTTAGTTTAGTTTACCTGGCACTGTTTCCACGTGCTAACGTTTTAGCATTTGTGCCACAAATCCCATTCAAGTCATGGGATCGATATTAGCATTTTTTTGCTTATCGTGTCCAAATAATCTGAAAGTTTCTAAAATTGATTGTGAAGCTCAACAAAATCACAGAGATATTTTGAACATGATGCACGAAAAATGCTAATATCGGTCCCATTACTTGAATGTGGAAACAGTGCCAGGGAAACTAAACCAAATCATTGATTGCTGTCATACCTTGTCTATAGACTGCTGACTTCATCAGTTACTTTACCTGAAATTTACGCAAACTTTACTTTATCAGGTTTTCTTTGACAGAGATAAAGCACATTGATCAATATTGGGCCTTGTTCTTTAACAGTCATCTTACGGTTGTGTGTAGAGGAGAAAGGTTTTTAGACCCTTTTATTATAGCTAGTTCTTTAACAGGTATGAATGTATGTAGATGCTTTAGAGGAGGAGGAAGACTTGTGACGATGTCTGACTTGTTTCTATGCAACGTTGACAGTACAGCTGCTGTTACTGTGTATTAACACTATCTACTGTGTATTAATGCTATATACTGTGTATTAACACTGTATACTGTGTATTAAACCTGAGCTGTATACTGGTATTAACGCTGTATACTGCGTATTAACGCTATATACTGTGTATTAACGCTGTATACTGTGTATTAACGCTGTATACTGTGTATTAACACTGTATACTGTGTATTAACACTGTATACTGTGTATTAACGCTATATACTGTGTATTAACGCTGTATACTGTGTATTAACACTGTATACTGTGTATTAACGCTATATACTGTGTATTAACGCTGTATACTGCGTATTAACGCTGTATACTGCGTATTAACGCTGTATACTATGTATTAACGCTATATACTGTGTATTAACGCTGTATACTGCGTATTAACGCTATATACTGCGTATTAACGCTGTATACTGCGTATTAACGCTGTATACTGCGTATTAACGCTGTATACTGCGTATTAACGCTGTATACTGCGTATTAACGCTGTATACTGCGTATTAACGCTGTATACTGTGTATTAACGCTGTCTACTGTGTATTAACGCTGTATACTGGTATTAACGCTGTTACTGGTATATACTGCGTATTAACGCTGTGGTACTGCGTATTAACCGCTGTGTACTGCGTATTAACGCTGTGTACTGCGTATTAACGCTGTGTACTGCGTATTAACCTGTCTACTGCGTATTAACGCTGTCTACTGCGTATTAACGCTGTCTACTGCGTATTAACGCTGTCTACTGCGTATTAACGCTGTCTACTGCGTATTAACGCTGTCTACTGCGTATTAACGCTGTCTACTGCGTATTAACGCTTTAACGCTGTATACTGTGTATTGACCCTGTATACTGCGTATTGACCCTGTATACTGTGTATTAACATTGTTTTTAAAATACACTAAAGTGTTTGTGAGAAAGTATTAGCTCACTGATTTTAAATGCAAAATGTTTCTGAAATAAGGTATGAAATGGCCATTATTTTACAGTGTTTCTCTCTCTTTAGGCTGGTGGCCAATCCTCTAGCCTCGTTGTTGAGACACCCCTACCCAAGGTCGAACAAAACACAAACATGTTTTTTTCACATTTTGTAATGTCTCCCATTTATGAAATGGATGGTTGTGTAAAAAAATATTTTACTGCAAAAGTGGTTAAATGGATAGATATTGTGGCCCCCCCCTTAAACTCCAGAGTGTATAGAATAATACCTGGCTGGATGACACCTTAGATCATGTAACCCAATATTGCATGTGTCACAATATCTTATCAATTTAACCACTTTTGCAGTAAAATATTTTTTTTTTACACATTTCATAAATGGGAGACGTTAGAGATGTGGAAAAACCTAGTTGTGTATTGTTCTACCCCGGGTAGGGTATCAACAATGTGTCGGGCCTTACCACTAGCCTTCTCTCTGTACCCTTTTTCACCCCAGTGGATCTTCCTGAGGCGGAGAAGTTACTGCTGGGCTTGTGTTGTCATGGGGACCGCGCCTCCGTCTGGAAAACCATTTATTTTGAGTGCCTTAGCAGCGGAAAGCACTTCCTTGAACGGGTCCTGGTGAGTGTATAGTTATGTAGGTAATGTACCACAACAACGTTACTGTGTGAAGACGTGGTTAGGTTGGACCAGTATATCGAGGGGACAAATATCACCACAGGTACTATTGACATCCTGATATCAGCACAGGTACTATTGACATCCTGATATCATCAGGTACTATAACTATTGACATCCTGATAACGGATGAGTTCTTTGCATATAGGCACCTTTTTCTGTTTTAGGGGCACATCCCAAATAGCACCCTATTCCCTACATAGTGCACTAGGGCTCTGGTCAAATGTAGTGCACTATATAGGGAATAGGGTGCCATTTGAGACACATCCTCAGTTCTAACCCCACCTTTCCCCCCTCCACAGGTGACTGCTCTGGACCTGGTGAAGAGGGAGGCGTTCTCTAGGCTGGAGGATCTGCTGAAGGGGGAGTTCCAGCCTCTTTCTCGCCTCCTGCTCCTCCTGGGGTGGACCCAGTGCCAAAGCCTCCTCTCAGCTCAAACCCTGCTACGCCTCCTTCACTATGACCAGGTTAGGCCTCCTTCACTATGACCAGGTTAGGCCTCCTACACTATGACCAGGTTAGGCCTCCTTCACTATGACCAGGTTAGGCCCTCTCAGCTCAAACCCTGCTACGCCTCCTTCACTATGACCAGGTTAGGCCTCCTACACTATGACCAGGTTAGGCCTCCTACACTATGACCAGGTTAGGCCTCCTACACTATGACCAGGTTAGGCCTCCTTCCCTACGACCAGGTTAGGCCTCCTACACTATGACCAGGTTAGGCCTCCTACACTATGACCAGGTTAGGCCTCCTACACCAAGACCAGGTTAGGCCTCCTACACTATGACCAGGTTAGGCCTCCTACACCATGACCAGGTTAGGCCTCCTACACTATGACCAGGTTAGGCCTCCTACACCTAGACCAGGTTAGGCCTCCTACAACACCACTGACCAGGTTAGGCCTCCTACACTATGACCAGGTTAGGCCTCCTACACCACGACCAGGTTAGGCCTCCTACACTATGACCAGGTTAGGCCTCCTACACTATGACCAGGTTAGGCCTCCTACACTATGACCAGGTTAGGCCTCCTACACCACGACCAGGTTAGGCCTCCTACACCACGACCAGGTTAGGCCTCCTACCACCTCTCACATGACCAGGTTAGGCCTCCTACACATGACCAGGTTAGGCCTCCTACACCCACGACCAGGTTAGGCCTCCTACACTATGACCAGGTTAGGCCTCCTACACTATGACCAGGTTAGGCCTCCTACACTATGACCAGGTTAGCCTCCTACACCATGACCCAGGTTAGGCCTCCTACACAGACCAGGTTAGGCCTCCTACACCACGACCAGGTTAGGCCTCCTACACTACGACCAGGTTAGGCCTCCTACACTATGACCAGGTTAGGCCTCCTACACCACGACCAGGTTAGGCCTCCTACACCACGACCAGGTTAGGCCTCCTACACCACGACCAGGTTAGGCCTCCTACACTATGACCAGGTTAGGCCTCCTACACTATGACCAGGTTAGGCCTCCTACACTATGACCAGGTTAGGCCTCCTACACCACGACCAGGTTAGGCCTCCTACACTATGACCAGGTTAGGCCTCCTACACTATGACCAGGTTAGGCCTCCTACACTATGACCAGGTTGGTCTCCTACCACCACGACCAGGTTAGACCTCCTACACTATGACCAGGTTAGGCCTCCTTCACTATGACCAGGTTAGGCCTCCTACACTATGACCAGGTTAGGCCTCCTACACTATGACCAGGTTAGGCCTCCTACACCACGACCAGGTTAGGCCTCCTACACCACGACCAGGTTAGGCCTCCTACACTATGACCAGGTTAGGCCTCCTACACTATGACCAGGTTAGGCCTCCTACACTATGACCAGGTTAGGCCTCCTACACTATGACCAGGTTAGACCTCCTACACCACGACCAGGTTAGGCATCCTACACTATGACCAGGTTAGGCCTCCTACACCACGACCAGGTTAGGACCTCCTACACTATGACCATGGTTAGGCCTCCTACCTATGACCAGGTTAGGCCTCCTACACTATGACCAGGTTAGGCCTCCTACACTATGACCAGGTTAGGCCTCCTACACCACGACCAGGTTAGGCCTCCTACACTATGACCAGGTTAGGCCTCCTACACTATGACCAGGTTAGTCCTCCTACACCACGACCAGGTTAGGCCTCCTACACCACGACCAGGTTAGGCCTCCTACACTATGACCAGGTTAGGCCTCCTACACCACGACCAGGTTAGGCCTCCTACACCACGACCAGGTTAGGCCTCCTACACTATGACCAGGTTAGGCCTCCTACACTATGACCAGGTTAGGCCTCCTTCACTATGACCAGGTTAGACCTTCAGACAATCCACTGTCTGAAGGGGCCCTCTATTACAGGCGTCTTCATTAGGGCCTGCAATGGAAAACTTTTTTAAAATGTGAAAATGAAACATTTGTGTTTCAGGTACCGTAGTGTGTTCCTGTTTCAGTCAATTTTCTTCCGTTTGGTGCCCGAATGAACACAACCCAGACTGCCCATATGTCTATAACATGAACCTCCTGTCTGTCCTCGCCCTCAGGCGCTGGCCAACGACTCTGTTCTGAGAGAGTTTGCCGACGGTCTGTCTTCTCAGTTGGGAGTGCTGGAGTGGTGTGCTGAGAAAAACCCGTGAGTATAGCAGTTTTCTCTGGTTACTTCATATTAAACACTATTCGTTGGCTTTATACTTTTTACATTTCAGTCATTTAGCAGACGCTCTTATCCAGAGCGACTTACAGTTAGCGAGCGTGCGTACATTTTCATAATTGGCCCCCCGGGGGAATCGAACCCACAACCCTGGCGTTGCAAACGCCATGCTCTACCAACTGAGCTACACGGGACCACACCATACTTGAGGTGGGCTTGTGTATAACTTAGGATTCATGTCTATTTAAATGCATAAATGTACCGTCTTCTCTTCATTTGTGTGTGTTTGTGCATGCATGCATATGTGTGTGTGTGTGTGTGTGTGAGAGTGTAGAGGGATCCCCAGGGAGGCATTGCTTGGCCAGCTGCACACACTGGACAGTCACTCAGCCCTGTACATCCTTCACTCCCTCATCCCTCTGGCCCAGTATGATGAACGCCTGGTACTGGACCTACTGAATACACAGCCCAAACCCACCGGCGCAGGTCAGCGCTATACACACACTCACACACAGTCTTTCTTTTTCTCTCTCTCTCTCTCTCTCTCTCTCTCTCTCTTCTCTCTCATCTCTCTCCTATCTCTCTCTCTCGTCTCTCTCTCTCTCTCTCTCTCCTCTCTCTCTCTCTCTGCTCCCGTCTCTCTCTCTCGTCTCTCTCCTCTCTCTCTGTCTCCTCTCTCTCTCTCTCATTCTCTCTCTCCCCTCTGTTCTGTTGTCCCCCTCTTCGTCCGCTCCTCGTTCTCTGTCTTTCTGTCTTTCGCTCCTTCTTTTTCTCTCTCTCACAAGTACAGGGTTCATTGGGCAACCCATGCAATCCAAGACACCAGTTCCACAGGTTCTGGCATGAAATCCCACGCCATGTTAACCAGCCACAAGTGAAGTGATAGAACAAGTGGCCACCCTCCACACCCATAATATTAACAGTACCATCCCCAACACCAGAACCCCAAAACTTTGCAGAAGTCCCGAGTAGCTAAACAGGGCTTGTAAGCAATGGGCTAAATACTCTTCCCCCAATGGTACTTTCTCGTCATGGTAGCTAAATACTCTTGAAGAAAGGTGCTAAAATCTGAAGAATGGTCGCTTAAATATCTTAGATGTTTGCTAAATATCTTGAAGAAGGGTAGCCTAAAATATCTTGAAGAATGTAGCTGTATCTGAAGATGGTAGCTTATTCTTAAGATGGTGCTCCAGTAACCGAAAGGTGCTGGTTAATCCCCGGCCGGCAGGTAAATCTGTCAGTGCTTAAGCAGGCCTTACCTAGTCCTGAATGGTCCTGGTCGTTCTAATCCCCGAGCCAATGTAACTGTCATGTAGCTTCTTGAGCAATGTAGCTAAAATATCTTGAAGAATGGTAGCTAAAATATCTTGAAGAATGGTAGCTAAAATGTCTTGAAGAATGGTAGCTAAAATGTCTTGAAGAATGGTAGCTAAAATGTCTTGAAGAATGGTAGCTAAAATATCTTGAAGAATGATAGCTAAAATATCTTGAAGAATGGAGGCTAAAATGCTCTTACACTGGTCTATTTGTCTCCTATGCTAAAGTGAATCATTTTCATCTGTCTTTCTTTCAATGTATCAACTTCTAATTTGTTTCTTAATTATTAATAAAACTATTATCTCGCTCAATTCAATTAAAATTGCTTTATTGGCATGATGTAACAATGTACATATTGCCAAAGCGTACTTTGGAAATTAAGTTATTAATTAATTATAATTAAAATCACAATCATAATAACCTATTCTCATCAGAGAGGTCTTTGAAACCTTGAATAAGGGTTTCAGATTTGGGGAAATGACACTCATTGTTTTTATATTTTTGACATTTTGTCAGGAAATGCAGCTCTGTCTCAGGTTCTGCTGTGGTGCAGTGGTTGCACAGCCTTTCCTCTACAGGGAACCAGGTTTTCCTGTGTCTACCCTTCTCAATGGAAAGGCTGTGCTCACTGAGCCTGTACTTTGTCAAGGTTTTTCTAAGGTTTTCATCAGTAACCATGGACAAATAGTTTGTACTGTCCATTTAGGGCCAGATAGCACTGCATGTTGCTTTGTGTTTCTCCTATAGGTCATGTAGTATTGTTTTGACTGTGTTGTAATTTGGTTAATTCTGATTAGATTCTCTCTCTGTCTCTCTCTCTCTCTCTCGTGTGTTTCTCCAACACTTGCTCTCTCTGATTCTCGCTCTGTTTCTCTCGCTCTCTGTTTCTCTCTTGTTCTGTTTCTATGCTATCTCTACTATCCTTCTTGTTGTGTCTGTCTCTTCTGTTTCTCTCACGCTATGTATCAATCAGTAGTTTGCGATCGGCTCTCGCTCTTCTCTTCTCCTATCTATGAATAGCTCTCTCTCTCTTCGTACTCTCGCTTGGATATCTATGGTTCTCTAGGATATTCTATTCATCTCTCGGATCTATCTATCTACTATCTCGCTCTCTCTCTCTCTATCTCATCTCTCTCTCTCTTCCCCCCCGTCTCTAGGCTGTCCTCCCCTGTTCCAGCTCTACCTGTCTGAGTGTCAGATCTACCTGGAGGCAGTACCTGCTATGTTCCGACTGGAACTACTAGAGAATATCTTCTCCCTACTCTTCCTGTCCAACGCTGACTTTACCCTCCACAACCATCAGGGGGCGACGACGAGCACAGGCCAGACTGACCAGACAGAACACTCTGAGGAGAAAGAAGAGAAGAGAAGAAAAGGAGAGGAGGAAGGGAAGAATAGAAGGGACGGACAGGAAGAGAACAAAAGCTCAACCAAAGTAGGTGGAACAGGAGAAGAAGATCACCACCAACCCCACAACCTCCCCTTCTCAGCGGCCCAACGGAGTCACCTTGATCTGGGCCACTTGACGGCAGGATGCAGGGGGTTCCTGGTGGACCTCGGGGCCATGAAGGGGTTCCTGCGGCTGCTGAGGGAGAGTCTGGAGGGGGTGGTGGTAGTGGGTCAGCTGGCGGGCCTGGAGGAGGACAGGGCGCTGGCAGGGGAGGCGGAGGTGGCAGAGAGTCTGGGCTGCTCTGTGACGGCAGAGACGTTCGAGGCTCGGCTCCAGAGACTGTCCAAGAGGACAGCAGAGGCCCAGTGGAGACTACAGATCATCACCTCCAACCAGGACAGCGGCAACGGTGAGTAACAAGCAGTAACACTAACTCCAACCTTAACCAGACCACTAGCAGAGCAGTGGTGATCACACCAGAGGCGACCCGTCATTCAGGGCAGGTGGGGCCCCACCTGTTTTGAGCCCCACAATTTTAGCGAAACTTTTTTTTTTATAGCATAAACATTACACGACAAGTTGGAAATCGCAAATTCAACAATGAGTGGTTTGGAAGGAATCAGTGGCTAACTGCAAGCATTGCAAAGCAATCACTAACCTGCTATTTAGTGGAGTGGCTGTGTGGTCCCAAATCTGGGATTTAAGGGTCTCGTTTGTAAGTTTAGAATTACAAACATTCAACATTTGCCGTGCTGTCAATGAAGCATGATTTGTGCCACACTCAAAACATCTGTTAACTCGGAACTGCGAAATCTGTCTTCAGTGGCATTCTCTGGATTTATGGTGCTTTCAAGACAACTGGGAACTCGGGGGGGAAAAACAAGCTCCGACTGGGGAAAATACGTTTTCAACGGTCATCCAACTCGGAATTGTAAATCCGGAACTCAGGCCTCTTTCTAGAGCTACTACCTGAAGATCAATGACGTCATCATGATTCAACCTTGTTTTTTCCGAGTTCCCAGTTGTCTTGAAAGCACCATAAATCCAGAGAATGCCGTACTTTGATGACAGAATTTGCCCACGAAGGACTTGGTGTACAGGGAGAACACTGTAAGAACGGCCCATGTTCTGAATTCTGTCGCTGTACATTTTTAAAAACTGCTGAACAAATAGTTATATTGACTACGTCTGTCCTAGCTCGTTCATTAATGTCTTAATCGAAATGACGGATTGCCTCTTATCCGCTCATCGTCCCCTTATGCCATAGTTTGTACATCTCAATTGTCAGTAGAAACCACATTTTGTTTAAGCGAGTCAGCCATATCAGCTGTGTTTTTTAAAAAGGCAGTAAATGAGGCTGAATGAACTGTTTCGCTGCCAGACGAGGCTCCGCTGATAGCCAGGTGTAGCGGTGGTAAGGTGTTGGGACAGCTTTATGTAGGCCCTAACAGTTTGTGGGCATTTACATGCTCAAATCGCCACTGCACCAGACGGTCAGACCAAACCTCTGTAGTGGGGAGGGAGTTAACAGTTAAGGGAGGAAGCTGGGTTTGGTCAGTGTGTGTGCAGCAGGAAGTGTGAGAGTGTGAATTGTTGAGTGTAAATCTACATTTTAGTCATTTAGCAGACGCTCTTATCCAGAGCGACTTACAGTTAGTGAGTGCATACATTATTTTTTTATTTTTCATACTGGCCCCCCGTGGGAATCGAACCCACAACCCTGGCGTTGCAAACGCCATGCTCTACCAACTGAGCTACATCCCTGCCGGCCATTCCCTCCCCTACCCTGGACGACGCTGGGCCAAATTGTGCGCCGCCCCATGGGTCTCCCGGTCGCGGCCGGCTATGACTGTGACATGCAGTCTAAAGTTCAGTGGTGCTCATCTAGGATCAGTCCCCCCTTGTCCACAACATTTTCCAAATCCTATATCAGCACTCCTTCCCAGCTCCAGGTCTAACTGTTTTCCTCTGCTATCTCCTCCCAGCTCCAGGTCTAACTGTGTTTCCTCTGCTATCTCCTCCCAGCTCCAGGTCTAATGTGTTTCCTCTGCTATCTCCTTCCCAGCTCCAGGTCTAACTGTGTTTCCTCTGTACTCCTTCCCAGCTCCCGGTTCTAACTGTTTTCCTTGCTATCTCCCCCCAGCTCCAGGTCTAACTGTGTTTCCTCGCTATCTCCCCCCAGCTCAGGTCTAACTGTGTTTCCTCTGCTATCTCCTTCCCAGCTCCAGGTCTAACTGTGTTTCCTCTGCTATCTCCCCCTTCCCAGCTCCAGGTCTAACTGTGTTTCCTCTGCTATCTCCTTCCCAGCTCCAGGTCTAACTGTGTTTCCTCTGCTATCTCCTTCCCAGCTCCAGGTCTAACTGTGTTTCCTCTGCTATCTCCTCCCAGCTCCAGGTTGTAACGTGTTTCCTCTGCTATCTCCCCCAGCTCCAGGTCTAACTGTTTCCTCTGCTATCTCCTCCCAGCTCCAGGTCTAACTGTTTCCTCTGCTATCTCCTCCCAGCTCCAGGTCTAACTGTGTTTCCTCTGCTATCTCCTCCCAGCTCCAGGTCTAACTGTGTTTCCTCTGCTATCTCCTCCCAGCTCCAGGTCTAACTGTTTCCTTGCTATCTCCCCAGCTCCAGGTTAACTGTGTTTCCTCTGCTATCTCCCCCAGCTCCAGGTCTAACTGTTTCCTCTGCTATCTCCTCCCAGCTCCAGGTCTAACTGTTTCCTCTGCTATCTCCTCCCAGCTCCAGGTCTAACTGTGTTTCCTCTGCTATCTCTTCCCAGCTCCAGGTGTAACTGTTTCCTCTGCTATCTCCTCCCAGCTCCAGGTGTAACTGTGTTTCCTCTGCTATCTCCTCCCAGCTCCAGGTGTAACTGTTTCCTCTGCTATCTCCCCCAGCTCCAGGTCTAACTGTTTCCTCTGCTATCTCCTCCCAGCTCCAGGTCTAACTGTGTTCCTCTGCTATCTCCTCCCAGCTCCAGGTCTAACTGTGTTTCCTCTGCTATCTCCTCCCAGCTCCAGGTCTAACTGTTTCCTCTGCTATCTCCTCCCAGCTCCAGGTCTAACTGTGTTTCCTCTGCTATCTCCCCCAGCTCCAGGTCTAACTGTGTTTCCTCTGCTATCTCCCCCAGCTCCAGGTGTAACTGTTTCCTCTGCTATCTTCCCAGTCTCAGACCACCCCCACCAGCTCCAGGCATCTCCAGCAGCCAGTCCTGCCTCCTGTCTAAAACGAAGAAGCAGCAGTACTGGGGTCAGGAGGAGGAAGAAGCCTAGACGCCACCACTCTGACAGACTTCCCTCCACAGAGATACACAACGGAGAGGTCAGCACCAGCCCCTCAGGTAAACAGCCCTCAGGTAAACAGCCCCTCAGGTAAACAGCCCCTCAGGTAAACAGCCCCTCAGGTAAACAGCCCCTCAGGTAAACAGCCCCTCAGGTAAACAGCCGCTCAGGTAAACAGCCCCTCAGGTAAACAGCCCCTCAGGTAAACAGCCCCTCAGGTAAACAGCCCCTCAGGTAAACAGCACCTCAGGTAAACAGCCGCTCAGGTAAACAGCCGCTCAGGTAAACAGCCTCAGGTAAACAGCCGCTCAGGTAAACAGCCCCTCAGGTAAACAGCCCTCAGGTAAACAGCCCCTCAGGTAAACAGCCCTCAGGTAAACGGCCCCTCAGGTAAACGCCCCTCAGGTAAACAGCCCCCTCAGGTAAACGGCCCCTCAGGTAAACAGGCCCCTCAGGTAAACGGCCCCTCAGGTAAACAGCCCCTCAGGTAAACCTCAGGAAACACACGCTCAGTAAACAGCCCTTCAGGTATAAAGCCCTAGGTAACAGCACTCAGGTAAGTCCTCAGTAAACACCCTCAGGTAAACAGCTAGATAAACAGCCCTCAGGTAACAGCCACTACCAGGTAAACAGCCCTAGGTAAAGGCCTCATGGTAACCCCTCAGGTAACAGACCTTGTAAACCAGCACTCAGTGTAAAGTCAGGTAAAAGCCCTCAGGTAAAAACATAGGTAAACAGCCCTAGGAAACAGCCCTCCAGGTAAACGGCCACTCAGGTGAAGTCCAGGTAAACGGCCCCAGGTAGGCCCCTAGGTAAAGGCCACTCGGTAAACGCCCTCAGGTAAACGGCCCTCAGGAAACAGCGCTCAGGTAAACAGCCCTTGAAAAACCCTAAGTAACAGCCCCTCAGGTAACAGTCAGGTAAAACGCCCTTCAGGTAAACGCCCCTCAGAAACAGCACCTCGGTAAACAGCCCCTCAGGTAAACAGCCGCTCAGGGTAAACAGCCCCTCAGGTAAACAGCCCCTCAGGTAAAACAGCCCCTCAGGTAAACAGCCCCTCAGGTAAACAGCCCCTCAGGTAAACAGCACCTCAGGTAAACAGCCGCTCAGGTAAACAGCCGCTCAGGTAAACAGCCCCTCAGGTAAACAGCCGCTCAGGTAAACAGCCCCTCAGGTAAACAGCACCTCAGGTAAACAGCCCCTCAGGTAAACGGCCCCTCAGGTAAACGGCCCCCCTCAGGTAAACGGCCCCTCAGGTAAACGGCCCCTCAGGTAAACGGCCCCTCAGGTAAACGGCCCCTCAGGTAAACGGCCCCTCAGGTAAACGGCCCCTCAGGTAAACGGCCCCTCAGGTAAACGGCCCCTCAGGTAAACGGCCCCTCAGGTAAACAGCCCCTCAGGTAAACAGCCCCTCAGGTAAACAGCCCCTCAGGTAAACAGCCCCTCAGGTAAACAGCCCCTCAGGTAAACAGCCCTCAGGTAAACAGCCCCTCAGGTAAACAGCCCCTCAGGTAAACAGCCCCTCAGGTAAACGGCCCCTCAGGTAAACGGCCCCTCAGGTAAACAGCCCCTCAGGTAAACAGCACTCAGGTAAACAGCACTCAGGTAAACAGCCCCTCAGGTAACACAGGAAGCAACATATGAAGCCTATTTTCTGTTAAGTTGTTAGTTATGGTGTTTCCTAATTAACATTTCAAAATAGCCTTTTGATTCGGGAGCATTTATGTGCCAAATACCAACACACTCCTTTTTTATGATGATGTTTATAGTATCATACCTTTGAAGCTTTATACTCAGTCTCAGTGTAATATACACTGAGTATACAAAACATTAAGAACGCCTGCTCTTTCCATGACAGACTGACCAGGTGAATCCAGGTGAAAGATATGATCCCTTATTGATGTCACTTGTTAAATCCACTTCAATCAGTGTAGATGAAGGGGAGGGGGACAGGTTAAAGAAGGATTTTTAAGCCTGAGGACAATTGAGACATGGATTGTGTATGTGTGCCATTCAGAGGTTGAATGGGCAAGACAAAATATTTTAAGTGCCTTTGAACAGGGTTTGGTAGTAGGTGCCAGGCGCACCGGTTTGTGTCAAGAACTGCAACGCTGCTGGGTTTTTCACAATTCAACAGTTTCCCGCGTGTATCAAGAATGGTCCACCACCCAAAGGACATCCAGCCAACTTGACACAACTGTGGGAAGCATTGGAGTCAACATGGTGCCAGCATCCCTGTGGAACGCTTTCGACGCCTTCTAGAGTCTCTGCCCCGACGAACTGAGGCTGTTCTGAGGGCAAAAGGGGGTGCAACTCAATATTAGGAAGGCGTTCTTAATGTTTGGTACAGTCGGTGTAGTTCCAACTGTTGTTGTCCTTCAACACCCCCCCCCCAAATTTTTATTTTTTTAAAAAACATTTGTAAAGTGGTGGGTTATCCCACTGGCTATAGGGTGAATGCACCAATTTGTAAGTCGCTCTGGATAAGAGCGTCTGCTAAATGACGTAAATGTGCCCTTGAGCAAGGCACTTAACCCTAATTGCTCCTGTAAGTCGCTCTGGATAAGAGCGTCTGCTAAATGACTAAAATGTAAATGTAAATGTCCCCTGTACTAGACGGAGGTGGAGGATTAGGGCGGTCAGAGTGGGAGGTGTGCCCCGGTGGAAGTCTTCATAGCTGGGTGGTTCCGGCCATGCTGTCTCCTCCCGAGTCCCTGCTCATGGCCTGCATCCGCCGGGGAAACTACATGGAGGCACACCAGGTCAGGACCGAGGGTTACGGCTGGTCCCATTTCACTCCGTACCCTGTCCTCTTGGCCCCAATTCCTTCAATATTTGCAGATCTTTAAGGTGTATGGAATATGGTGAAAGCTTTACGAATACACTGCTTATACTTATTTAGACTCTTCAGATCTGCAAACATTGAAGGGTTAGAGCCAAGGAAATGGCCTAGGGAGTGAGTTAGGACTGGCTGTTGGGGGTATTGTGTGATATGGTTAAGTCTCTGCTTGGTCCCATCTGGTCCTTTCACCTGTCTGTAGGTTTCTCTGACCTTTGACCTCTGCGTAGGTGTCTCTGATGTTTGGCCTGGAGGGGTCATCGTGCTGTGGGGAACTGGTCTTCATGGAGCGGTACCGGGACGGTCCTGGAGGAGCTGGGTCGCGTGGAGCTGAAGATCGAGACACACTCCTTATCTTCATCCTCCTCCTCCTCAGAGTGCCTGGGAGCGGCCGTGGCTCCCAGCCCGGGGCGGAGTCGGCTAGGAAGTAGTGGGCGTTCCACCCTGCAGGCTATCGGCAGTGCTGCTGCTGCCGGTACGGTTGACATTTTAGTCATTTTGCAGACGCTCTTATCCAGAGACTTACAGTCAGGCCAGTCAACTGAAGTGAAACAATCAAGTACGATTGAAGCAAAACAATTCCATACGATCACAATAAAATGTTCCCAGAACCAGACGTTCCTGTGCATCTGTGTACTTAACTTTAGAGACTGACTGTAGTGTTAGGTTTAGAGACTGACTCCCTGTCTGTAGAGTTGTTTAGAGACTGACTCCCTGTCTGTCTGTAGTGTTAGGTTTAGAGACTGACTCCTGTCTGTCTGTAGAGGGTTTAGAGACTGACTCCCTGTCTGTCTGTAGTGTTAGGTTTAGAGACTGACTCCCTGTCTGTCTGTAGAGTTAGGTTTAGAGACTGACTCCCTGTCTGCCTGTAGAGTTAGGTTTAGAGACTGACTCCCTGTCTGTAGGTTTAGAGACTGACTCCCTGTCTGTCTGTAGAGTTAGGTTTAGAGACTGACTCCCTGTCTGTAGGTTTAGAGACTGACTCCCTGTCTGTAGGGTTAGAGACTGACTCCCTGTCTGTAGGTTTAGAGACTGACTCCCTGTCTGTAGGTTAGAGACTGACCCCTGTCTGTAGGTTTAGAGACTGACTCCCGTCGTCTGTGAGTGGTTTTGAGACTGACCCCTTCTGTGGGTTAGATGATTTTTAGGTTAGAGACTGACTCCCTGTTGTTGTCCTGTGAGTAGGTTTAGTAGAGACTGACTCCCTGTCTGTAGAGTTAGGTTTAGAGACTGACCTCCTGTCTGTCTGTAGGGTTAGAGACTGACTCCCTGTCTGTAGGGTTAGAGACTGACTCCCTGTCTGTAGGGTTAGAGACTGACTCCCTGTCTGTCTGTAGGGTTAGAGACTGACTCCCTGTCTGTAGGGTTAGAGACTGACTCCCTATCTGTAGGGTTAGAGACTGACTCCCTGTCTGTCTGGAGGGTTAGAGACTGACTCCCTGTCTGTAGGGTTAGAGACTGACTCCCTGTCTGTAGGGTTAGAGACTGACTCCCTGTCTGTAGGGTTAGAGACTGACTCCCTGTCTGTAGGGTTAGAGACTGACTCCCTGTCTGTAGGGTTAGAGACTGACTCCCTGTCTGTAGGGTTAGAGACTGACTCCCTGTCTGTAGGGTTAGAGACTGACTCCCTGTCTGTAGGGTTAGAGACTGACTCCCCGTCTGGGTACTCCGTTAGGGTTAGAGACTGACTCCCTGTCTGTAGGGTTAGAGACTGACTCCCTGTCTGTAGGGTTAGAGACTGACTCCCTGTAGTCTGTAGGGTTAGAGACTGACTCCCTATCTGTAGGGTTAGAGACTGACTCCCTGTCTGTAGGGTTAGAGACTGACTCCCTATCTGTAGGTTAGAGACTGACTCCCTGTCTGTAGGGTTAGAGACTGACTCCCTGTCTGTCTGTAGAGTTAGAGACTGACTCCCTGTCTGTAGGGTTAGAGACTGACTCCGTCTGTCTGTAGGGTTAGAGACTGACTCCCTGTCTGTAGGGTTAGAGACTGACTCCCTGTCTGTAGGGTTAGAGACTGACCTCCCTGTCTGTAGGGTTAGAGACTGACTCCCTGTCTGTAGGGTTAGAGACTGACTCCCTGTCTGTAGGGTTAGAGACTGACTCCCTGTCTGTCTGTAGGGTTAGAGACTGACTCCCTGTCTGTCTGTAGGGTTAGAGACTGACTCCCTGTCTGTAGGGTTAGAGACTGACTCCCTGTCTGTAGGGTTAGAGACTGACTCCCTGTCTGTAGGGTTAGAGACTGACTCCCTGTCTGTAGGGTTAGAGACTGACTCCCTGTCTGTCTGTAGGGTTAGAGACTGACTCCCTGTCTGTAGGGTTAGAGACTGACTCCTCTGTCTGTCTGTCCCGGTTGAGGTGGACCTCCCTGTCTGTAGGGTTAGAGACTGACTCCCTGTCTGTAGGGTTAGAGACTGACTCCCTGTCTGTAGGGTTAGAGACTGACTCCCTGTCTGTCTGTAGGGTTAGAGACTGACTCCCTGTCTGTAGGGTTAGAGACTGACTCCCTGTCTGTAGGGTTAGAGACTGACTCCCTATCTGTATGGTTAGAGACTGACTCCCTGTCTGTAGGTTAGAGACTGACTCCCTGTCTGTCTGTAGGGTTAGAGACTGACTCCCTGTCTGTTGTAGGGTTAGAGACTGACTCCCTGTCTGTAGGGTTAGAGACTGACTCCCTATCTGTCTAGGTTAGAGACTGACTCCCTGTCTGTAGGTTAGAGACTGACTCCCTGTCTGCTGTAGGGTTAGAGACTGACTCCCTGTCTGTAGGGTTAGAGACTGACTCCCTGTCTGTAGGGTTAGAGACTGACTCCCTATCTGTAGGGTTAGAGACTGACTCCCTATCTGTAGGGTTAGAGACTGACTCCCTGTCTGTCTGTAGGGTTAGAGACTGACTCCCTGTCTGTAGGGTTAGAGACTGACTCCCTGTCTGTAGGGTTAGAGACTGACTCCCTGTCTGTAGGGTTAGAGACTGACTCCCTGTTTGTAGGGTTAGAGACTGACTCCCTGTCTGTAGGGTTAGAGACTGACTCCCTGTCTGTCTGTAGGGTTAGAGACTGACTCCCTGTCTGTAGGGTTAGAGACTGACTCCCTGTCTGTGACTGTCCTGTAGGGTTAGAGACTGACTCCGCTGTCTGTAGGGTTAGAGACTGACTCCCTGTCTGTCTGTAGGGTTAGAGACTGACTCCCTGTCTGTAGGGTTAGAGACTGACTCCCTGTCTGTAGGGTTAGAGACTGACTCCCTGTCTGTAGGTTAGAGACTGACTCCCTGTCTGTAGGGTTAGAGACTGACTCCCTGTCTGTAGGTTAGAGACTGACTCCCTGTTGTAGGGTTAGAGACTGACTCCCTGTCTGTCTGTAGGGTTAGAGACTGACTCCCCTGTCTGTAGGGTTAGAGACTGACTCCCTGGTCTGTAGGGTTAGAGACTGACTCCCTGTCTGTAGGGTTAGAGACTGACTCCCTGTCTGTAGGGTGTTAGAGGACTGACTCCTGTCTGTAGGGTTAGAGACTGACTCCCTGTCTGTAGGTTAGAGACTGACTCCCTGTCTGTAGGGTTAGAGACTGACTCCCTGTCTGTAGGGTTAGAGACTGACTCCCTGTCTGTCTGTAGGGTTAGAGACTGACTCCCTGTCTGTAGGGTTAGAGACTGACTCCCTGTCTGTAGGTTTAGAGACTGACTCCCTATCTGTAGGGTTAGAGACTGACTCCCTGTCTGTTGAGGGTTAGAGACTGACTCCCTGTCTGTAGGGTTAGAGACTGACTCCCTGTCTGTAGGGTTAGAGACTGACTCCCTATCTGTATGGTTAGAGACTGACTCCCTGTCTGTAGGTTTAGAGACTGACTCCCTGTCTGTCTGTAGGGTTAGAGACTGACTCCCTGTCTGTAGGGTTAGAGACTGACTCCCTGTCTGTAGGGTTAGAGACTGACTCCCTATCTGTAGGTTAGAGACTGACTCCCTGTCTGTAGGGTTTAGAGACTGACTCCCTGTCTGTCTGTAGGGTTAGAGACTGACTCCCTGTCTGTAGGGTTAGAGACTGACTCCCTGTCTGTAGGGTTAGAGACTGACTCCCTGTCTGTAGGGTTAGAGACTGACTCCCATCTGTAGGTTAGAGACTGACTCCCTGTCTGTCTGTAGGGTTAGAGACTGACTCCCTGTCTGTAGGGTTAGAGACTGACTCCCTGTCTGTAGGTTAGAGACTGACTCCCTGTCTGTAGGGTTAGAGACTGACTCCCTGTCTGTAGGGTTAGAGACTGACTCCCTGTCTGTAGGGTTAGAGACTGACTCCCTGTCTGTAGGGTTAGAGACTGACTCCCTGTCTGTAGGGTTAGAGACTGACTCCTGTCTGTCTGTAGGTTAGAGACTGACTCCGTCTCTGTAGGGTTAGAGACTGACTCCCTGTGTCTGTAGGGTTAGAGACGACTCCTGTCTGTAGGGTTAGAGACTGACTCCCTGTCTGCGTAGGTAGAGCTGACTCCCTGTCTGTAGGTAGAGACTGACCCCTGTCTGTAGGTTAGAGACTGATCCTGCTCTGTAGGGTTAGAGACTGACTCCCGTCTGTAGGGTTAGAGACTGATCCCTGTCTGTAGGTTAGGATGACTCCCTGTCCGTCTCGTAGGGTGAGGCTGACTCCGCTGGTCGCTAGGGTCTAGGACTGACCCCTGGTCAGGCTCTGACCCTTCTGGAGGAGAGCCTGCCCTGTCCTGGTCTCTCTGTCACGGCTGTGTTCATGCCACTCCGCGTGGAGACCGTCCGCCTCACCTGGCGCTGTCCGTTCTGGGGGAGGCTACTGCGCTAGCCAGCTTGTCTGGACCCCCAGGGACAGGCTCCTGGACCGGAGGAGTCAGCCCCCTGCCATGGCTGCCTTCGACCTGGGTGTAGAGTGGATCAGAGTATGGGAACGGGAGGAGAGGCAAACGCGCTAGAGGGGGAGGTGGTGAGGTGGGAGTAGGGTAGGTGGGGAGGTAGGATGGGTAGGAGGATGGGTAGGATGGGATAGGGTAGGATGGGTGGTGGATGGGATAGGGATGGATGGGGATAGGGTAGGATGGGTAGGATGGGTAGGATGGATGGGGTAGGGTGGGATGGATGGGTAGATGGATAGGGTAGGATGGGGTAGGGTAGGATGGGGTAGGGTAGGATGGGGTAGGGTAGGATGGGATGGGGTAGGGTGGGATGGGGTGGGGTAGGATGGGATGGGGTAGGATGGGATAGGGTGGGGAAGGATTAGGGCTGTGGTGGTCACGAAATTTCGTCAGCCGGTGATTGTCAAACAAATAACTGTCGGTCTCACTGTAATTTACTGTTAATTAACATAAACACATTTAGCATCTCCTGGCTTCCACACACAGCCTACAAGCCATGTAATATAGCCTACTCCTATAAATCACAATAAATCCATTATTTATTTTAGACAGGCCTAAAGAAACATGATATGAAGGAAATATGGTCTATTTCAGAAGAACAGAATAGCATCCTCTGAGTTGTCCTTATGTTAGGTCCTGATCTGGCTATGCCAAATGGCTGTGGGCTACACTAGTTCATTTAGCAGACAAGATTAGCTTAGAATTTCGTGGCATTATTTTATATTATTTTATAGAATGAAGAATAGAATTGAACAAATCTGAATAAAATAAAGGATGTTTTCTCCAAATGATTTGAGGGAGTGGCCACATGCGGCTGTTCTGTGTTGAGCGGTTAACAAAGAAACAGGTCCTCCTATATGTTTAATTTAGAGTTATTAATGTAACTTTAGTTGTTCTACAAACGTTGGGCTGTATGTTTATCTCCCTAACCTCACGTCCTCTCTGTCCCCTTTCCTCAGGAGACCTAGTGGATCCCTTTCTAACCTTGTATCTCTCCGTACCGTCCCTCAGGAGACCTAGTGGATCCCTTTCTAACCTTGTATCTCTCCATACCGTCCCTCAGGAGACCTAGTGGATCCCTTTCTAACCTTGTATCTCTCCGTACCGTCCCTCGGGAGACCTAGTGGATCCCTTTCTAACATTGTATCTCTCCGTACCGTCCCTCGGGAGACCTAGTGGATCCCTTTCTAACCTTGTATCTCTCCGTACCGTCCCTCAGGAGACCTAGTGGATCCCTTTCTAACCTTGTATCTCTCCGTACCGTCCCTCAGGAGACCTAGTGGATCCCTTTCTAACCTTGTATCTCTCCGTACCGTCCCTCAGGAGACCTAGTGGATCCCTTTCTAACCTTGTATCTCTCCGTACCGTCCCTCAGGAGACCTAGTGGATCCCTTTCTAACCTTGTATCTCTCCGTACCGTCCCTCAGGAGACCTAGTGGATCCCTTTCTAACCTTGTATCTCTCCGTACCGTCCCTCAGGAGACCTAGTGGATCCCTTTCTAACCTTGTATCTCTCCGTACCGTCCCTCAGGAGACCTAGTGGATCCCTTTCTAACCTTGTATCTCTCCGTACCGTTCCTCAGGAGACCTAGTGGATCCCTTTCTAACCTTGTATCTCTCCGTACCGTCCCTCAGGAGACCTAGTGGATCCCTTTCTAACCTTGTATCTCTCCGTACCGTCCCTCAGGAGACCTAGTGGATCCCTTTCTAACCTTGTATCTCTCCGTACCGTCCCTCAGGAGACCTAGTGGATCCCTTTCTAACCTTGTATCTCTCCGTACCGTCCCTCAGGACTGAGGGTGGAACCGAAGGTGAAACACTCCGAGGGTATCCGAGGGTTTCCTGCGGTGCTCCAACAGATTAGCAAGATCCTCAGCCACACGTCTAGTCATAGTGGCAATAAGGGCCCAACCAAGACAGGTGAGTGCATCTGCATTAAAACAGTTGATTTGCCTTGTAATGAATACATTGGAAATCTTACGTACCCAAGCTCTCACAATGTAAAAACATAGGTGGCCTTGGTCTGAATATGCACATAGCCTGGGTACCAGTCTGTTAGTGTTGTCATTCCTCTCCGTGCCATCTGCTACATGGCATGGCACGTTAGCCCTCTACTCTCGTAACCATATACGGGTTGAAAATGGCAGATTTGGACACTGATAAGCACCTACATTGTAACGTAGTGGCAGTACAGTAACATGCTATACATGACGTCAGAGCTCTGTGGCAGTACAGTAACATGCTATACATGACGTCAGAGATCTGTGGCAGTACAGTAACATGCTATACATGACGTCAGAGATCAGTGGCTGTACAGTAACATGCTATACATGACGTCAGAGATCAGTGGCAGTACAGTAACATGCTATACATGACGTCAGAGCTCTGTGGCAGTACAGTAACATGCTATACACGACGTCAGAGATCAATGGCAGTACAGTAACATGCTATACATGATGTCAGAGATCAGTGGCAGTACAGTAACATGCTATACATGACGTCAGAGCTCTGTGGCAGTACAGTAACATGCTATACATGATGTCAGAGATCAGTGGCAGTACAGTAACATGCTATACATGACGTCAGAGATCTGTGGCAGTACAGTAACATGCTATACATGACATCAGAGCTCTGTGGCAGTACAGTAACATGCTATACATGATATCAGAGCTCAGTGGCTGTACAGTAACATGCTATACATGACGTCAGAGCTCAGCGGCTGTACAGTAACATGCTATACATGACGTCAGAGCTCTGTGGCAGTACAGTAACATGCTATACATGATGTCAGAGATCAGTGGCTGTACAGTAACATGCTATACATGACGTCAGAGATCAGTGGCTGGACAGTAACATGCTATACATGACGTCAGAGCTATTTTTTTTAACGACACACACAATACCCCATAATGTAAAAGTGGAATTTGGTTTATAGAAAAATAAATTACAATTAAAAGCTGAAGTGTTTTTGAGTCAATAAGTATTCAACCCCTTTGTTATGGCAAGCCTAAATAAGTTCATGAGTAAACGTGTGCTTAACAAGTCACATAATAAGTTGCATGGACTCACTCTGTGTGCAATAATAGTGTTTAAAATGATTTTGGAATTACTTCCTCATCTCTGCACCCCACACATGCAATTATCTGTAAGGTCCCTCAATCGAGTAGTGAATTACAAGCATAGATTCAACCACAAAGAACAGGGAGGTTTTTCAATGCAAAGAAGGGCACCTATTGGGAAAAAAAGCAGATGCTGAATATCCCTTTGAGCATGGTGAAGTTATTAATTAGGCTTTGGCAAGGTGTTGTGACATTTTTATTGTCCCCAGCACAAGGTGCACCTGTGTAATGATCATGCTGTTTAATCAGCTTCTTGATATGCCACACCTGTCAGGTGGATGGATTATCTTGGCAAAGGATAAATAATCACTAACAGGGATGTCAACTAATTTTAGAAATAAGCTTTTTTTTGCGAATTGCACATTTCTGGGATCTTTTATTTCAGGTCATGAAACATGGGACTAACACTTTTTTAAATATTTTTGTTCAGTATGAAATTCACATAAAATCAACAGTGTATTATTTGGATTCAGTATTGTCAGGTGAACTTTTCTCCTCACATTTAGTCTTAATAATTTTCCCTTAATTTCCAAACTCTTCCCTTTGAATTCAACCATGGTAATGCTTATACTTTCCATATTTCTTCTGTAAGAAACATTTCAATTTAGCCCTTTCCATATAGGCCAATTCCCAGGAGTGTAAGGGGTTAATACAAAACGGTTCTGGATTTTCAGACAGAAGAGTTGAAAGTTAATGTTCAGTGTTTCTCTCTCCCTGTCTCTCCCTGCTGTGTTCATTCTAGAAACCGCTGTGGAGGACAACGCTTTGTCCAGTCCATTAGGCTGCTGTATACAGGAGGTGTTGCTGTGCTGCCACCCTGTGCTGAGTGAGGAAGGCATTGCTACCCGGCTGAGCCTGGCACAGCACCTGGAGATCACCCTGCAGACCTGTCCACCGCTACAGACACCACGGGTCAGTTACAGACCCTGTCCACTGCTACAGCACCACAGGTTAGTACAGACTGTCCACCGGCTACAGACACCACCAGGTCAGTTACAGACCTGTCCACGCTACAGACTACCAACGTCAGTTACAGACCGTCCACCGCTACAGACACCACAGGTCAGTTACGACCCTGTCCACGCTACCAGACACCAACGGTCACTTACAGACCCTGTCCACCCTACAGACACTACAGTACTTACAGACCCTGTCCACCGCTACAGACACCACAGGTCACTTACAGACCCCACCGCTACAGACCCCCAGGTCAGTACAGACCCTGTCCACTGCTACAGACCCACAGGTTTGTTACAGACCCAGTCCACCGACCGACACCACAGGTCAGTTACAGACCCGGTCCACCGCTACAGACAACACCACAGGTCAGTTACAGACCTGTCCACCGCTACAGACACCAGGGTCAGTTACAGACCATGTCCACCGCTACAGAACCACAGGTCAGTTCAGACCTGTCACGTAGGACACCACAGGTCAGTTACAGACGCCCTGTCCACCAGTACAGACACACAGGTCAGTACGGACCGTCCACAGCTACAGCAGACACCACAGGTCAGTACAGACCCTGTCACTACAGCCTACCTACAACCAGGTCAGTTCAGACCCTGTCCACCGCTACAGGGCACCACAGGTCAGTTACAGACCCTGTCCACCGCTACAGACCACCACAGGTCAGTTACAGACCCTGTCCACCGCTACAGGACACCACAGGTTCAGTTACGGACCCTGTCCACCGCTACAGACACCACAGGTCAGTTACAGACCCTGTCCACCGCTACAGACACCACAGGTCAGTTACAGACCCTGTCCACCGCTACAGACACCACAGGTCAGTTACAGACCCTGTCCACCGCTACAGACACCACAGGTCAGTTACAGACCCTGTCCACCGCTAAGCAGGACACCAAGGTCAGTTACAGACCCTGTCCACCGCTACAGACACACAGGTCAGTTACAGACCCTGTCCACCGCTACAGACACCACAGGTCAGTTACAGACCCTGTCCACCGCTACAGACACCACAGGTTAGTTACAGACCCTGTCCACCGCTACAGACACCACAGGTCAGTTACAGACCCTGTCCACCGCTACAGGACACCACAGGTCAGTACAGACCCTGTCCACCGCTACAGGACACCACAGGTCAGTTACAGACCCTGTCCACCGTACACAGACACCACAGGTCAGTTACAGACCCTGTCCACCGCTACAGACACCACAGGTCAGTTACAGACCCTGTCCACCGCTACAGACACCACCAGGTTAGTTCAGACCTCCAGACCGCACCACCGTTACAGACCCTGTCCACCGCTACGACACCACAGGTCAGTTACAGACCCTGTCCACCGCTACAGACACACACAGTCAGTCGTTACAGCACCCTGTCCACCGGCTAGCACCACACCACAGGTCAGTACAGACCCTGTCCACGCTACAGACACACAGGTCAGTTACAGACCCGTCCACCGCTACAGACACCCAGGTCAGTTACAGACCCTGTCCAAGCGCTACAGACCACAGGTCAGTTACAGACCCGTGTCCACCGCTACGGACACCAGGTCAGTTACAGCTGTCCACCGCTACAGACACCACAGGTCAGTTACAACCCTGTCCACGATTAAGCACACAGGTCAGTACTAGACCTGTCCACCGCTTACAGAACCACAGGTCAGTTACAGACCCTGTCCACCGTAGACACCACAGGTCAGTTACAGACCCTGGCCACCGCTACAGACCACAGGTCAGGTTACAGGTTACAGGACCTGCCACCGATACAGACACCCACAGGCAGTTAAAGGACCCTGTCACCGCTACAGAGACACCACATGGTCAGTTACAGACCCATGTCCACCGCCTTAGACACCACAGGTCAGTCACCGACCCCTGTCCAACCGCCTTTAGACACCGCCAGGTCACTTACATACCCTGTCCACCGCTACAGACACCACATGGTCAGTTTTACAGACACCTGTCCACCGCTACAGACACCCCAGGTCAGTTACAGACACCTGTCCACCGCTACAGACCTACCACAGGTCAGTTACAGAACCCTGTCCACCGCTACAGACACCACAGGTCAGTTACAGACCCTGTCCACCGCTACAGCAGACACCACAGGTCAGTTACAGACCCTGTCCACCGCCTTAGACACCACAGGTCACTTACAGACCCTGTCCACCGCTACAGACACCACAGGTCAGTTACAGACCCTGTCCACCGCTACAGACACCCCAGGTCAGTTACAGACCCTGGCCAGGTTAGCACCACAGGTCAGTTACAGACCCTGGCCAGGTCAGCACCACCGTTGTATATGTGTATTACCGTTGGGGCCGGGAGTTTTTCCTTGACCTGACCAGGAACAGTTTGGGACCCAGGTTACGTGGTCAAGTAAACCTCTTATTTTAAATATAAGCATGTTTAACTGTACTAGAATGGAGGGTCATGTTATTATATAGTGGAGGGTCGTGGTGGTGGTGCCCTCCAAGCGGTAGAGCAGGCCCGTCTGAAGGGTTTGAGTGTTTAGGGTTAAGGGGCCAGTATTAGTGTATAACTAAATGCATAATGTGTTGTGTCCCTATAGTGGAGGGGCGTGCTGGTGGTGCCCTCTTAGCAGCGCTGGTGGAGCAGGCCAGTCTGAAACAGTCGGAGTTGGAATCCCACCCGGTCCGCTCCTCCATGAAGCAGCTGCTACGTTCCCTAGACCAGCTGTGTCCCTTGGAGCCCCAGGGCGCCCCCTGCAGGCCAGACTACATGAGGAGCTTTGTGGACTACGTCAACACGCTGGCTTCGGTGTTAGTACGCAGCCTGGGATCTGAAGGTGAGTGTGTTTTTCCTCTGTGTGGGTCAGTTGGTAGAGCGTGGGCTGCTTGCAACATCATGGGTTTGATTCCCGCTGGGGCCACCCATATGAAAATGTATGCACGTGTAGCACGTTACTCCTCAGCCATGAGTGTCTGCTGTTGCGCGGCTCAAGCGCTAGCCTTTGAGCGGCTTGATCGGTAGAGATTCTTAAGGGGTCCCGGGTTCGAGCCAGGTATTTGCCTAATCGGGAGGAAGTGGTACTCGCTAAGCAAGCAGCGGCAGGCAAGTCTAGCATTTTAAGAGCGTTGGGACAGTAACTGAAAGGTTGTTGGTT
Organism: Coregonus sp. 'balchen'; assembly: GCA_902810595.1. Classification (NCBI taxonomy): domain Eukaryota; kingdom Metazoa; phylum Chordata; class Actinopteri; order Salmoniformes; family Salmonidae; genus Coregonus; species Coregonus sp. 'balchen'. Next base: position 45,446,435 of record LR778281.1, read on the forward strand.
CGAATCCCCGAGACGACTAGGTGAAGAATCTGTCTGTGCCCTTGAGCAATGCACTTAACTTGTAATTGCTCCTGTAGGTCACTTTGGGTAAGAGCGTCTGCTGAAATACTAAAACGCTTGATGCTTTGGATATGAGCGACAAATCTAATTGTATTCATCACGTACACAGTTTACAGCTGGTATAGACGGTGCGGTGAAACGCTTAAGGTTCCGCTAAATGGCATATTGTTATTATATGAATACTGGTCTCCATGGAAACACTGTGTTGGCGTCACGCTTTTCAAACTGAGGTACTGCCTGAACATAGATGGTATTTTTATTTTTGCTAAATGTTGGCTACAGTGTGTTGGACTGAACTTGACCCTGGTTTGTACTTGGGTACTGATACAACGTTTAGCTGCAAATGTGTGTGCTATGAAAATACATTTTTAAAGCTGGAATCCTTAATTGGTCAAACTGGCACATCCGTTTTTGAGATATTACAACAACAAAGAAGTTACTGCAAACAAACAACACTGTTTTTTTTCTTCAGACATCATTGCACGCGCGATATAACAGCAGAATATGGAAAGAATTGTATTTTACTCTACTCTCCTCCGTTTCTCCTCTGTTTCTCCTCCGCTTCTCCTCCGCTTCTCCTCCGCTTCTCCTCCGTTTCTCCTCTGTTTCTCCTCCGTTTCTCCTCCGTTTCTCCTCCGTTTCTCCTCCGTTTCTCCTCCGTTTCTCCTCCGTTTCTCCTCTGTTTCTCCTCTGTTTCTCCTCTGTTTCTCCTCCGTTTCTCCTCCGTTTCTCCTCCGCTTCTCCTCTGTTTCAACAACAAAACGATAACAAAGGTGCTGGTGGGCGAACAGTGGTGTTGTTTCCCCGCATGTGAATGTGACCTTTAAATAGAATATACACTGAATGAACACCTTCCTAATATTCAGTTGCACCCCCTTTTGCCCTCAGAACAGCCACAATTTGTCGGGGCGTGGACTCTACAAGGTGTCGAATGCATTCCACAGGGATGCTGGCCCATGTTGACTCCAATGCTTCCCACGGTTGTGTCAAGTTGGCTGGATGTCCTTTGGGTGGTGGACCATTCTTGACGCACATGAGCGTGAAAAACCCAGCAGCGTTGCAGTTCTTGACACAAACCGGTGCGCCTGGCACCTACTACCATACCCCGTTCAAAGGCACTTAAATATTTTGTCTTGCCCGTGTTCACCCTCTGAATGGCACACACAATCCATGTCTCAATTGTCTCAAGGCTTAAAAAATCATTCTATAACCTGATTTTTGAAGTGGATTTAACAAGTGACATCAATAAGGGATCCTCTGTAGCTCAGCTGGTAGAGCATGGCGCTTGTAACGCCAAGGTAGTGGGTTCGATCCCCGGGACCACCCATACACAAAAATGTATGCACGCATGACTGTAAGTCGCTTTGGATAAAAGCGTCTGCTAAATGGCATATTATTTATTATTATTAATATTATATTATTATTATTATTATATTATTATAGCTTCCATCTGGATTAACCTGGTCCGTCTGTCATGGAAAGAGCAGGTTTTGTACAACTCGTGTATATTAATTATCTTGTCTCTCTTCTCAGACCAATGCAGTGAGGTGAAGTTGGGGAACCCTCTGCTGGTGCTGCTCCAGGCCCCGTCTCAGCTGCTCTCTCACCTGCTGTTTGACCGACAGGTGGCTCCAGACAGGTAGGAGCACCATACCCGTCCTCCTTTATTAAGCCAAGGGAGCACCATACCCGTCCTCCTTTATTAAGCCAAGGGAGCACCATACCCGTCCTCCTTTATTAAGCCAAGGGAGCACCATACCCGTCCTCCTTTATTAAGCCAAGGGAGCACCATACCCGTCCTCCTTTATTAAGCCAAGGGAGCACCATACCCGTCCTCCTTTATTAAGCCAAGGGAGCACCATACCCGTCCTCCTTTATTAAGCCAAGGGAGCACCATACCCGTCCTCCTTTATTAAGCCAAGGGAGCACCATACCCGTCCTCCTTTATTAAGCCAAGGGAGCACCATACCCGTCCTCCTTTATTAAGCTAAGGGAGCACCATACCCGTCCTCCTTTATTAAGCCAAGGGAGCACCATACCCGTCCTCCTTTATTAAGCCAAGGGAGCACCATACCCGTCCTCCTTTATTAAGCCAAGGGAGCACCATACCCGTCCTCCTTTATTAAGCCAAGGGAGCACCATACCCGTCCTCCTTTATTAAGCCAAGGGAGCACCATACCCGTCCTCCTTTATTAAGCCAAGGGAGCACCATACCCGTCCTCCTTTATTAAGCTAAGGGAGCACCATACCCGTCCTCCTTTATTAAGCCAAGGGAGCCCATGGCTTAGAGAGGCAGTATCACGAGTCATAATTTCGTGCTCTTTCACTCACTGAATTCAAACAATTTCAGCACTTACGAGCTTGCGTGTTTTTAACTGTTGTGATATGAATGAGTGCGTTTCGTTCTACATCCCACTGTTATGTCGTGTGTGTGTGTGTGTGTGTGTGTGTGTGTGTGTGTGTGTGTGTGTGTGTGTGTGTGTGTGTGTGTGTGTGTGTGTGTGTGTCATTACACTAACATCCTATTCTCTCCCCCTGTTACCCTCCCTCCCTCTCGCTAGAGTGTTGTCTCTGTTGCAGCAGGAGGGTCTGCGTCTGAGTGTCCAGCAGGTGATCGTGCAGCGCTGCTGTGAGGCTCTGCCTGTGTGGGACTGGTGCCCCGAACCAAAGAGGGAAGCTAGTCTCGGAAGAGAGGCTGGTCCCGGGGGAGAGGCTGGGCAGGGGCAAGGGCAGACCGTACCAGGGGAAGGGGTGTTTAGGACTGCCAGCCTGGCAGCGCTGCTGCAGCTACATACCCAAGAACACATGCCAACGCTGGGCATTACCGAGCCTCAGTCCGACCCCGCAAGCTCTGAATCCGAAGCCTCGCTGGAGGATCTCCGAGCAACTACACCTCCCGTCCTCATCTTGTCCAGCTCTTCTCTTTCACCTTCACGACCAGCTTCCTCCTCCTCTTCCTCCTCTTTTCTCCTCACACCATCAGCCCTGTCCTTCCTCAAATCCCGCTCCCCTCTCCTGGCCACCCTTGCCTGTCTGAGTGCCAGTCCAAGAGGCGCTGCCCGGGTACAGCCGTCCGGTTGGCTGGTGTTCCGGGGCGGGGGGCGTAAAGAGTGTGTGCTCGACGGGGAGCAGATCTCCAGGGAGGGGGACAGCCTGCTCAGAGACTTCCCCATCCTGAGGGCCTACCTGGGGGCCATGGTTCAGCCTGTCCTGGGTACTTCGCTGGGTGCTGGGGAGGAGGGAGCCGGTGGTGGAGGTAAGATCGTGTTTTGCTTTTCATGTATAGTGTATATAGATATGTATAGTGTAATTGTTGTTTATTGATGTGTTCATCTGCTAAACAGACTGTGGTCTCAGCATGACTCCCTGCTTAAAGTGAACTGACAGCGTTTGAACTACTTTGCAGATATGAAACAGACAATCATTTTATCACTCAAAAATATCAAATTCCCAGTTGACGCTACAAAACCAACTTTATAAGACGTTTTAAAAATAGGTTATATCGGACTGAACATTCCATGATGTACACTGAGGCAGAATAGATGGATGCGGTTCAATGCATGATTCATATAATTCACCAATACATTTCTTGGTAGTCCAAAACATATTGCTATCAGGTTGTAAATCACAGCTGGCCTGGTACATTGTTTGCTGCCTCCATTCGGGATGCGCTGTTTCATTTTCAATTACTCAATATTTTGGACAAAAACGGACGACTGTAACTAAGGCTGGGAATGTCAATACAATCATAGCAAAGGCAACGATCACAATTCAGTCATAACGTGGCTAATAGGCTAGCGTGTCTATTTATGTAGCAAGCTAAAAATCTAGAGCCTATCGTTAGCTAGATAGCTAGCTATCTGCTAGGAGGATGTCATGTCATTGGAGGAGTGGGTGGGTGAGTGACTGGCTTTTTCCCTTATTGTTTTTTGGTGGCTATACACCGCTAGAGATGCAGGTGTCATTTGGTTAGCTAGCAAGAACATGAATGACTGTTATCCAGTTAGCATATCTCTTGAGTTCGCAAATTCACTCTGGCTATCTACTCCGATTTCAGAGCACTCTCGTCTGAGTGTGCCAGAGCGCAGAATAACTGATGAATTTAGGAACGTGCAACACCCGCTGAATATGGCCGGTGTCAGTAAACATAGATGAAAAAAAGTAATAGTTAGCCAAGAACGCTCTAGATCACATGTAAACAGCCTAACCAGCTCTGCTACGGCGAGTAAAATGGTCAGAGTGAGGTGTTCTCTCATTTGTGTCTGGAAGTAGCTAGCTAGCAAGCTAGTCAACTCTAGCCAGTTAGCTTGGGTGCTTGGTTGGGACGAGCGTGCATTGGCAGGAAAGCTGCAGAATGACTAGTAGGCTACAATTCCCCATCGTTTTATCTGTGCAATTTTGACGGCCAACTAGCTGAAAAAGTTAGAGAGGGTTTATCTAATGTTCTTTCGTTAGATTTTAGCTCATCTTGCTCTGGCTAGCATTAGTTGTTGATGTGCATAACTGAGCCTACCTTTTCATGGTTGTTTGATCAATAGGACTGTAAAGTTCCCAAATGTAAGAGGACTCCCGTGGTATTTGCAGAAATCCATTCAGGTGTATTTTGTGGCTTTTGGCGAATGCGTTCTAATGATCTAAAGTCGCGCTGTTGCAACTGCTTGTAAACACAAAGTCCAGTTCAAAGTGAATGATGTCAGGCCTGTGTGGCAAATTGCTTGTTTGCATATAGGGCTACTGTAGCTCTGATTGGCTATGGCGCACCGGTCTGCGTAGAGGTCCTGGATGAGACAGATGTTTTTATTAGGTTTTATTTCCTGTCTATTAATTGTCCAAACGCACGGCCGCTTTCCCACTCTATATTGCTGTAGAATTTTCACAAATGCCTTAGCAAACATTCTAAGAATTTATGAAAATGTAAAAATGACCATATACAGTGGGGAGAACAAGTATTTGATACACTGCCGATTTTGCAGGTTTTCCTACTTACAAAGCATGTAGAGGTCTGTCATTTTTACCATAGGTACACTTCAACTGTGAGAGACGGAATCTAAAACAAAAATCCAGAAAATCACATTGTATGATTTTTAAGTAATTAATTTGCATTTTATTGCATGACATAAGTATTTGATCACCTACCAACCAGTAAGAATTCCGGCTCTCACAGACCTGTTAGTTTTTCTTTAAGAAGCCCTCCTGTTCTCCACTCATTACCTGTATTAACTGAACCTGTTTGAACTCGTTACCTGTATAAAAGACACCTGTCCACACACTCAATCAAACAGACTCCAACCTCTCCACAATGGCCAAAACCAGAGAGCTGTGTAAGGACATCAGGGATCAAATTGTAGACCTGCACAAGGCTGGGATGGGCTACAGGACAATAGGCAAGCAGCTTGGTGAGAAGGCAACAACGGTTGGCGCAATTATTAGAAAATGGAAGAAGTTCAAGATGACGGTCAATCACCCTTGGTCTGGGGCTCCATGCAAGATCTCACCTCGTGGGGCGTCAATGATCATGAGGAAGGTGAGGGATCAGCCCAGAACTACACGGCAGGACCTGGTCAATGACCTGAAGAGAGCTGGGACCACAGTCTCAAAGAAAACCATTAGTAACACACTACGCCGTCATGGATTAAAATCCTGTAGCGCACGCAAGGTCCCCCTGCTCAAGCCAGCGCATGTCCAGGCCCATCTGAAGTTTGCCAGTGACCATCGGGATGATCCAGAGGAGGAATGGGAGAAGGTCATGTGGTCTGATGAGACAAAAATAGAGCTTTTTGGTCTAAACTCCACTCACCATGTTTGGAGGAAGAAGAAGGATGAGTACAACCCCAAGAACACCATCCCAACCGTGAAGCATGGAGGTGGAAACATCATTCTTTGGGGATGCTTTTCTGCAAAGGGGACAGGACGACTGCACCGTATTGAGGGGAGGATGGATGGGGCCATGTATCGCGAGATCTTGGCCAACAACTTCCTTCCCTCAGTAAGAGCATTGAAGATGGGTCGTGGCTGGGTCTTCCAGCATGACAACGACCCGAAACACACAGCCAGGGCAACTCAGGAGTGGCTCCGTAAGAAGCATCTCAAGGTCCTGGAGTGGCCTAGCCAGTCTCCAGACCTGAACCCAATAGAAAATATTTGGAGGGAGCTGAATGTCCGTATTGCCCAGCGACAGTCCCGAAACCTGAAGGATCTGGAGAAGGTCTGCATGGAGGAGTGGGCCAAAATCCCTGCTGCAGTGTGTGCAAACCTGGTCAAGACCTACAGGAAATGTATGATCTCTGTAATTGCAAACAGGTTTCTGTACCAAATATTAAGTTCTGCTTTTCTGATGTATCAAATACTTATGTCATGCAATACAATGCAAATTAATTACTTAAAAATCATACAATGTGATTTTCTGGATTTTTGTTTTAGATTCCGTCTCTCACAGTTGAAGTGTACCTATAATAAAAATGACAGACATCTACATGCTTTGTAAGTAGGAAAACCTGCAAAATCGGCAGTGTATCAAATACTTGTTCTCCCCACTGTATAAGTGCTCGCTTGTCAGAAAATGTTTTTAACCACCTGGAGGTGGTGTATATGAACAGATTTTAATAAGATTTCATGTTGCTAAAATGCTGTCAGTTCCACTTTTAAATAAAGGTTCGATAAAACAATTGAATCAAACTTTATTTATATAGCACACTTCATACAAAAAAATGCAGTCCAAAATAAATGAAATAATAACACATTTCTAGACAAATATGAAATGAAGATGGATTTTATTTGCTGTTTTCACAGAAATGTGCCTAGCATCATCAAACCATTACAAGTTATACAACTAACTACAGACAATATATCAAAACAAAAGCATATAGAGATCTGTAAAAAAAAAAACTCACAGATCAGGAACCACTGCCAAGTGCAGATCAGTGTATGTAGGTCAATGTGCAGGGATCGAAATTAAGCTAGCCAACTAGCCCGAGGCTAGTACTTTTCAGACCGGGCTAGTAGAATATTAGCTAGATGCTTGTAGAAACATTAGCTAGATGCTTGTAGAAACATTAGCTAGATGCTTGTAGAAACATTAGCTAGAGGCTAGTAGAACATTAGCTAGAGGCTAGTAGAACATTAGCTAGAGGCTAGTAGAACATTAGCTAGAGGCTAGTAGAACATTAGCTAGAGGCTAGTAGAACATTAGCTAGAGGCTAGTAGAACATTAGCTAGAGGCTAGTAGAACATTAGCTAGAGGCTAGTAGAACATTAGCTAGAGGCTAGTACTTTTCAGACCAGGCTAGTAGAACATTAGCCAGACTAGCTCGACAGCACAGACTTTGGACTCCTGGGCTAATAGAAATTCCAGTCTACCAGCCTGACTGGCCAGTGCCCAAAATCCTTCAGATCAAATCAAATTTTATTTGCCACATGCGCCGAATACAACAGGTGTAGTTAAGTAAAAAATAGATAAATAAAAAATGGGGGGGGGGGCAATGCATATAGTTCGAGTAGCCATCATTAGCTGTTCAGGAGTCTTATGGCTTGTGGGTAGAAGCTGTTAAGAAGCCTTTTGGACATAGACTTGGCGCTCCGGTACCGCTTGCCATGCGGTAGCAGGGAGAACAGTCTATGACTAGGGTGGCTGGAGTCTTTGACAATTTTGAGGGCTTTCCTCTGACACCGGCTGGTATAGAGGTCCTGGATGGCAGGAAGTGATGTACTGGGCCGTACGTACTACCGTCTGTAGCGCCTTGCTGTCGGAGGCCAAGCAGTTGCGATACCAGGCGGTGATGCAATCAGTCAGGATGCTCTCGATGGTGCAGGTGTATAACCTTTTTGAGGATCTGACACTGTGGCCCTGTCCGACGATACCCCCGGACAGGGACCAACCAGGCAGGATATAACCCCACCCACTTTGCCAAATCCAGCTCTCACTCTCTCTCAAGTCAGTAGACTTTTATTGACACGACAAGTTAAATGACGTACATTGTCAAAGTATACATATAAATGGTGGGACCAACAGCAATAAGACATCGATAATAATAGTAGTAGTGGAAATGGGATTACAATTCACAGCAATATTAATAAGAATAACAATAAATGTTTTCCTTTCTCTCTGTGTGTGTGTGTGTGTGTGTGTGTGTGTGTGTGTGTGTGTGTGTGTGTGTGTGTGTGTGTGTAGGCGCTGGAGGTCTTGGGGCAGCCCTCTGTGGTAAACCCCTGGTGTCTCTTCTCCTTTCGGGCCCTCAGGGGACACCTGCCCAGGCTGTGGCTATGGAAGCCTTCCAGCAGGCCCTGGCCTCTCGGGACCTGGGCAGGGCTCTGAGCCTGCTGGAGCTCTATGGACAAGGCAGCAGCCAGGAGGGGGTGCTCCGAGACAGGCTACTGGCCTGGGCTGCGCTGGGGGGTGAGTGCTGGGTTCATCGCTCCGCGGTGAAGTTTCCCCTAAGTACAGATCTAGGATGAGCTTCCTCTCTCCCAATCCTAACTTTAACCATTAGTGGGGGGGGAAAAATGCTAAACTGACACATCAGATCAATGTCTGGTGGGGTTGGGGTAGAAACATAGGCTATGTCCCAAATACACCCTATTCCCTATATAGTACACTCCTTTTGACCAGCGCCCAATAGGATTCTGTTCAAAAGTAGTGCACTATAAAAGGAAAAGAGTGCCATTTGGTACGTTGCCACGGCTCTGCTTGCTGCTACCCCAACCCCACCAGACACGGCTCTGCTTGAACAAAGTCACATTGTTTACGTTGTGTCTGTTTTGGTGATTTTTTTTATTTTTATATCTGCTGTGTTGACATTTTGGAGATATGATATTGTTAATATTTTTTTCATTCCTGGTGGCAATCTAGTCAATATTTTTCATTCCTGGTGCCAATCTAGTCAATATTTTGACTTCCTGGTGCAAATCTAGTCAATATTTTTACTTCCTGACACAATCCCTGATTTGTTCTTCCCTCCCTCCCTCCAGATGGTGAAGACAGCATAGGCCAGTTGTTCAGAGTACAGGACCCGTGTCTGAGGGCCCGTGTTGCCCTACAGGTCCTGGAGCGCTGGCCCCTGGGATCCTCTCTGGAGCTGCTGGAGTTCTGCCTCAACAACCCCCACATGGAGGCCTCTCTCAGGGGGGAGCTGGAGCTCATGAAGAGGGAGCTGGACATCTATCAACGGGTAACCGGAGTCATTCATCAGAGTTATTACATACTTTATGATCATGTTATTTGAAGCCGATTTAGATAAATGTTATTTGACAATTGAAACGGCAACTGGACATCTAAAGATGGGTAAATATTAGAGACACTCTAGATATAATAATGTTATCAATGGGTAATCCTCATGTATTGATTACAGGCTCTGTAAACATGATGTAGCTCAGTCGGTAAAAGTGCCAAGGTCGTGGGCTTAATTCCCACAGGGAGCACATGCATATCAATGGGTGACCAGAGTGATCAATCAGTTACTAGGGACTTTATAGATATGCTAATGTTATTTGAAGCCAATCGATGCTTGCGAAAGCAGCCACACAAAAAATCAGCCGCACAAAAAGCAGCCAAACAAATAATGTAGCACTTATTTCGGACTTTATTAGTGAGACTTGCGACAGCAAAGTCAATATTATGAATGGGACTTGCGACCAACTTCTGAGTTAAAGCAGTTCTGCATAGAAGAGTGGGCCAGTACAATCTATTTTGGGTCTTAAATGTGGTCAATTTGCACATTATGTTCTGGCCCCCCCCCCAACCATCCGCTCCAACAAAAAGTGGCCCGCGGCTGAATTTTGTTGCCTACCCTTGGTGTTTAGAGTGACAAAGTAGCTAGCTAACGTCAGCTAACCGCTAATCTTGGGTCTCGTCATTGAGCAACCCAACTGGAGCTTTTGTCATGGATACTCGCATGCAGAGGAGCGCATGGATACTCGCATGCAGAGGAGCGCATGGGGCAGTGCAGGGAGCGAGGGACAGGCGGAGACAATCAGCTATGGATACTAACGGAGGAAGTTACTGTATTTCCAATTTCGGGTTAAGCAATCGGGCCTGGGTAGGTTAGGGCTTGAATGTCGCTGGCATGGGTAGGGCTGGCGCTAAAATGTCATGCCCTTGGAGGACTCTAGATATAAGTCCCACAATAGTATAAACAACCAGACAGATGGGCCACATCTCAATAGTATGAACAACCAGACAGATGGGCCACATCTCAATAGTTTTAACAACCAGACAGATGGGCCACATCTCAATAGTATGAACAACCAGACAGATGGGCCACATCTCAATAGTATGAACAACCAGACAGATGGGCCACATCTCAATAGTATGAACAACCAGACAGATGGGCCACATCTCAATAGTATGAACAACCAGACAGATGGGCCACATCTCAATAGTATGAACAACCAGACAGATGGGCCACATCTCAATAGTATGAACAACCAGACAGATGGGCCACATCTCAATAGTATGAACAACCAGACAGATGGGCCACATCTCAATAGTATTAACAACCGGACAGATGGGCCATATCTCAATAGTATGAACAACCAGACAGATGGGCCAGTTGGGGAGAAGGGCCTTGGTCAGGGAGGTGACCAAGAACCCGATGGTCACTCTGACAGAGCTCCAGAGTTCATCTGTGAACCTTCCAGAAGGACAACCATCTATGCAGCACTCCACCAATTAGGCCTTTATGCTAGAGTGGCCAGATGGAAGCCACTCCTCAGTAAAAGGCACATGACAGCCCACTTGGAGTTTGCCAAAAGGCACCTAAAGGACTCTCAGACCATGAGAAACAAGATTCTCTGGTCTGATGGAACCAAGATTGAACTATTTGGCCTGAATGCCAAGCGTCACGTCTGAAGGAAACCTGGCACCATCCCTACGGTGAAGCATGGTGGCAGCATCATGCTGAGGGGATGTTTTTCAGCGGCAGGTACTGGGAAACTAGTCAGGGTCGAGGGCAAAGGTGAACGGAGCAAAGTACAGAGAGATCCTTGATGAAAACCTGCTCCAGAGCGCTCAGGACCTCAGACTGGGGCGAAGGTTCACCTTCCAACAGGACAACGACCCTAAGCACACAGCCAAGACAACGCAGGAGTGGCTTCGGGACAAGTCTCTGAATGTCCTTGAGTGGCCCAGCCAGAGCCCGGACTTGAACCCGATCAAACATCTCTGGAAAGACCTGAAAATAGGTGTGCAGCAAGTCCCGATCCTTGAGGGCCCTGAGAGCCCGGACATGAACGATGCGAAAAGCTGCCCACCTAAATAGGTGTGAGTAAGTCCCATCCAACGACCGAGGCTGAGAGACTCCCAAAAAATGCAGAAACTACTGAAAATGGTCTTAACTTAATGTAATGTACAGGATTGTTCATCAATCACAAAAATTCTATCAACCGTGCTGTATAGGGTGTGTAGATTGGAAAAACCCCAATTTATCATTTAAAAAGGAAGTCTGTAACTAACAATTTGAGAAAAAGCTCTGAATACTTCAAACCTTTAAAACAAAGAGGTGTTTGGCCCTCCCGGACAATTGACAACAATTGCGTGTTCATGGCAAGCAGTATCTACTGGATTTAATTAAACGGTTACTCACATGTCTAGCTAGCAAAAGTAGATTGTAAAAGTAAACAATAACGTCTAAAATTTCACTTAAGGAAGCTCCTAAGTATTGGATTGTACACACGGTCTTTTGCTCTTGCACCGTTTTAAGCTATAAAAAAAAAAAAAAGCAATTTGAACTAAAACGTGCAGACTGGTTTGGATGAAGTTGCTTCCATACAACTGTTTGAAACTAATAAACTTATTCCAACATCATCCACTTTCATGGGATTTCTTCAACATTTTAAAGGTTCCATTGTGACACCACGACATGCAACAATGCAACTTTTTGACACAAATCAGCTACTTACATTTTTATTTTTTTCACAACAACTTAGGGTATGAAATGTTGGTCTACTTCTCTGCTATTCAAATCTTAAATCAGAACAATTTCTTCTACCAATCTAGAGGTGCAGCTGTTTTAGTAACCGCATCAACTACATTTTCATCTGGGGAAAAATGTAACAACTCCCGTTTTTTGAGCGTAGGAAATCTTTGTCTACTTCTCTGCTATTTAAATCTGAAATCTGAACACTTCTTCCACTTCCCAAAAAATCATTGGTAAAGAGCTGAAGAAAGGCACACAATTTTACTTCATGTAAAATTACCATCTGTGTTGGCCCTGCCCTGGGCATCCACTACAGCGAGCTCCAAAGTATTGGGACAGTGACACACTTGTTGTTGTCTTGGCTCTGTACTCCAGCACTTTGGATTTGAAATGATACAATGACAATGAGGTTAAAGTGCAGACTGTCATCAGCGCACACATATACCATGCCAGCAGGAGTTTGATTCCACCCCCACACCCTTCTGGCACAAACTTTTCTGCCATATTTCCTGTCTTTCTCTCACGGTGTCTATCCACAAAGAAAAAAAATATATATATATGCAAGGAGTGGGACTGCCTAACTCCTTAAAAAAACATTAACTGTTCAAAACATGAACATAACTTTTTTTTCTGGGTCATCCTAGATGTTGAACCTGCAGCCTGCGTTGCCGTGGGTGACCTGGCAGGAGCTGAGGACAGAGTCTAGGAGAGACCCTGAGTCCATGTTTTCTAGGATGTTGGAAGCCAGGGTGAGTGTCAGCACTGTGTTATGAATGGTATATCTAATATCCAGGTTATCTATTTTTCAAGAGAGACTTGGTCCAACCAAGACAGCAGCAGGGGTGAACAATGTTTGAGACAAATATCAAACATACTGTATCAACAACTTACAGACATAGACACACCTTAAAACATTTTATGTTTTGACGTAGACACATACATTTCAATTACAAAAACCTACAAGTGTCATAGATTTAAAAAAAAAAATCTATCATATGTACCACCGCAATCACATTCCTCACTAACATGCGAGTCAACCAACATTTTAAACTCCTCCAAGGAAACAAGATCCTGGAGTTTCAAGCTGGTCTGGAGAGAATTCCAAGACCAAAGAGCTGAGTAACTGAAACACTATTTGCCAATGATCCGTTCTGATTTTAGGAACCGTTAAAAGTAAGTAGGACCATAACTCTTATTTATTTTCTAACCTTATCAAAGAATAATAGAGATAAAGTGGCATTTCTTCCAAAATGGCTTTATAGATCCTTGTATGCCAATGTTTAAGCCTACGTAGAGTCAACGAAGACCAGTCAACACCACTATAGAGGTCACAGTGGTGTGAAGACCAGCCACCACCACTATAGAGGTCACAGTGGTGTGAAGACCAGCCACCACTATAGAGGTCACAGTGGTGTGAAGACCAGCAACCACCACTATAGAGGTCACAGTGGTGTGAAGACCAGCCACCACTATAGAGGTCACAGTGGTGTGAAGACCAGCCACCACCACTATAGAGGTCACAGTGGTGTGAAGACCAGCCACCACTATAGAGGTCACAGTGGTGTGAAGACCAGCCACCACCGCTATACAGGTCACAGTGGTGTGAAGACCAGCCACCACTATAGAGGTCACAGTGGTGTGAAGACCAGCCACCACTATAGAGGTCACAGTGGTGTGAAGACCAGCCACCACTATAGAGGTCACAGTGGTGTGAAGACCAGCCACCACTATAGAGGTCACAGTGGTGTGAAGACCAGCCACCACTATAGAGGTCACAGTGGTGTGAAGACCAGCCACCACCACTATAGAGGTCACAGTGGTGTGAAAACCAGCCACCACCACTATAGAGGTCACAGTGGTGTGAAGACCAGCCACCACCACTATAGAGGTCACAGTGGTGTGAAGACCAGCCACCACCACTATAGAGGTCACAGTGGTGTGAAGACCAGCCACCACCACTATAGAGGTCACAGTGGTGTGAAGACCAGCCACCACTATAGAGGTCACAGTGGTGTGAAGACCAGCAACCACCACTATAGAGGTCACAGTGGTGTGAAGACCAGCCACCACTATAGAGGTCACAGTGGTGTGAAGACCAGCCACCACCACTATAGAGGTCACAGTGGTGTGAAGACCAGCCACCACTATAGAGGTCACAGTGGTGTGAAGACCAGCCACCACCACTATAGAGGTCACAGTGGTGTGAAGACCAGCCACCACTATAGAGGTCACAGTGGTGTGAAGACCAGCCACCACCACTATAGAGGTCACAGTGGTGTGAAGACCAGCCACCACCACTATAGAGGTCACAGTGGTGTGAAGACCAGCCACCACTATAGAGGTCACAGTGGTGTGAAGACCAGCCACCACCGCTATACAGGTCACAGTGGTGTGAAGACCAGCCACCACTATAGAGGTCACAGTGGTGTGAAGACCAGCCACCACTATAGAGGTCACAGTGGTGTGAAGACCAGCCACCACTATAGAGGTCACAGTGGTGTGAAGACCAGCCACCACTATAGAGGTCACAGTGGTGTGAAGACCAGCCACCACTATAGAGGTCACAGTGGTGTGAAGACCAGCCACCACTATAGAGGTCACAGTGGTGTGAAGACCAGCCACCACTATAGAGGTCACAGTGGTGTGAAGACCAGCCACCACCACTATAGAGGTCACAGTGGTGTGAAGACCAGCCACCACCACTATAGAGGTCACAGTGGTGTGAAGACCAGCCACCACTATAGAGGTCACAGTGGTGTGAAGACCAGCCACCACTATAGAGGTCACAGTGGTGTGAAGACCAGCCACCACCACTATAGAGGTCACAGTGGTGTGAAGACCAGCCACCACCACTATAGAGGTCACAGTGGTGTGAAGACCAGCCACCACTATAGAGGTCACAGTGGTGTGTCAGATGCTTTTGGTTGGTAATATACCGAAGAGCTGCATCATACTGAATCAAGGGCTTCAGGGTGGTGCTTGAGTTCTGACTATAAATGACATCACTGTAGTCCAAGACAGACAGGAATGTATAATAATAATAATAATAATAATAATAATAATAATAATAATAATAATAATAATAATAATAATAATAATATGCCATTTAGCAGACGCTTTTATCCAAATGTGTGCATAAATTTTTTCGTCTGGGTGGTCCCGGGGATCGAACCCACTACCTTGGCGTTACAAGCGCCGTGCTCTACCAATTGAGCTACAGAGGACCAGCTGTTTTCTGCCTTATTGCCGGTAATAAAAACCTGTTCTCAACTTGATCTTCTTTACCAGGTTCTCAACATGATTTAGTGAATCTCAGCTTCTCCTCCACCCAAACTCCCAGATATTTGTACGTCTTGACTTGCTCTATAGAATGTCCTTCCAAGGTAGTAATGACGTGGTTTTCAGAGTGTTTAGGATTGGAAAAGACCATGTATATTGTTTTAGAGGAATTTATAACGCTTTTATTGCACCTTTATTTATTTTTTGGTGAACAATTGTTTTTTATTGGGTCTCAAGGGCTCTACAATCATGAATATACAATTACACTTCCCACCCTGTCCCCCAACCCCCCCAAAAAAGTTTTTATCAAATTAAAATAAACAACACGCACTACACTAGAATATACACATCAAAACACCAAGTAAGCATTTTGCATCACATCCAACAGTTTAGAGCTTTCTGAGGCGGCTGCGTTCCATGTTCCCAGAGTGCTAGGACTGGGCTTTATCCATACGGGCAGTGGATAACACGCATCATTACGTCCTGGAAGTATGCTAGCCATTTCCTTATGTGAAGGTCATGTGGTGGCAACCAGCGCTGAACAGCACGTTTTTTTGGGCAGCAGTCAACCCAGCCAGCCAAACGTTTCGCTGTTTCTCATTCAGCTGCACACCTGTTTCATCGTTAAGCAACAGCATAATTGGTTCAAGGGGTACAGTTTTATCAATAATGTCAGAGAGAATATATACGACACTTTCCTCAAACTCATAAACCTCAGGACAATCCCATATCATATGTTTGTATGTGCCAAGTGTATTGAGGTTACATAGGTCACAGTATGGGCTTTGAGCCTGTTTTGCATGAAATCTTACAAGTGGTGTCCACTACGATCTATGACACAGTTTAAAATGAATTAACTGATGGTTTGGGTTCTTTGAGTGAAATATATTCTCCCAGACATTCTCCCAACCAATATCCTCGTCATCGACATCCAAATCATTTACCCATGCTTTAACCATAGAAATATCTTTCTGCTTTAACCATAGAAAGATCTTTCTGCTTTAACCATAGAAAGATCTTTCTGCTTTAACCATTGGAAGATGAGAATAAATAGCGGACGGAATACCTCTGGACTGGAATGTAAAAATCCACTCCATCACCTTGTGCCTTCCCAAACTTGGCAGGAAGCGCTGACTGTAGTCTAAGATATAGAACCCCATAGACAGGAAGCGCTGACCGTAGTCTAAGATGTAGAACCCCATAGACAGGAAGCGCTGACCGTAGTCTTAAGATATAGAACCCCATAGGCAGGAAGCGCTGACCGTAGTCTAAGATGTAGAACCCCATAGACAGGAAGCGCTGACCGTAGTCTAAGATGTAGAACCCCATAGACAGGAAGTGCTGACCGTAGTCTAAGATATAGCACCCCATAGACAGGAAGCGCTGACCGTAGTCTAAGATGTAGAACCCCATAGACAGGAAGCGCTGACCGTAGTCTAAGATGTAGAACCCCATAGACAGGAAGCGCTGACCGTAGTCTAAGATGTAGAACCCCATAGGCAGGAAGCGCTGACCGTAGTCTAAGATGTAGAACCCCATAGGCAGGAAGCGCTGACCGTAGTCTAAGATGTAGAACCCCATAGACAGGAAGGATTAAAAGGATCAGAAGATGCTTCCCTTGCTGTCATTGATGTGTCCCCTCATCATCTCTCTGGCAGGAGTTTTCTCTATGTGCAGAGTGGGTGGTGCTGTACTCTGTCTCAGACCACCTCAGACTACAGCTGCAGACTGAACACCTGCTACACCTGCTGGAGAAGGGACAGACTGACAACGCTTTCCAGGTGGGCTTTCATCTGCATCGCAATCAGTCTAAACTGGCTTCCTCCGTATCTTCTCCTTCCTCTCCTCCGTTTCTGCTCCTTCCTCTCCTCCGTTTCTTCTCCTCCGTTTCTACTCCTTCCTCTCCTCCGTTTCTACTCCTTCCTCTCCTCCGTTTCTTCTCCTTCCTCTCCTCCGTTTCTTCTCCTTCCTCTCCTCCGTTTCTACTCCTTCCTCTCCCCTCCTCCTGTTTCTTCTCCTTTCCTCTCCTCCGTTCTACTCCTTCCTCTCCTCCGTTTCTTCTCCTTCCCTCTCCTCTCCTCCGTTTCTACTCCTCCGTTTCTACCTATCTTTCCTTCCTCTCCTCCGTATCCTTCTCCTTCCTCTCCTCCGTTTCTTTTCTTCTCCTTCCTCTCCTCCTTTCTACTCCTTCCTCTCCGTTTCTTACTCTCCGTTCTTCCTTCCTCTCCTCCGTATCTTCTCCTTCCTCTCCTCCTTTCTTCTCCTTCTTCCTTCCTCTCCTCTTTCTTTCTCCTTCCTCTCTCTCCTCCGTTCTTCTCCTTCCTCTCCTCCTTTCACTCCTTCCTCTCCTCCGTTTCTACTCTTCTCTACTCTTCCTCTCCTCCCTCCTTTCTTCTCCTCTCTCCTCCTCCCTCCTGTTTCTTCTTCCTCCTCTCTCTTCCTCTTCCTCTTTCTTCTCCTTCCTCTCCTCTCTTTTCTCTCCTTCCTCTCCTCTTTTCTCTTCCTCTTTCTTCTCCTCCCTCCGTTTTCTCTTTCCTCCCTCTCTCCTTTCTCCTCCTCTTCCTCTTCCTCTCTCTTTCCTTCTCTCCGTTCCTCCTTCTCCTCGTTCTCTCCTTCCTCTCCTCCGTTTTCCTTCTTTCCTTCCTCCTCCTCGTTTCTCTCCTTCCTCTCTCGTTCCTTTCTTCTCTCTCCTTTCTACTTTTCCTTCTCTCCTCCGTTTTCTTCTTCTCTTCTCTCCTTCTTCTCTTCTCTCCTGTTTCTTCTCCTCCTCTCTCCTCGTTTCTACTACTCCTTCCTCTCCTCGTTTCT
Organism: Coregonus sp. 'balchen'; assembly: GCA_902810595.1. Taxonomy (NCBI): domain Eukaryota; kingdom Metazoa; phylum Chordata; class Actinopteri; order Salmoniformes; family Salmonidae; genus Coregonus; species Coregonus sp. 'balchen'. Next base: position 45,464,491 of record LR778281.1, read on the forward strand.
TCTCCTTCTCTCCTCCTTTCTTCCTTCCTCTCCTCCGTTTCTTCTCCTTCCTCTCCTCCGTTTCTTCTCCTTCCTCTCCTCCGTTTCTTCTCCTTCCTCTCCTCCGTTTCTTCTCCTTCCTCTCCTCGTTTCTTCTCCTTCCTCTCCTCCGTTTCTTCTCCTTCCTCTCCTCCGTTTCTTCTCCTTCCTCTCCTCCGTTTCTCTCCTTCCTCTCCTCCGTTTCTTCTCCTTCCTCTCCTCAGTTTCTACTATTGAGATGTGGCCCATCTGTCTGGTTGTTCATACTATTGAGATGTGGCCCATCTGTCTGGTTGTTCATACTATTGAGATGTGGCCCATCTGTCTGGTTGTTTATACTATTGAGATGTGGCCCATCTGTCTGGTTGTTCATACTATTGAGATGTGGCCCATCTGTCTGGTTGTTCATACTATTGAGATGTGGCCCATCTGTCTGGTTGTTCATACTATTGAGATGTGGCCCATCTGTCTGGTTGTTCATACTATTGAGATGTGGCCCATCTGTCTATGTCATAGACTTTGTGTCTCATTGACTCTCTTCACTGTGATTGGTGCAGCTGCTGGAGGGCCTATCAGACTTAACCTTGGGTCTAGAGGTGTGTGAGCGCGCTCTGGACCGCCGGCCCGGATTGGCTGCCTGCCACTTCCTGGCTAACTACCTCACTCTGCACTTCCAGAGCCAAGTGTCCCCCGCCCGCCGACGACACATCAACGACCTTCACCTGGGATCCAAGGTCAGCAGATTCAATTACCTTTATTGTATCTGTGAGCTCTAGTGTTGATAGGTAGCCTAGCGGTTAAGAGCGTTGGACCAGTGACTGAAAGGTCGCTGGTTCGAATCCCAAAGCGTCTGCTAAATGACTAAAATGTAAATGTATTTTGTGTATTTTTATTGGACAATGGAGAGCAGGGAAGATGGGAGAGCAGGGACAATACGTGTGTCACCAAGGCAGTGGGTTGGATTTGAACCCGACACTGGTAGGTCTGTGTGCTGTAGGTGACGAACACACAGACCACCAGATAGTGTTTTAAATGAACCCCTCTACTCTCCTCTAACTCTCCTCTTGCAATTCAATTTCAATTTAAGGGCTTTTATTGGCATGGGAAACGTATGTTAACATTTGCCAAAGCAAGTGAAGTAGATAACAATAAATATGAACAGTAAACATTTCACTCAGAAGTTCCAAAAGAATAAAGACATTTCAAATGTCATATTATGTCTATAAACAGTGTTGTAACAATGTGCAAGTAGTTAAATTACAAATGGGAAAATAAATAAACATAAATATGAGTTGTATTTACAATGGTGTTTGTTCTTCACTGGTTGCCCTTTTCTTGTGGCAACAGGTCACAAATCTTGCTGCTGTGATGGCACACTGTGGTATTTCACCCAGTAGATATGGGAGTTTATCAAAATTGGATTTGTTTTAGAATTCTTTGTGGGTCGCTGTAATCTGAGGGAAATATGTGTCTCTAATATGGTCATACATTTGGCAGGAGGTTAGGAAGTGCAGCTTAGTTTCCACCTCATTTTGTGGGCAGTGTGCACATAGCCTGTCTTCTCTTGAGAGCCAGGTCTGCCTACGGTGGCCTTTCTCAATAGCAAGGCTATGCTCACTGAGTCTGTACATAGTCAAAGCTTTCCTTAAATTTGAGTCAGTCACAGTGGTCAGGTATTCTGCCACTGTGTACTCTCTGTTTAGGGCCAAATAGCATTCTAGTTTGCTCTTTGATTTTGTTAATTCTTTCCAATGTGTCAAGTAATTATATTTTTTGTTTTCTCATGATTTGGTTGGGTCTAATTGTGTTGCTATCCTGGGGCTCTGTTTGTGTTTGTGAACAGAGCCCCAGGACCAGCTTGCTTAGGGGACTCTTCTCCAAGTTCATCTCTATGTAGGTGAGGGATGTAGCTCAGTTGGAAGAGCATGGCGTTTGCAACGGCAGGGTTGTGAGTTCGATTCCCACGGTGGGCCAGTATGAAAAATAATATATATATATATATATATATATATATATATATATATATATATATATATATATATATATATATATATATAATTCTCACTAACTGTAAGTCGCTCTGGATAAGAGCGTCTGCTAAATGACTAAAATGTAAAAATGTAAAATGTACACTGACGATATTTTTGCAGAATTCTGCATGCAGAGTCTCAATTTGGTGTTTGTCCCATTTTGTGAATTCTTGGTTGGTGAGCGGACCCCAGACCTCAACCATAAAGGGCAATGGGTTCTATAACTGATTCAAGTATGTCGAATTTTATGTTCCTTTTGATGGCATAGAAGGCCCTTCTTGCCTTGTCTCTCAGATCGTTCACAGCTTTGTGGAAGTTACCTGTGGCGCTGATGTTTAGGCCGATGTATGTATAGTTTTTTGTGTGCTCTAGGGCGCAGGTGTCTAGATGGAATTTGTATTTGTGGTCCTGACAGAATCTGTGCAGAAGATCTAGGTGCTGCTGTAGGCCTTCCTTGGTTGGGGACAGAAACACCAGATCGACATTTGACTTCAGATTCTAGTAGGGTGAGGCCGGGTGCTGCAGAATGTTCTAGTGCCCTCGGTGATATATATGTTGAAGGGGGTGGGGCTTAAGCTGCATCCCTGTCTCACCCCACGTCCCTGTGGAAAGAAATGTGTGTGTTTTTTGCCAATTTTAACCGCACACTTGTTGTTTATGTACATGGATTTTATAATGTCGTATGTTTTTCCCCCAACCCCACTTTCCATAAATTCTCATGCCAAATTGAGTCAAAAAGATAATAATTTCCTCTCCTCTCCTCTCCTCTCCTCTCCCTCTCCCTCTCCTTCTCCTCTCCCTCTCCTCTCCTTCTCCTCTCCTTCTCCTCTCCTCTCCTCTCCCTCTCCCTCTCCTCCTCCCCCCTCCCCCTCTAGGTCCTCCTCACCCTCCCCCCTAGTGCCAGACAGGACTACTTCCCCCTCCTCTCTGAGCCATTATTAATGCTGGAACAGCTCCTGATGAACCTGAAGGTACCATCCCAGTTATAGTTATAGTTATAGTGTTACTGTATCGTGTTGACATAAATATAAACGCAACATGTAAAGGGTTGGTCCCATGTTTCATGAGCTGAAATAAAAGATCCCAGAGATGTTCCATACGCACAAAAAGCTTATTTCTCTAAAATGTTGTGCAGAAATATGTTTACATCCCTGTTAGTGAGCATTTCTCCTTTGCCAAGATAATCTATCCACCTGACAGGTGTGGCATATCAAGAAGCTGATTAAACAGCATGATCATTACACAGGTGCACCTTGTGCTGGGGACAATAAAAGGCCACTCTAAAATGTGCAGTTTTGTCACACAACACAATGCCACAGATATCTCAAGTTTTGAGGGAGCGTTCAATTGGCATGCTGACTGCAGGAATGTCCACCAGAGCTGTTGCTAGAGAATGTAATGTTCATTTCTCTACCATAAGCCGCTTCCAACTGCGTTTTAGAGAATTTGGCAGTACGTTCAACCGGCCTCACAACCGCGTGTAACCACGCCAGCCCAGGACCTCCACATCCGGCTTCTTCACCTGCGGGTTCGTCTGAGACCAGCCACCTGGACAGCTGATGAAACTGTGGATTTGCACAACCGAAGAATCTCTGCACAAACTGTCAGAAACTGTCTCAGGGAAGCTTATCTGCATGCTCGTAGTCCTCACCAGGGTCTTGACCTGACTGCAGTTCGGCGTCGTAACCGACTTCAGTGGGCAAATGCTCACCTTCGATGGCCACTGGCACGCTGGAGAAGTGTGCCCTTCACGGATGAATCTCGGTTTCAACTGTACCGGGCAGATGGCAGACAGCGTCGTGTGGGTGAGCGGTTTGCTGATGTCAACGTTGTGAACAGAGTGCCCCATGGTGGCGGTGGGGTTATGGTATGGGCAGGCATAAGCTACGGACAACGAACACAATTGCATTTTATCAAGGGCAATTTGAATGCACAGAGATACCATGACGAGATCCTGAAGCCCACTGTTGTGCCATTCATCCACCACCATCACCTCATGTTTCAGCATGATAATGTACGGCCCCATGTCACAAGGATCTGTACACAATTCCTGGAAGCTGAATATGTCCCAGTTCTTCCATGGCCTGCATAACCACCAGACATGTCACCCATTGAGCATGTTTGGGATGCTCTGGATCGGAGTGTACGACAGCATGTTCCTATGCGAAGGAGATGTTGCGCTGCATGAGGCAAATGGTGGTCACACCAGATACTGACTGGTTTTCTGATCAAGCCCCTACCTTTTTTTTAAAAGGTATCTGTGACCAACAGATGCATATCTGTATTCCCAGTCATGTGAAATCCATAGATTAGGGCCTAATTTAATTTATTCAATTGACTGATTTCCATATATGAATTAAATTGTTGCATGTTGTATTTATATTTTTGTTCTGTGTGTACATACAGTACCAGTCAAAAGTGTGGACACACCTACTCATTCCAGGGTTTTTCTTTATTTTTACTATTTTCTACATTGTAGAATAATAGTGAAGACATCAAAACGATGAAATAACACATATGGAATCATGTAGTAACCAAAAAAGTTGCTCCTATTCAAAGCTGTCATCAAGACAAAGGGTGGCTATTTGAAGAATTTCAAATATAAAATATATTTTTGATTTGTTTAACAGTTTTCTGGTTACTACATGATTCCATATGTGTTATTTCATAGTTTTGATGTCTTCGCTATTATTCTACAATGTAAAAAATTAAGAAAAACCCTTGAATGAGCAGGTGTGTCCAAACTTATGGCTGGTACTGTATATATAATACATTTTTCATATTGTACTATATTAAAGTTATTGTGCTAGTTTTGGATTTGACAATTTGGTCAAAATCTATGATTGTAAATTGGTCTTCAATTTCATCTATTAATGCGAGCATCAAATAAACAACTACTACGGTGGACTGGGCTGACATGGCTGTGATTATTAGTGGCACATTGTGGAGTTAATATAATCTGGAGTCTTTTAATCTGTTATCAAAATATTTCAGTGTTTGCTGTCTGCAATTTTATCAATGAAAACGTTGACCTTTGACCTTTTTTAAAGGTGGACTGGGCTGATTTGGCGGTGAGGACCTTACAGAACCTACTACTAGGCCAGGAAGATGGCTTCACCACCCAAGACATAGACAGACTGCTCTCCAACTACGCCTGCAAGGCCCTGGACTTCCACTACGCACCCAGGGAGACGTCTCGCTCAGGTCAGTACCAAGCGCTCAAAACACACTGGTGACGCGCGGGGTTGACTCGTAACCCGCTGTCCCCCCCGTGGTTATATCCGCGGGTCGGGCGGGTTTAGGGTCATGAAATATTGGGTGGGTTGAATAAAGAGAAAACAATGCATTGAAAATCCACAAATGTATAATTCCTGTGCAATTCATAATATGCAGTGTGAATAGGCTACATTTAAGGTTTTTCTTTCGTAATTTTTATCTGCAGTTAGTGCTTGAGGGCCTAACTGTACGGGTGCCAAATACACTCCAAATGCCAAATGATTTTGGGAACTTTACGTCGATCCACTGAGGCAAAAAAGGACAATGTCGGCGTTTTTAATTCAATAAGAGAAAAGCTGTGAAACGGAGAGTTTAAAAGGGAGGTCCAGAACAGTCTAATGTTTGGGAAAGATGTTGTGTGATGATTGTAAGGCGCCACACACACAACCTGTACTCCTCTGGCCTGGTTATGCATCCACCCCAGTTTCCGCAACTGTGGAGGAAGACGGTGTGAAAATATCCAAGCCAGCAGAGTACGGTTCAGGTCGACACGAGAATGGGAAAAGGGTGTTGTGTCACTTTTTTTTTTCTTTTTTTATGCGCACGTTTGTTCTATGGATGTCTCTCCCTGTCTCCTCAGAGGCAGTCAGCGGTCTACACAACCAGTCATATTGTAAGTCAAATTGTACTATGGCTACGTGATTGTCCAATCTCTCAAGTTGTGCCTTTTGAGTTGTGGTGATGCGTGGTAAACGTTCTGGTACAGAAACGTTCTGCCGTGCGTCATCCAAGTGGGTGCTGCTGCTCATTGGTGGTGGATGAAGTGAAATTCCCTTCTTACTATGTGAAGTGCTTTGAGTACCTTTGGTTGGTTTTATATAAAGGCTTTATATAAATATCCAATATTATTAAGTAAAGTACATTTTCCTTTGTCTCAACACTACCTTGCTCTATCACACAGTGTTGGGGTTAACAAGTACTCTGATTACTTTTTTTGTGGTAACGAGTAACCTAACGCGTTTTTAGTTTTTCAATTTAATTAATCAGTTACTTAGTTAATTTTACAATATTATTTCCCTTTTTTCCTTTGTTGGCGCAAAAATAAAAAATGAAAATCCCTAGGCTACTCTTGTCGCGCTCTTCCTGTTTCTGCACGAACGTTGTGGTGGGTAGTCAGCATGGTAGCTAGCAAGATGGCAGCGACAATATCGTGGAAGTATTCGCGTTACTTTGAATTGGTAGAAGAACAGGACAGATGTTACCTTGAATCTTGACTGACGCTACTTGCAGGATTTTCGTCGGGTTCAGTCTTAGTGCCCCGTTTATTGTCTGGTAATAAAGCAGGTGATCAAGTTTGTCTCAGTTGTTAAGAGTTGACATTACTCCCGCTCCGTTTTCACCATTTAATATAAAGGAAAGGTCAATTAGACAAGGTGATAGTATCGTTTGACGTAGAATCTCTCCGCCCAGTTGGTATCAGTGTGTAAAACCGATTGGTAGACAGTCCTTGTATTTGAGCTCACCTATTAAAGAGCCTAGTTGGTTTTAAAGGGGTATCAGAAGTATTCACCTCGTTGAATTTTTTCACATTTTGTTGTTACAAAGTGTGATTGAAATAGATTTAATTGTGTGTTTTTTTGTCATTGATCTACACAAAATACTCCATAATGTCAAAGTGAAAAGAAAATTCGGCAATTTTTTTACAAATTAATAAAAATGTAATAACTAAAATATAGTTGTTTCATACGTATTGACCCCGATACATACATCTGTAAGGTCCCTCAGTTAAGTATTGGACATCAAGCACAGATTCAACTACATAGACCAGGGAGCTTTTTAAAGCCTCGTGAAGAAGGGCTGTGATTGGTAGATGGGTAACAATAACAAATCAGACATTGAATATCTGTTTAAGCATGGTCAAGCACGGTTAATAATGATGCTGTGGGTGATGTATTAAACCATCCAGACACATCAAAGATACAGTCGTCCTTCTGAACTGAGATGCAGGGCAGGAAGGAAACTGCTCTGGGATGTCACCATGAGGCCATTGGTGATTTTAAAACCGTTAGAGTTCAATGGCTGATGGGAGAAACTGAGGATGGATCAACAACATTGTAGTGACTCTACAATAATGACCTAAATGACAGAGGGAAAAGGAGAATACAAAATGTACAGAATATTCCAGAACATGCGTCCTGTATGCAACAAGGCGCTACAATAATACTGCAAAAAAAACACACGGCTTGAATGCAAACTTAAATGATGGCTCCCGGGTGGGGCGGGCAGTCTAAGGCAGCGCATCGCAGTGCTAGTAGGCTTCACTACGGACCCGGGTTCAACCGGCCGTGATCGGGAGTCCCATAGGGCGGCGCACAATTGGCCCAGCGTCGTCCGGGTTATTTATTTATTTTTTTTAAATCTTTTTTTTTCTTTTACCCCCATTTCGTGGAATCCAATTGGTAGTTACAGTCTTGTCACATTGCTGCAACCCCCGTACGGACTCGGGAGAGGCGGCGAAGGTCGAGAGCCGTGCGTCCTCCGAAACACGACCCAACCGAGCCGCGCTGCTTCTTGACACAGTGCCCGCTTAACCCGGAAGCCAGCCGCACCAATGTGTCGGAGGAAACACTGTACACCTGGCCCGCCACAGGAGTCGCTAGTGCGCGATGGGACAAGAACATCCCTGCCGGACAAACCCTCCCCTAACCTGGATGACGCTGGGCCAATTGTGCGCCGCCCCATGGGTCTCCCGGTCGCGGCCGGCTGCGACAGAGCCTGGACTCGAACCAGGATCTCTAGTGGCACAGCTAGCACTGCGATGCAGTGCCTTAGACCACTGCGCCACTCGGGAGGCCCACTGGCCGGGGGGGCTTTACAAGTAGGCAGTCATTGTAAATGAGAATTTGTTCTTAACTGACTTGCCTAGTTACCTAAAGGTTAAATAAATAAAATAAAATAAACTTGAATGCAAAGCCTTATGTTTGGGGCAAATACAACACATCACTGAGTAACTTCCTCCTTATTTTCAAGCATGGTGGTGGCTGCATCATGGAATGCTTGACATCAGCAAAGTCTGGGGAGTTTTTCAGGATAAAAAGAAACGTGATGGAGCTAAACACAGGCAAAATCCTAGAGGAAAACCTGCTTCAGTCTGCTTCACACCAGACACTGGGAGAGGAATTCCCTTTCAGCAGGACAATAACCTACAACAAAAGGCCAAATCTCCACTGGAGTTGCTTACCAAGAAGTCAGTGAATGTTCCTGAGTGGCCGAGTTACAGTTTTGATTAAATCTACTTGGAAATCTATGGCAAGACTTGAAAATTGCTGTCTAGCTATCATCACCAACACCTTGACAGAGCTTGAAACATTTTGAAAAGAATAATGGTCAAATATTGGACAATCCAGGTGTGCAAAGCTCTTAGAGACTTACCCAGAAAGACTCACAGCTGTAATGGCTGCCAAAGGTGATTCTAACATGTATTGACTCAAAAAATGTCCCTGTAGATCATTTAAAATAATAAATGACAGTTAAATCAATTTTAATCCCACTTTGTAACACAATAAAATGTGAACAAATCCAAGGGGGGTGAATACTTATGTGTAAATCATTCAATAATATCATTTATTTTAAGTATTGTAAGGGAGATATTGCATCATTATTACTTGAGTTGGTATAGCCCAGAGTTATAGATTAGGGAGTTATAGATTAGGGAGTTATAGATTAGGGAGTTATAGATTAGGGAGTTATAGATTAGGGAGTTATAGATTAGGGAGTTATAGATTAATGAGTTATAGATTAGGGAGTTATAGATTAGGCTATGCAAGCCATTCTAATGACCAACACGCCCAAGGTATCTTCAGAGGGTTTTCTGTTTTTGTTAACGCAAAAGTAATGTAACGTGTTACTTTCCATAGTAACGTAACAAGTTTCTTTTGAAAGTAACGTTCCCCAACACTGAATTCACACGTTTGGACTATTAGATATATGTACTTTTGACACTTTATCACCTTTTGATTTTGAGATCATTTTTGATCTGAATTTGAAGAACTTTTTTTTGCAAAATATACAACGTTAAAACTTAAACCTCTCTCTCTCTCTGTCCCCAGATTCTGTGATCAGTCTCCAGGATGACCAGTGTCCAGCCCAGGACAGCTGTCCATCTACCCCCTCTAGGATGGAGACACCTCCACTTACTGCAGGTCAGAGATCATTATACTCTATTCTAGTCTAATTATACTCTATTCTAGTCTAATTATACTATATTCTAGTCTATTATACTCTATTCTAGTCTAATTATACTCTATTCTAGTCTATTATACTATATTCTAGTCTAATTATACTCTATTCTAGTCTAATTATACATTTACATTTTAAATGTAAAATGTAAATGTAATTATACTCTATTCTAGTCTAATTATACTCTATTCTAGTCTAATTATACTCTATTCTAGTCTAATTATACTCTATTCTAGTCTAGTATACGCTATTCTATTATAGTCTAGTATACTCTAATCAAATCAAGCTTTATTTATACAGCACATTTCAGACATGGAATGCAACGCAATGTGCTTCACAGGAAGCTAATAAAAAACATTGAAAATAAAACATTTTCCAAACAGCAAACATAAGATACAAAAACTAAATAATTAAAAAAACTGAACGACTGAAAAGCACCCTAAGGAAAAGCAAAGCTAAAAAGATGCGTTTTTAATATCTCTTTTAAATATGTCCACAGTTTCGGCCCCCTTCAAGTTCTCTGGCAGGCTATTCCAGAGGCTGGGGGCATAGTAACTAAAGGCTTCCTCACCATGCATCTTGGTCCTGGGCTTTATTATACTCTATTATACTCTATTCTAGTTTATTATACTCTATTCTAGTCTATTATACTCGATTATACTCTATTATACTCTATTCTAGTTTATTATACTCTATTATACTATATTATACTCTATTATACTCTATTCTAGTTTATTATACTCTATTATACTCTATTATACTCTATTATACTCTATTATACTCTATTCTAGTTTATTATACTCTATTATACTCTATTATACTTTGTTCTACTGTATTATACTCTATTCTAGTCTATTATACTCATATTATATTATACTCTATTCTAGTGTATTATGCTCTATTATATTCTAGTTTATTCTACTCAATTATATTCTAGTCTATTATACTCTATTCTAGGCTATTATACTCTATTCTAGTCTATTATACTCTATTCTAGTCTATTATACTCTATTCTAGTTTATTCTACTCAATTATATTGTAGTTTATTATACTCTATTCTAGTCTATTATACTCTATTCTAGTTTATTATACTCTATTCTAGTTTATTATACTCTATTCTAGTTTATTATACTCTATTCTAGTTTATTATACTCTATTCTAGTCTATTATACTCTATTCTAGTCTATTATACTCTATTCTAGTCTATTATACTCTATTCTAGTCTATTATACTCTATTCTAGTTTATTATACTCTATTCTAGTTTATTATACTCTATTCTAGTTTATTATACTCTATTCTAGTTTATTATACTCCATTCTAGTCTATTATACTCTATTCTAGTTTATTATACTCTATTCTAGTCTATTATACTCTATTCTAGTCTATTATACTCTATTATAGTTTATTATACTCTATTCTAGTCTATTATACTCTATTATATTCTATTATACTCTATTCTAGTCTATTATACTCTATTCTAGTCTATTATACTCTATTCTAGTTTATTATACTCTATTCTAGTCTATTATACTCTATTATATTCTATTATACTCTATTCTAGTCTATTATACTCTATTCTAGTCTATTATACTCTATTCTAGTCTGTGCAATCTTTCGAATGTTTGATCTTGTTTTATTGCACGTGGTCACTGTGTCAAGATGTACTACAGTACCCATAATGCTCTGTACGGCACATCCGATTTTACAGAATACATTGTGAAGCTAACGTAACGTTGTGCCGTCTCCTAACTCCAGGCAGTACCCCCTTGCACACCTCGTCCTCCAGCAGTTCCCTGGACAGAGGGTCGACCAGCAGGAGAATCCAGCGCTCCCCGGCCCAGTTCCAGCCCCCAGACAGCGCCCCGGTTCGTAAGGACTGGGTCCCAGACACCCAGCAGCATGTCTGCATGGTCTGCCAGCGAGAACGCTTCACCATGGTGAGAATAAGACCCCCTGTGAAAGGCTCGAGTCTGGTCCCCTGTAGCTCAGTTGGTAGAATGTGACGCTTGCAACGCCAAGGTAGTGGGTTCGATTCCCGGGACCGCCCATATGTCAAATGTATGCATGCGTGACTATAAATCGCTATAATTATAAACTATAAATATATATTATTTTTATAATAGTGGAATGGCTAAATCTCTCAGTTGAAGTAAGGCACTTGATGAATGTGAGTGGTAGACACTAAATGGCTCCTACGTAGAGAAAATGGTTTTCTTGCAAACAGATTAAGGCTACTCAATGGCTTTTTTTAGTACCGGAATAGACTTAATCTGTGTTGGGTGAAATATCCTATTGTCCTCCTCAGTTCAACAGGCGTCACCACTGCAGGAGGTGTGGTCGTCTGGTGTGCCATGCCTGCTCCGGCCACAAGATGGCGGTAGAGGGCTGCACTGAAGAGGAGAAGGAAGTGCGTGTGTGTGACCAGTGCTACATCTACTTCCATCCAGAGTAAGACCCTCAGACCCATTACTGTCGAACTACACACTGCTTTATTCGCTGCGCTGTGTCACAGGCTCTGTATATTTGATCCAAGGTAACGTCGTTGATTTCTATTTTTGTTTGTGTTGTCACAGTTCTGATGACGAGCTGGAGCACGCTGAAGGTAAAGGTGCTATCATATTGTCTGTATGACATTTCTTCCAAAGGGTACTGACTCTTCAGGCACTTTAGTGTTTAGGTTTATTTGACATGGGGACACATTGATGAACATTCTATAAATGTCCCAGATTTAACTAGCCGGTTAGCTAATCACAATTTGTAGTTCTTGGATAGTGTGTGACTCTCTCTTCCCCCCTCTCCCCCTCTCTCTCTCTCCCCCCTCTCCCCCCTCTCTCTCTCTCTCCCCCCCTCTCCCCCTCTCTCTCTCCCCCCCTCTCCCCCTCTCTCTCTCTCCCCCTCTCGCTCGCTTTCTTCCCCCTCCCTTCTCTCTCTCCTTCCTCCCTCTCCCCCCTCCCCCTCTCGCTCCTCTCTTCTCTCCTTCCTCCTCTCCCCTCTCCCCCTCTCTCTCTCCCTCTCCTCCCCCCCCCCCTCCTCCCCCCCTCTCCCCTCTCTCTCCCCTCCCCCCCTCTCTCCCCCTCTCTCCCTCTCTCCCCCTCTCTCTCTCTCCCCTCGCCTCTCTCCCGTCCCCCTCTCTGCTCTCTCTCCCCCTCTCTACTCGCTTCCTCCCTCCCCCTCTCTACCTCTCTTCTCCTCCCCCTCTCTCTCTCTCTCTTCTCTCTTCCCTCTCTCCCCCTCCCCCTCTCGCTCTCTCTCCTCTCCCTCGTCCCCTCTCTCCTCTCTCTCTTCCTCCCTCTCCCTCCCCCTCTCCATCTCTCCCCTCACCCCCCTCCTCTCTCTCTCCTCCTCCCTCTCCCCTCCCCCTCCCCTCTCTCTCTCTCCTCCCTCTCTCCTCTCTCTCTTCTTCTCCTCCCTCTCCTCCCCTCCTCTCTCCTCTCTCTCTCTCTCCTTCCTCCCTCTCCCCTCCCCCCTCTCCTCTCTTCCTCCCTCTCCCACTCCCCCTCTCTCTCCTCCTCTCTCTTCTCTCTTCCTCCTCCCCTCCCCTCCCCCCCTCTCTCTCTCTGCTCCCCCCCCACTCCCCCCCCGCCCCGCTCTCTCTTCCTCCCTCTCCCCTCCCCCCTCTCTCTCTCCTCTCTCTCTCTTCTCCTCCTCCTCCCCGTCCCCCCTCCCTGTCCCCCCCACTCCCCCTGACCCAGTTGCAGGAGGTCCCGTGTCTACAGAGGGAGTGTTTAGATGGGATGCTTCACCTGCCAGAGGTCACTCACCGTCAGTTTCACCTCAGCACCAATCCTACAGACAACCTGCAGCTACAGACAGAGTTCTACTATGAACAGGCCAGTTATATTATAGCTTTGTCATTAGGGGTATTGTGTGTAGATTGTTTGAGGGAAAAAAATAATTAATCATTTTAGAATAAGCTGTACTTAACAAAATGTGGAAAAAGTGAAGGGGTCTGAATACTTTCCGAACGCACTGTGTGTTATAACTACAGGAAGTATTCAACTATGAACAGGTCAGTTATAAACTACAGACAACAAGAACACCAAGGTGACCTGTCTAAATGACTACAGACCCGTAGCACTCACGTCTGTAGCCATGAAGTGCTTTGAAAGGCTGGTCATGGCTCACATCAACACCATTATCCCAGAAACCCTAGACCCACTCCAATTCGCATACCGCCCCAACAGATCCACGGATGACGCAATCTCTATTGCGCTCCACACTGCCCTTTCCCACCTGGACAAAAGGAACACCTATGTGAGAATGCTATTCATTGACTACAGCTCAGCGTTCAACACCATAGTGCCCACAAAGCTCAACACTAAGCTAAGGACCCTGGGACTAAACACCTCCCTCTGCAACTGGATCCTGGACTTCCTGACGGGCCCCCAGGTGGTAAGGGTAGGTAACAACACATCTGCCACGCTGATCCTCAACACGGGGGCCCTTCAGTGGTGCGTGCTTAGTCCCTCCTGTACTCTCTGTTCACCCACGACTGCATGGCCAGGCACGACTCCAACACCATCATTAAGTTTGCCGACGACACAACAGTGGTTGGCCTGATCACCAACAACGATGAGACAGCCTATAGGGAGGAGGTCAGAGACCTGGCCGTGTGGTGCCAGGACAACAACCTCTCCCTCAACGTGACCAAGACAAAGGAGCTGATCGTGAACTACAGGAAACAGAGGGCCGAACAGGCCCCCATTAACATCGACAGGGCTGTAGTGGAGACGGTCAACATCACTAAGGACCTATCATGGTCCAAACACACCAACACAGTCGTGAAGGAGGCACGACAACGCCTCTTCCCCCTCAGGAGGCTGAAAAGATTTGTCATGGGCCCTTATATCCTCAAAAAGTTATACAGCTGCACCGTCGAGAGCATCTTGACTGGCTGCATCACCGCTTGGTATGGCGTCCTCTCGGCATCCAACCACAAGGTGCTACAGAGGGCAGTGAGTACATCCAGGACCTAGATACCAGGCGGAGTCTAGAGGAAGGCCCAAAACATTGTCAGACTCCAGCCACCCAAGTCACAGTCTGTTCTCTCTGCTACCGCACGGCAAGCGGTACCGGAGCGCCAAGTCGGGGTACAAAAGGCTCCTGAACAGTTCATTAAACAGCTACCCAGACTTTCTGCTTTTCACGTACATAGTACTTAAATCAATCACCTAACCTAACCTACATAGGCTGTGTCACTTACAAAATAGCCTCCAACACTCTACTCAGCAAATTGGATGTAGTCTATCACAGTGCCATCCGTTTTGTCTCCAAAGCCCCATACACTACCCACCACTGTGACCTGTACGCTCTTGTTGGCTGGTCCTCACTACATGTTCGTCGTCAAACCCACTGGCTCCAGGCCATCTATAAATCACTGCTAGGCAAATCCCCGCCTTATCTCACTGGTCATCCCCAAAGCCAACACCTCCTTTGGCCGCCATTCCTTCCAGTTCTCTGCTGCCAATGACTGGAACGAATTGCAAAAATCTCTGAAGCTGGAGACTCTTATCTCCCTCAATAACTTTAAGCATCAGTTGTCAGAGCACCTTACCGATCACTGCACCTGTACACAGCCCATCTGAAATTAGCCCACCCAACTACCTCATCCCTATATTGTTATTTATTTTGCTCATTTGCACCCCAGTATCTCTATTTGCACATAATCTCTTGCACATCTAGCATTCCAGTGTTAATACTATTGTAATTATTTTGCACTATAGCCTATTTATTGCCTTACCTCCATAACTTGCTACATTTGCACACACTGTATATATATTTTCTGTTGTATTTTTGACTTTGTTTTTTTTACCCCATATGTAACTCTGTGTTGTTGTTTTTATCGCACTGCTTTGCTTTATCTTGGCCAGGTCGCAGTTGTAAATGAGAACCTGTTCTCAACTGGCTTACCTGGTTAAATAAAGGTGAAATAAAAAATAAAATAAAAAATAAAAAACATGTACACATTACCTCAATCACCCCAGTATACTGATTCGGTACCGGTACTCCTTGTATGTAGCCTCATTATTGTTATTTTATTGTGTTACTATTTTATTTTAGTCTATTTGTTAATTTTCTGACTTTTTAACTGTATTGTTGGGGAATGGCTCGTGAGCATTTCACTGTAAAGTCTACACTTGTTGTATTCGGCGCGTGTTTCCACTATGAACAGGTCAGTTTTACCCTACAGACAGTTATTCTTTTTTCTCTCTCTCGTCGATTACGTTCATGAATTGTATTTCTCCTAAAAATGTAATGGGCCTCAAGTGAACTTCTGACCTTGGACCTGTCAGTTTGACTCTGTCACTGTCCTCCAGGCTCCCAGTTTGACCTGTCAGTTTTGACCTCTGTCCCTTCTCCAGGCTCCCAGTTTGACCTGTCAGTTTGACCTCTGTCCCTGTCTCCAGGTTCCAGTTCGAACCTGTCATTTGACCTCTGTCCCTGTCTCCAGGCTCCCAGTTTGACCTGTCAGTTTGACCTCTGTCCCTGTCGCCAAGCTCCCAGTTTGACCTGTCAGTTTGACCTCTGTCCCTGTCTCCAGGCTCCCAGTTTTGACCTGTCAGTTTGACCTCTGTCCTGTCTCCAGGCTCCCAGTTTGACCTGTCAGTTTGACCTCTGTCCCTGTCTCCAGGTTCCCAGTTCGACCTGTCAGTTTGACCTCTGTCCCTGTCTCCAGGCTCCCAGTTTGACCTGTCAGTTTGACCTCTGTCCCTGTCTCCAGGCTCCCAGTTTGACCTGTCAGTTTGACCTCTGTCCCTGTCTCCAGGCTCCCAGTTTGACCTGTCAGTTTGACCTCTGTCCCTGTCTCCAGGCTCCCCAGTTTTGACCTGTCAGTTTGACCCTGTCAGTTTGACCTCTGTCCCTGTCTCCAGGTTCCCAGTTTGACCTGTCAGTTGACCTCTGTCCCTGTCCTCCAGGCTCCAGTTTGACCTGTCAGTTTGACCTGTCAGTTTTGACCTCTGTCCCTGTCTCCAGGTTCCCAGTTTGACCTGTCAGTTGACCTCGTCCTGTCTCCAGGCTCCCAGTTTGACCTGTCATTTAACCTGTCAGTTTGACCTCTGTCCCCTGTCTCCAGGCTCCCAGTTTGACCTGTCAGTTTGACCTGTCAGTTTGACCTCTGTCCCTGTCTCCAGGCTCCCAGTTTGACCTCTGTCCCTGTCTCCAGGTTCCCAGTTTGACCTGTCAGTTTGACCTCTGTCCCTGTCTCCAGGCTCCCAGTTTGACCTGTCAGTTTGACCTGTCAGTTTGACCTCTGTCCCTGTCTCCAGGTTCCCAGTTTGACCTGTCAGTTTGACCTCTGTCCCTGTCTCCAGGCTCCCAGTTTGACCTGTCAGTTTGACCTCTGTCCCTGTCTCCAGGCTCCCAGTTTGAACTGTCAGTTGACCTCTGTCCCTGTCTCCAGGCATCCAGTTGACCTGTCAGTTTGACCTGTCAGTTTGACCTCTGTCCCTGTCTCAGGTTCCCAGTTTGACCTGTCATTTTGACCTTGTCCCTTGTCTCCAGGCTCCCAGTTGTGACCTGTCAGTTTGACTCTGTCGTTTGACCTCGTCCCTGTCTCCAGGTTCCCAGTTTGAACCTGTCAGTTTGACCTTGTCCTGTCTCCAGGCTCCCAGTTTGCCTGTCAGTTTGGACCTCTGTCCCTGTCTCCAGGCTCCCAGTTGAGCCATGTCAGTTTTTGACCTCTGTCCCTGTCTCCAGGCTCCCAGTTTGACCTTTGTCCTGTCTCCAGGCTCCCAGTTTGACCTGTCAGTTTGACCTCTGTCCCTGTCTCCAGGCTCCCAGTTGTGAACCTGTCAGTTGACCTCTGTCCCTATCTCCAGGCTCCCAGTGCGTCTCTGGTGTTGGCCATCCTGTCCCTCCATACGACCAGACCAGCCTGTGGACACCAGCTGATTGGACCACTTGCCGCTCACTGTCCCGTTAAACTAACCAATCCCGAGGTGGACGCCCGCTCCTCACGACGTCATGCGCAGCTGCTGTTCAGCGCCAAATGATGTAGTCCAAGGGGGCCGCAAGCCAGGACCTGGCCGTGGGACAGGTGGGAGTACTACGGTACCATAAGCCTGTGTGACAGGTGAGAGTATACGGTACCATAATGCCTGTGTGGACAGGTGAGAATACTACGGTACCCATAATGCCTGTGTGACAGAGTGAGAGTACTACAGACCCATAATGCCCTGTGTGACAGGTGAGAGTACTACGGTACCATAATGCCTGTGTGAAGGTGAGAGTACTACGGTACCCATAATGCCCTGTGTGACAGGTGAGAGTACTACGGTACCCAAATGCCCTGTGTGACAGGTGAGAGTACTACGTACCCATAATGTGACCAGGAGAGTATAGGTACATAAGCCTGGGACAGGGAGAGCAGGCTGGGATTAGTATTCGATGTGTTAACCCATAAGAGTAAGGT
>LR778281.1:45482507-45670520 GCA_902810595.1 Coregonus sp. 'balchen'
GATTTACGAATCATTGTAAGTAACACGGGTGCCGTCCCCTAACTCCAGGCAGTCCCCCCCCTTGCACCCCTCGTCCTCCAGCAGTTCCCTGGACAGAGGGTCGACCAGCATGAGAATCCAGCGCTCCCCGGCCCAGTTCCAGCCCCCAACAGCGCCCCGGTTCGTAAGGACTGGGTCCCAGACACCCAGCAGCATGTCTGCATGGTCTGCCAGCGAGAACGCTTCACCATGGTGAGAATAAGACCCCCTGTGAAAGGCTCGAGTCTGGTCCCCCTGTAGCTCAGTTGGTAGAATGTGACCTTGCAACAAGCCAAGGTAGTGGGTTCGATTCCCGAGATCGCCCATATGTCAAATGTATGCATGCGTGACTATAAATCGCTTTGGATTAAAGCGTGAGCTAAATGGCATATATATATATTATTTTTATAATTGAGTGGAACGGCTAAATCTCTCAGTTGAAGTAAGGCACTTGATGAATGTGAGTGGTAGACACTAAATGGCTCCTACGTAGAGAAAATGGTGGCGTGGTTTTCCTGCGAACAGATTAAGGCTACTCAATGGGCTTTTTTAGTACCGGAATAGACTTAATCTGTGTTGGGTGAAATATCCTATTGTCCTCCTCAGTTCAACAGGCGTCACCACTGCAGGGAGGTGTGGTCGTCTGGTGTGCCATGCCTGCTCCGGCCACAAGATGGCGGTAGAGGGCTGCACTGAAGAGGAGAAGGAAGTGCGTGTGTGTGACCAGTGCTACATCTACTTCCATCCAGAGTAAGACCCTCAGACATACTGTCAAACTACACACTGCTTTATTCGCTGCGCTGTGTCACAGGCTCTGTATATTTGATCCAAGGTCCCGTCGTTGATTTCTATTTTTGTTTGTGTTGTCACAGTTCTGATGACGAGCTGGAGCACGTGAAGGGTAAAGGTGCTATCATATTGTCTGTATGACATTTCTTCCAAAGGGTACTGACTCTTCAGGTACTTTAGTGTTTAGGTTTATTTGAAGGGACAATTGATGAACATTCTATAAATGTCCCAGATAATAGCGGAGAAACAAATTGGTAGTTTTGGAGTGGTGTGATTTCTTCCCCCCCCCCCCTTTTTCCCCCCCCCCCCCCCCCCCCACCCCCCCCCCAAGGGGGGTGGGGCCCCCTACCAAAACCCCCCAAAAAATTTTTCCCCCCCCCAAAAATTTTCAAAAAGGGGGCCCCCCCCCCCCCTTTTTTTTGGGGGGGGACCCCCCCTCCCCCCCCCCCAAAAAAAAAAAAACAATTTTAACCCCCCCCCCCCCCCCCCCGGGGGGGAAAAAAAAACTCTCCCCCCTCCCCCTCTCTCTCTTCCTCCCTGGAACTCCCCTCTCTCTCTCTGTCTCTCCTCCTCTCTCCTCTTCCCCACACCAACCCTAAAGCTACCCCTCCCCTCCTACCCCTCCCCCTCTATCCCCTCCCCCCCCCTCTCTCTAGAGGTGCCCCCTCTCTCTCTCTTCCTCCCTCTCCCCTCCCTCTCTCTCCAGCTCTTAAAAACCTCCACTCTCACCTACCCCCTCCCCCTCCCCCTCTCTATCCCTCCCCCTCTCAGCTCTCCTACCTCCTCTCCCTTCTTCCTCTCTCTCTCTCTCCCCCCGTCCTCATCCCTGTCCCCCAACATCTCCCTGTCCCCCACTCCCCCATTACTCAGTTGCAGGAGGTCCCGTTGTCTACAGAGGGAGTGTTAGATGGGATGCCTTCACCTGCCAGAGGTCACTCACCGTCAGTTTCACCTCAGCACCAATCCTACAGACAACCTGCAGCTACAGACAGAGTTCTACTATGAACAGGCCAGTTATATTATAGCTTTGTCATATGGGGGTATTGTGTGTAGATTGATGAGGGAAAAAAATTAATTTAATCCATTTTAGAATAAGGCTGTAACTTAACAAAATGTGGAAAAAGTCAAGGGGTCTGAATACTTTCCCAAGGCACTGTGTGTTATAACTACAGACAGAATTCAACTATGAACAGGTCAGTTATAAACTACAGACAACAAGAACACCAAGGTGACCTGTCTAAATGACTATCGCCCCCCGTAGCACTCACGTCTGTAGCCATGAAGTGCTTTGAAAGGCTGGTCATGGCTCACATCAACAGCATAATCCCAGAAACCCTAGACCCATTCCAATTCGCATACCGCCCCAACAGATCCACGGATGACGCAATCTCTATTGCGCTCCACACTGCCCTTTCCCACCTGGACAAAAGGAACACCTACGTGAGAATGCTATTCATTGACTACAGCTCACCGTTCAACACCATAGTGCCCTCCAAGCTCATCACTAAGCTAAGGACCCTAGGACTAAACACCTCCCTCTGCAACTGGATCCTGGACTTCCTGACGGGCCGCCCCCAGGTGGTAAGGGTAGGGAACAACACATCTGCCACGCTGATCCTCAACACGGGGGCCCCTCAGGGGTGCGTGCTTAGTCCCCTCCTGTACTCCCTGTTCACCCACGACTGCATGGCCAGGCACGACTCCAACACCATCATTAAGTTTGCCGACGACACAACGGTGGTAGGCCTGATCACCAACAACGATGAAACAGCCTATAGGGAGGAGGTCAGAGACCTGGCAGTGTGGTGCCATGACAACAACCTCTCCCTCAATGTGAGCAAGACAAAGGAGCTGATCATGGACTACAGGAAAAGGAGGGTCGAACAGGCCCCCATTAACATCGACAGGGCTGTAGTGGAGACGGTCAACATCACTAAGGACCTATCATGGTCCAAACACACCAACACAGTCGTGAAGAGGGCACGACAATGCCTCTTCCCCCTCAGGATGCTGAAAAGATTTGTCATGGGCCCTCAGATCCTCAAAAAGTTCTACAGCTGCACCGTCGAGAGCATCTTGACTGGCTGCATCACCGCTTGATATGGCGTCCTCTCGGCATCCAACCACAAGGTGCTACAGAGGGCAGTGAGTACATCCAGGACCTCGATACCAGGCGGAGTCTAGAGGAAGGCCCAAAACATTGTCAGACTCCAGCCACCCAAGTCACAGTCTGTTCTCTCTGCTACCGCACGGCAAGCGGTACCGGAGCGCCAAGTCGGGGTACAAAAGGCTCCTGAACAGTTCATTGAACAGCTACCCAGACTTTCTGCTTTTCATGTACATAGTACTTCAATCAATCACCTAACCTAACCTACCTGTACACATTACCTCAATCACCCCAACTACCTCGTACCCCAGTACACTGATTCGGTACCGGTACTCCTTGTATTTAGCCTCATTATTGTTATTTTATTGTGTTACTATTTTATTTTAGTCTATTTGTTAATTTTCTGACTTTTTAACTGTATTGTTGGGAAATGGCTCGTGAGCATTTCACTGTAAAGTCTACACTTGTTGTATTCGGCGCGTGTTCCACTATGAACAGGTCAGTTTTACCCTACAGACAGTTATTCTTTTTTTCTCTCTCTCTCGATTACGTTCATGAATTGTATTTCTCCTAAAAATGTAATGGTGCCTCAAGTGAACTTCCTGACCTTGGACCTGTCAGTTTGACCTCTGTCACTGTCTCCGGGCTCCCAGTTTGACCTGTCAGTTTGACCTGTCAGTTTGACCTCTGTCCCTGTCTCCAGGCTCCCAGTTTGACCTGTCAGTTTGACCTCTGTCCCTGTCTCCAGGCTCCCAGTTTGACCTCTGTCCCTGTCTCCAGGCTCCCAGTTTGACCTGTCAGTTTGACCTCTGTCCCTGTCTCCAGGTTCCCAGTTTGACCTGTCAGTTTGACCTCTGTCCCTATCTCCAGGCTCCCAGTGCGTCTCTGTGTGTGGCCATCCTGTCCCTCCATAGCGACCAGACAGCCTGTGGACACCAGCTGATTGGACACTGCCGCTCACTGTCCCGTAAACTAACCAATCCCGAGGTGGACGCCCGCCTCCTCACCGACGTCATGCGCCAGCTGCTGTTCAGCGCCAAACTGATGTTCGTCAAGGTGGGCCGCAGCCAGGACCTGGCCCTGTGTGACAGGTGAGAGTACTACGGTACCCATAATGCCCTGTGTGACAGGTGAGAGTACTACGGTACCCATAATGCCCTGTGTGACAGGTGAGAGTACTACGGTACCCATAATGCCCTGTGTGACAGGTGAGAGTACTACGGTACCCATAATGCCCTGTGTGACAGGTGAGAGTACTACGGTACCCATAATGCCCTGTGTGACAGGTGAGAGTACTACGGTACCCATAATGCCCTGTGTGACAGGTGAGAGCAGGCTGGGATTTAGTATGTCCCGATGTGCCTTAACCCCAAATGGTAAAGATGAGCACCAAATAGGTTCTGGAAATGATATAATGCTTATCTTACATCAGCTCTTCTGTCTCTCCCTCTGTCTCCCTCTCTCTGTCTCCCTCTCTCTGTCTCCCTCTCTCTGTCTTCCTCTCTCTGTCTCCCTCTCTCTGTCTCCCTCTCTCTGTCTCCCTCTCGTCCTCTCTCTGTCCCTCTCTCTGTCCCTCTCTCTGTCTCTGTCTCTCTCTCTGTCTCTGTCTCCCTCTCTCTGTCTCCCTCTCTCTGTCTCCCTCTCTCTGTCTCCCTCTCTCTGTCTTCCCGCTCTCTGTCCCTCTCTCTGTCTCTGTCTCTCTCTCTGTCTCTCTCTCTGTCTCTCTCTCTGTCTCTCTCTCTGTCTCCCTCTCTCTGTCTCCCTCTCTTGGTCTCTGTCTCTCTCCATCTGTCTCTCTCTCTGTCTCTCTCTCTCTGTCTCCCTCTCTCTGTCTCCCTCTCTCTGTCTCCCTCTCTCTGTCTCCCTCTCTCTGTCTCCCTCTCTCTGTCTCCCTCTCTGTCTCCCTCTCTCTGTCTCCCTCTCTCTGTCTCTCCTCTGTCTCTCTCCCTCTGTCTCCCTCTGTCTCTCCCTCTCTCTCTGTCTCTCTCTGTCTCTCTGTGTCTCTCTGTGTCTCTCTTACCTCCCCCTCTGTCTCCCCTCTCTGTCTCCCTCTCTCTGTCTCCCTCTCTCTGTCTCCCTCTCTCTGTCTCCCTCTCTCTGTCTCCCTCTCTCTGTCTCCTCATCTCTGTCTCCTCTCTCTCCCTCTGTCTCCCTCTCTCTCTGTCTGTCTCTGTCTCCCTCTCTGTCTCTGTCTCCCTCTGTCTCTCTCTCCATCTGTCTCTCTCTCCATCTGTCTCTCTCTCCCTCTGTCTCTCTCTCCCTCTGTCTCTCGCTCCCTCTCTCCCTCTGTCTCTCTCTCTCTCTCTCTCTCTCTCTCTCTACTGTCTCTCTGTCTCTCTCTCTCTGTCTCTCTCTCTCTCCCCCCTCTGTCTCTCTCTCTCTCTCTGTCTCTCTCTCTCTCTCTGTCTCTCTGTCTCCCTCTCTCTCTCCCCCCCCCTCTGTCTCTCTCTCTCCCTCTCTCTCCTCTGTCTGTCCCCAGCTACATCAGTAAAGTAGACGTTCTGAAGATCCTGGTAACGGCCAACTACAAGTACATCCCTTCTCTGGATGACATCCTGGAGACGGCTGCTCTCACGCGGCTACGCAACCAGCTACTGGAGGCAGAGTATTACCAGCTGGCTGTGGAGGTGAGGCAGACCTAGAGAGTCAGTCAGTCAGTCAGTCAACCTGCTACTGGAGGCAGAGTATTACCAGCTGGCTATGGAGGTGAGGCAGACCTAGAGAGTCAGTCAGTCAGTCAACCTGCTACTGGAGGCAGAGTATTACCAGCTAGCGGTGGAGGTGAGGCAGACCTAGAGAGTCAGTCAGTCAGTCAACCTGCTACTGGAGGCAGAGTACTACCAGCTGGCTGTGGAGGTGAGGCAGACCTAGAGAGTCAGTCAGTCAGTCAACCTGCTACTGGAGGCAGAGGACTACCAGCTGGCTGTGGAGGTGAGGCAGACCTAGAGAGTCAGTCAGTCAGTCAGTCAGTCAGTCAGTCAGTCAGTCAACCTGCTACTGGAGGCAGAGGACTACCAGCTGGCTGTGGAGGTGAGGCAGACCTAGAGAGTCAGTCAACCATTCAATCTCTTTATTGTCCCAATTGAGAAATGTATAGGGGGGGGGGGGGGGATTCACAGTAGTAAATATGACACATTTGAAGACAGGACAAGTGTGTTTAAGTCTGAACATCTAATTCCGTCCTTGATTAGGTGTCCACTAAGACAGGTGTTTGTTTAAGTCCTAACCAGGTCATGTCTGTGTCTGTCTGTCTGTCTGTCTCTCTGTCTGTCTGTCTGTCTGTAGGTGTCCACTAAGAGTGGTCTGGACCCAGGTGGTGTTTGGCAGGCATGGGGAATGGCCTCCCTCAAGGCAGGGAACCTGACTGTTGCCAGGGAGAAGTTATCTCGCTGTCTAAAGGCCCCGGTAGACAGGAACCAACTCAATCTGGGCCCTCGACTGCTGCAGGAGATTATCTCTCATCTAGAGAGCACCGTCAGACCCACTCTGGTCATGGTGAGAGAGAAATATCATCCGAATATCACACAGACACTTATCTAAAGTGACGTACAGAAGTCACGACGGAGTTTTTATCCCTGGATGTTTAGTCTTTAGCACTACAGCGAGTGCATATCGTTTTTTTAGTGTGTGTATGGGGTGCCTGCGGGAATTGAACCAACAACAGTGTGTCTCTCTCATCGCTAGCAGAGCGGCATGCCCCGTTCATACCAACTGAGCCACACACGACCACAGAGCATAGCCGTCCTTAATTGTTTCCGTTCACTGATAAAAGGTACATTACACCCTAGTCTTAGATCAGCTGTATTGTCCCGCCAGGGGGACGTTCATTTGGTCATGTGCTTAGCCACCCTTAATTGTTATACTTTGACCACAGGGAAAAACTGGGTACGTGCTGGATCCAGGGAGGGCACATCAGTGAATGGGAACAATTAACACCTAAAAACACTTAACTATAAAATGCATCATATAAAGATGCATAGACTTTTTTTTTTTTTTTTTTTATCTATTCAAAAATAAAAAGATGCTCCACAGATGAAATAGATATTTAGCAAAGTTTTATTTTCTTCATGGGGGTTCCATGTACCTAGTACTTACTGGACTGAGTTCTATTATGAACCAGTCATGTCATGACAAACAGTCGTGTTGTTTACTGTTGAGCAAAATACTGAAGAGGGGATTTCAGAACAAAGAGCTGCAGTCTTCACTGTGTGTCCCAAATGGGACCCTATTCCCTAGGTAGAGCACTACGGGCCCTGGTCAAAAGTAGTGCACTATATAGGGGATAGGGTGCCATTCTCTGGTCTAAAGTAGTGCACTATATAGGGAATAGGGTACCATTCTCTGGTCTAAAGTAGTGCACTATATAGGGAATAGGGTACCATTCTCTGGTCTAAAGTAGTGCACTATATAGGGAATAGGGTACCATTCTCTGGTCTAAAGTAGTGCACTATATAGGGAATAGGGTACCATTCTCTGGTCTAAAGTAGTGCACTATATAGGGGATAGGGTGCCATTCTCTGGTCTAAAGTAGTGCACTATATAGGGAATAGGGTACCATTCTCTGGTCTAAAGTAGTGCACTATATAGGGGATAGGGTACCATTCTCTGGTCTAAAGTAGTGCACTATATAGGGGATAGGGTACCATTCTCTGGTCTAAAGTAGTGCACTATATAGGGGATAGGGTACCATTCTCTGGTCTAAAGTAGTGCACTATATAGGGGATAGGGGTACCATTCTCTGGTCTAAAGTAGTGCACTATATAGGGGATAGGGTACCATTCTCTGGTCTAAAGTAGTGCACTATATAGGGGATAGGGTACCATTCTCTGGTCTAAAGTAGTGCACTATATAGGGAATAGGGTGTCATTTGGGACGCCGCCTTACTGTTCATTCTAAGCCAAAAGGTTGTCCTGCTTTGCTCAGCCATCTGGAGAAAAAAAAAGACAATTAAAGTGGCAGTAGACTCTTTCCTTTGCCAGAGTTACAGTACTGAAGCACTGTCTAGTGGGTTGCCCAGTCCGTGGGTTGCCCAGTCCGTGGGTTGCCCAGTCCGTGGGTTGCCCAGTCAGTGGGTTGCCCAGTCAGTGGGTTGCCCAGTCAGTGGGTTGCCCAGTCCGTGGGTTGCCCAGTCCGTGGGTTGCCCAGTCAGAGTTGCCCACTCTGTGGGTTGCCCAGTCAGTGGGTTGCCCAGTCCGTGGGTTGCTCAGTCCGTGGGTTGCTCAGTCCGTGGGTTGCCCAGTCCGTGGGTTGCCCAGTCCCTGGGTTGCCCAGTCCGTGGGTTGCCCAGTCCCTGGGTTGCCCAGTCCGTGGGTTGCCCAGTCAGTGGGTTGCCCAGTCCCTGGGTTGCCCAGTCAGTGGGTTGCCCAGTCCCTGGGTTGCCCAGTCCGTGGGTTGCCCAGTCGGTGGGTTGCCCAGTCGGTGGGTTGCCCAGTCGGTGGGTTGCCCAGTCGGTGGGTTGCCCAGTCCCTGGGTTGCCCAGTCCGTGGGTTGCCCAGTCCGTGGGTTGCCCAGTCCGTGGGTTGCCCAGTCCGTGGGTTGCCCAGTCCCTACAGTCCTGCCAGAACAGTTTGTTTAATGTTAAATGAGTGCTTCAGACTGAACAGATGTTGAGTTATCAGCTTGGCTACAGTGAAGCTTTATACTCACAACAAATACACTGAAAATATAAACACAACATGTAAAGGGTTGGTACCATGTTTCATGAGCTGGAATAAAAGATCCCAGAAATGTTCCAAACACACAAAAAGTGTATTTCTCAAAACATTTGTGCAAAAATGTGTTTACATCCCTGTTAGTGAGCATTTATTTATCCTTTGCCAAGATAATCCATCCACCTGACAGGTGTGGCATATCAAGAAGCTGATTAAACAGCATGATCATTACACAGGTGCACCTTGTGCTGGGGACAATAAAAAGCCACTCTTTTTTTGAGGGAGCGTGCAATTGGCATGCTGACTGCAGGAAAGACCAACAGAGCTGTTGCCAGAGAATTGAATGTTAATTTCTCTACCATAAGCCACCTCCAATGTCGTTTTAGAGAATTTGGCAGTACGCTCAACCGGCCTCACAACCGCAGACCACGTGTATGGCGTTGTGTGGGCGAGCGGTTTGCTGATGTCAGTGTTGTGAACAGAGTGCCCCGTGGTGGCGGTGGGGTTATGGTATGGGCAGGCATAAGCTATGGACAACGAACACAATTGCATTTTATCTATGGCAATTTGAATGCACAGAGATACCGTGACGAGGTCCTGAGGCCCATTGTCGTGCCATTCATCCGCCACCATCACCTCATGTTTCAGCATGATAATGCACGGCCCCATGTCGCAAGGATCTGTACACAATTCCTGGAAGCTGAAAATGTCCCAGTTCTTCCATGGCCTGCATACTCACCAGACATGTCACCCACTGAGCATGTTTATGATGCTCTGGATGGACGTGTATTGACTGAGTGTTCCAGTTCCCACCAATATCCAGAAACTTTGCACAGCCATTGAAGAGGAGTGGGACAACATTCCACAGGCCACTGATCAACTCAATGCGAAGGAGATGTGTCACACTACATGAGGCAAATGGTGGTCACACCAGATACTGACTGGTTTTCTGATCCACACCCCTATTTTTTTTAAAAAGGTATCTGTGACCAACAGATGCATATCTGTATTCCCAGTCATGTGAAATCCATAGATTAGGGTCTAATGAATTTATTTCAATTGACTGAGTTCCTTATATGAACTATAACTCAGTAAAATCTTTTAAATTGTTGCATTTTGTGTTTATATTTTTGTTTAAATTTAAATTCTTGATTAAAAGGTAGCTATGTTGTTTGGACTGGATAGAAAGAGACATTATGTAACACTGCACTGATCTGCAGGTCACTAGTTTATGCAACCAACCGCCCACTCTTTCTGTAAAGAGACAACCAACCGCCCACTCTTTCTGTAAAGAGACAACCAACTGTTATTGTACCATCAATCACTGTGTGTGTTTGTTTCTGTCTCTCTCTCTCTCTCTCTCTCTCTCTCTCTCTCTCTCTCTCTCTCTCTCTCTCTCTCTCTCTCTGTCTCTCTCTCTCTGTCTCTCTCTGTCTCTCTCTGTCTCTCTCTGTCTCGCTCTCTGTCTCGCTCTCTGTCTCGCTCTCTGTCTCTCTCTCGCTCTCTCTCTCTATCTCGCTCTCTCTCTGTCTCTCTCTCCCTGTCTCACTCTCTCTCTGTCTCTGTCTCACTCTCGCTCTCTCTCTGTCTCTGTCTCTGTCTCTCTCTCTGTCTCTGTCTCTCTCTCGCTCTCTCTCTGTCTCATGCTCTCTCTCTGTCTCTCTCCCTCTGTGTATCAGTCTTTCAGTGAGGACATCCTGTGGTCTCTGAGGGAGCTTGAGGAAGCTCTGTGTGAGCCTGGCGGATCAGTGGACTGGCCTGAGGGGGGGCATGGTGGTCAGGGCAGTAACCTGTATCAAGAGAGCTTGTACTACCTGTCCAGCTACGGGACTCACCTGGCCCTGGTCTCCTTCCTGATGAGACACGACAACATGAAGGACGCCCTGCAGCACCTGCTCAGCAAGGTCAGAGGTTAGGGGTCAAGGTTGAGGGGTCATGAAGGGTTTAGAGTCAGGGGTTAGGGGTCATGGTTTGGCCCTGGTCAGCTTCCTCATGAGACACGACAACATGAAGGACACCCTGCAACACCTGCTCAGCAAGGTCAGGGGTTAGGGGTCAAGGTTGAGGGGTCATGAAGGGTTTAGAGTCAGGGGTTAGGGGTCATGGTTTGGCCCTGGTCAGCTTCCTCATGAGACACGACAACATGAAGGACACCCTGCAACACCTGCTCAGCAAGGTCAGGGGTTAGGGGTCAAGGTTGAGGGGTCATGAAGGGTTTAGAGTCAGGGGTTAGGGGTCATGGTTTGGCCCTGGTCAGCTTCCTCATGAGACACGACAACATGAAGGACACCCTGCAACACCTGCTCAGCAAGGTCAGGTTAGGGGTCATGGAGACCTTATATGTCATTATTGTGCACTTCAAGGTCAATGCTATTTTTATTGTTGAGGATTTGTATTAAGGTGGTGCCAGGCAGTCATTGTAAATAAGAATGATAAGTGATCTGCCTGATTAAAATAAAGAAGGTGTTATGGTCCTTCGAGCCGGATAGCATCAATTGTCCTGGAACTGTATACTCAAACAATCTATAGATAATATTAGATGGCATTAAACCTATTAATCACCAAGGGGAAATTAGTTTATACACTTCTAACAGTGTCCCTCCCTCCCTCCCTCCCTCCCTGGCCCTCCAGGAGTGTCCAGAGGAGGTGTTCCTGGAGGGCGTGCTGCAGCCTAGTCTGGAGAGGGGTCGTCTGGGGGTGCTGCAGGGGTTGCTAGAGACCCTGGACCCAGGCCTGGAGGTCTGCAGCCGATACCTCCTCTCCTCCTGTCAACTGCTGCAGCGACGAGGACATTTCCACACACTATACCAGCTACAACAGTTCATGATGGTTAGTCTATAGTCCTTCCACCACTATACCAGATACAACAGTTCATGATGGTTAGTCTATAGTCCTTCCACCACTATACCAGATACAACAGTTCATGATGGTTAGTCTCAAACAAGCCTCCCACTTTCCTCCCACTCATCACCCACAACCCTCCCTTCCTCTCCTCCTCACCACCCCCCTGCCTCTCCCTCCTCTCCTCCCCCCCACCACCCCCCTCTCCTCTCCTCTCCTCCCCCACCATCCCCCTGCCTCTCCTCTCCCTCCCCACCACGCCCCCTCTCCTCTCTCTCCTCCGTCACCCCCACCACCCCCCTCTCCTCCCTCTCCTCCTCTCCCACCACCCCACCTCCTCTCCTCTCTCTCCAAACCCCACCACCCCCCCCTCGTGCCTCCTCTCCCCACCACCCCCTCGTCCTCCTCTCCCCCACCCACCCCCCTCTCCTCTCCTCCTCTCCCCCCACCACCCCCTCTCCCACACTCCCCCACCACCCCTCCCCCTCTCCCCTCTCCCCACTCCCCACCACCACCACCCTCCCCCTCTTTATAATAAAGGAAACTGAGTTGCAGTGCAGCCCTTTATAAGATAATAAGAACATGAATATCATTAGAAGTAGACTAACCCTCTCGTCCCTTCTGTCAGGACCACGTGCGAGCGGCCATGACGTGTATCCGGTTCTTCACCCACGGGGTCGTGTCCTACGCACAGCTGGGAGACCAGCGGAGATGGCTGGTTCGGGCCAAGGAGCACCTCAGAACCTACCTTCAGGAGCAACAGGGAGCACGCACCAGGAAGAGGAGCACAACCAACTCCTTCAGAAAGAAGATGGCTTCCAGTGACGTGTCCAGGTGAGACTAGAGGGAGACGGAGGGACTGAGACTAGAGGGAGACAGAGGGACTGAGACTAGAGGGAGACAGAGGGACTGAGACTAGAGGGAGACAGAGGGACTGAGACTAGAGGGACTGAGACTAGAGGGAGACAGAGGGACTGAGACTAGAGGGACTGATACTAGAGGGAGATGGAGGGACTGAGACTAGAGGGAGACAGAGGGACTGAGACTAGAGGGAGACAGAGGGACTGAGACTAGAGGGAGACTGAGGGACTGAGACTAGAGGGACTGAGACTAGAGGGAGACAGAGGGACTGAGACTAGAGGGACTGATACTAGAGGGAGATGGAGGGACTGAGACTAGAGGGAGACGGAGGGACTGAGACTAGAGGGAGACGGAGGGACTGAGACTAGAGGGACTGAGACTAGAGGGAGACAGAGGGACTGAGACTAGAGGGACTGAGACTAGAGGGAGACAGAGGGACTGAGACTAGAGGGAGACAGAGGGAGACTAGAGGGAGAAAGAGGGACTGAGACTAGAGGGACTGAGACTAGAGGGAGACGGAGGGACTGAGACTAGAGGGAGACAGAGGGACTGAGACTAGAGGGAGACAGAGGGACTGAGACTAGAGGGAGACAGAGGGACTGAGACTAGAGGGAGACCAAGGGACTGAGACTAGAGGGAGACAGAGGGACTGAGACTAGAGGGAGACCAAGGGACTGAGACTAGAGGGAGACAGAGGGACTGAGACTAGAGGGAGACGGAGGGACTGAGACTAGAGGGAGACGGAGGGACTGAGACTAGAGGGAGACGGAGGGACTGAGACTAGAGGGAGACGGAGGGACTGAGACTAGAGGGAGACGGAGGGACTGAGACTAGAGGGAGACGGAGGGACTGGAGACTAGAGGGGACGGAGGACTGACTAGAGGGACTGAGACTAGAGGGACTGAGACTGAGACTAGAGGGACTGAGACTAGAGGGACTGAGACTAGAGGGACTGAGACTAGAGGGAGACTGGAGGGACTGAGACTAGAGGGAGACTGGAGGGACTGAGACTAGAGGGAGACTGGAGGGACTGAGACTAGAGGGAGACTGGAGGGACTGAGACTAGAGGGTGACGGAGGGACTGAGACTAGAGGGTGACGGAGGGACTGAGACTAGAGGGAGACGGAGGGACTGAGACTAGAGGGAGACGGAGGGACTGAGACTAGAGGGAGACGGAGGGACTGAGACTAGAGGGACTGAGACTAGAGGGACTGAGACTAGAGGGACTGAGACTAGAGGGACTGAGACTAGAGGGACTGAGACTAGAGGGACTGAGACTAGAGGGACTGAGACTAGAGGGACTGAGACTAGAGGAGACTGGAGGGACTGAGACTAGAGGGAGACTGGAGGGACTGAGACTAGAGGGTGACGGAGGGACTGAGACTAGAGGGAGACGGAGGGACTGAGACTAGAGGGAGACAGAGGGACTGAGACTAGAGGACTGAGACTAGAGGGACTGAGACTAGAGGGACTGAGACTAGAGGGACTGAGACTAGAGGGACTGAGACTAGAGGGACTGAGACTAGAGGGACTGAGACTAGAGGGAGACGGAGGGACTGAGACTAGAGGGAGACGAGGGACTGAGACTAGAGGGAGACGGAGGGACTGAGACTAGAGGGAGACGGAGGGACTGAGACTAGAGGGAGGGAGACAGAGGGACTGAGACTAGAGGAGGGAGACAGAGGGACTGAGACTAGAGGGACTGAGACTAGAGGGACTGAGACTAGAGGGACTGAGACTAGAGGGACTGAGACTAGAGGACTGAGACTAGAGGACTGAACTAGAGGGACTGAGACTAGAGGGACTGAGACTAGAGGGACTGAGACTAGAGGGAGACGGAGGGACTGAGACTAGAGGGAGACGGAGGGACTGAGACTAGAGGGAGACGGAGGGACTGAGACTAGAGGGGAGACTAGAGGGACTGAGACTAGAGGGACTGAGACTAGAGGGACTGAGACTAGAGGGACTGAGACTAGAGGGACTGAGACTAGAAGGGACTGAGACTAGAGGGACTGAGACTAGAGGGACTGAGACTAGAGGGAGACGGAGGACTGAGACTAGAGGGAGACGGAGGGACTGAGACTAGAGGGAGACGGAGGGACTGAGACTAGAGGGAGACGAGGGACTGAGACTAGAGGGACTGAGACTAGAGGGACTGAGACTAGAGGGACTGAGACTAGAGGGGGACTGAGACTAGAGGGACTGAGACTAGAGGGACTGAGACTAGAGGGACTGAGACTAGAGGGACTTGAGACTAGAGGGACTGAGACTAGAGGGACTGAGACTAGAGGGACTGAGACTAGAGGGAGACGGAGGGACTGAGACTAGAGGGAGACGGAGGGACTGAGACTAGAGGGAGGGAGACAGAGGGACTGAGACTAGAGGGAGGGAGACAGAGGGACTGAGACTAGAGGGACTGAGACTAGAGGGACTGAGACTAGAGGGACTGAGACTAGAGGGACTGAGACTAGAGGGACTGAGACTAGAGGGAGACGGAGGGACTGAGACTAGAGGGACTGAGACTAGAGGGAGGGAGACAGAGGGACTGAGACTAGAGGGAGGGAGACAGAGGGACTGAGACTAGAGGGAGGGAGACAGAGGGACTGAGACTAGAGGGAGGGAGACAGAGGGACTGAGACTAGAGGGAGGGAGACAGAGGGACTGAGACTAGAGGGAGGGAGACAGAGGGACTGAGACTAGAGGGAGGGAGACAGAGGGACTGAGACTAGAGGGAGACAGGAGGGACTGCGACTAGAGGGAGACAGGAGGGACTGAGACAGGAGGGAGACGGAGGGACTGAGACTAGAGGGAGACAGAGGGACTGAGACTAGAGGGACTGAGACTAGAGGGACTGAGACTAGAGGGACTGAGACTAGAGGGACTGAGACTAGAGGGACTGAGACTAGAGGGACTGAGACTAGAGGGACTGAGACTAGAGGGAGACGGAGGGACTGAGACTAGAGGGAGACGGAGGGACTGAGACTAGAGGGAGACGGAGGGACTGAGACTAGAGGGAGACGGAGGGACTGAGACTAGAGGGAGACGGAGGGACTGAGACTAGAGGGACTGAGACTAGAGGGACTGAGACTAGAGGGACTGAGACTAGAGGGACTGAGACTAGAGGGACTGAGACTAGAGGGACTGAGACTAGAGGGACTGAGACTAGAGGGAGGGAGACAGAGGGACTGAGACTAGAGGGAGGGAGACAGAGGGACTGAGACTAGAGGGAGACAGAGGGACTGAGACTAGAGGGAGACAGGAGGGACTGCGACTAGAGGGAGACAGGAGGGACTGAGACAGGAGGGAGACGGAGGGACTGAGACTAGAGGGAGACAGAGGGACTGAGACTAGAGGGACTGAGACTAGAGGGACTGAGACTAGAGGGACTGAGACTAGAGGGACTGAGACTAGAGGGACTGAGACTAGAGGGACTGAGACTAGAGGGAGACGGAGGGACTGAGACTAGAGGGAGACGGAGGGACTGAGACTAGAGGGAGACGGAGGGACTGAGACTAGAGGGAGACGGAGGGACTGAGACTAGAGGGAGACGGAGGGACTGAGACTAGAGGGACTGAGACTAGAGGGACTGAGACTAGAGGGAGGGAGACAGAGGGACTGAGACTAGAGGGAGGGAGACAGAGGGACTGAGACTAGAGGGAGACAGAGGGACTGAGACTAGAGGGAGACAGGAGGGACTGCGACTAGAGGGAGACAGGAGGGACTGAGACAGGAGGGAGACGGAGGGACTGAGACTAGAGGGAGACAGAGGGACTGAGACTAGAGGGACTGAGACTAGAGGGACTGAGACTAGAGGGACTGAGACTAGAGGGAGACGGAGGGACTGAGACTAGAGGGAGACGGAGGGACTGAGACTAGAGGGAGACGGAGGGACTGAGACTAGAGGGAGACGGAGGGACTGAGACTAGAGGGACTGAGACTAGAGGGACTGAGACTAGAGGGACTGAGACTAGAGGGACTGAGACTAGAGGGACTGAGACTAGAGGGACTGAGACTAGAGGGACTGAGACTAGAGGGAGACGGAGGGACTGAGACTAGAGGGAGACGGAGGGACTGAGACTAGAGGGAGACGGAGGGACTGAGACTAGAGGGAGACGGAGGGACTGAGACTAGAGGGAGGGAGACAGAGGGACTGAGACTAGAGGGAGGGAGACAGAGGGACTGAGACTAGAGGGAGGGAGACAGAGGGACTGAGACTAGAGGGAGACAGGAGGGACTGCGACTAGAGGGAGACAGGAGGGACTGAGACAGGAGGGACTGAGACAGGAGGGGACTGAGGACTAGAGGGACTGAGACTAGAGGGACTGAGACTAGAGGGACTGAGACGGAGGGACTGAGACTAGAGGGAGGGAGACGGAGGGACAGAGACTAGAGGGAGGGAGACGGAGGGACTGAGACTAGAGGGAGGGAGACGGAGGGACTGAGACAGAGGGAGGGAGACAGAGGGACTGAGACTAGAGGGACTGAGACTAGAGGGAGACGGAGGGACTGAGACTAGAGGGAGACGGAGGGACTGAGACTAGAGGGACACGGAGGGACTGAGACTAGAGGGACTGAGACTAGAGGGACTGAGACTAGAGGGACTGAGACTAGAGGGAGACGGAGGAAGACAGGACATCAACTTGTTTTAATATACAGTGGGGAGAACAAGTATTTGATACACTGCCGATTTTGCAGGTTTTCCTACTTACAAAGCATGTAGAGGTCTGTAATTTTTATCATAGGTACACTTCAACTGTGAGAGACGGAATCTAAAATAAAATCCAGAAAATCACATTGTATGATTTTTAAGTAATTAATTTGTATTTTATTGCATGTCATAAGTATTTGATCACCTACCAACCAGTAATAATTCTGGCTCTCACAGACTGTTCGTTTTTCTTTAAGAAGCCCTCCTGTTCGCCACGCATTACCTGTATTAACTGCACCTGTTTGAACTCGTTACCTGTATATAAGACACCTGTCCACACACTCAATCAAACAGACTCCAACCTCTATAAAATGCAAATGAATTACTTAAAAATCATACAATGTGATTTTCTGGATTTTTGTTTTAGATTCCGTCTCTCACAGTTGAAGTGTACCTATGATAAAAAATTACAGACCTCTACATGCTTTGTAAGTAGGAAAACCTGCAAAATCGGCAGTGTATCAAATACTTGTTCTCCTCACTGTAGTTAGTCAGATATAGGTTTGGTTCTTGAACTCTGCATTAGCCTTTAACAATTTAAAACGTTTAGACCGCTGAAGCAAGCGCACACGTTTTCTTCAGGAAATGTACCTTTTTTTACTCATGTGGTGGTGACTTCCTCAGTTCCACAAAGACAAGATTACCGTAGTGCAGCCATGTCTCCGTCATGTGACCAGAACTGAATCATTACATAGTGCAGCCATGTCTCCGTCATGTGACCAGAACTGAATCATTACATAGTGCAGCCATGTCTCCTTCATGTGACCAGAACTGAATCGTTGCATAGTGCAGCCATGTCTCCGTCATGTGACCAGAACTGAATCGTTACATAGTGCAGCCATGTCTCCGTCATGTGACCAGAACTGAGTCATTACATAGTGCAGCCATGTCTCCGTCATGTGACCAGAACTGAATCGTTGCACAGTGCAGCCATGTCTCCGTCATGTGACCAGAACTGAATCATTGCACAGTGCAGCCATGTCTCCGTCATGTGACCAGAACTGAATCATTGCGTAGTGCAGCCATGTCTCCGTCATGTGACCAGAACTGAATCGTTGCACAGTGCAGCCATGTCTCCGTCATGTGACCAGAACTGAATCATTGCACAGTGCAGCCATGTCTCCGTCATGTGACCAGAACTGAATCATTGCATAGTGCAGCCATGTGTCCGTCATGTGACCAGAACTGAATCGTTGCACAGTGCAGCCATGTCTCCGTCATGTGACCAGAACTGAATCATTGCACAGTGCAGCCATGTCTCCGTCATGTGACCAGAACTGAATCATTGCATAGTGCAGCCATGTCTCCGTCATGTGACCAGAACTGAATCATTGCATAGTGCAGCCATGTCTCCGTCATGTGACCAGAACTGAATCATTGCATAGTGCAGCCATGTCTCCGTCATGTGACCAGAACTGAATCGTTACACAGTGCAGTCATCTATCCTTTAGTGTGGCTGCTGTCGTGTAACATTCCCCTTCTGTGTTCTGAACCCAGACACATGAACACCATAGAGCTCCAACTGGAGGTGACTCGGTTCCTCCATCACTGTGAAACGTCCAGCTCCTCCACGCCTCCCCTCACCTCCTCTGCCTCCTCCACGCCTCCCCTCACCTCCTCCGCCAACTCTCCTCCCACTCTGTTCGGCCCCAGTGCTATGAAGATCGACGTAGCCTGCAAGGTGAGCCCTGCCCTGCAAAGCTTCTCAAAGATCTGGAGTAGTGCACTATCTAGGGAATAGGGGGTCATTTGGGCCGTAAAAACAACAGAATGAATTAAGTGCTATTAGTAGATCATATTGATGTCGTTAACAGATGACTCACTGAATGATATCTGACATTGTGTTATTGCATTTACATGACATTTTACATGTATTTCAGGTGATGTTGGGGGGAAAGAACATTGAAGAGGGGTTTGGTATCGCGTACCGAGTCATACAGGTAAGAGATTCATACAGAGTCTTTATTCTCACTGATTTTCCGGTATGGCGACCGGGAGGCAGTCCGGTGATCCTTCAGGCATTTCCTTTCTTTACTAAAATATTCCTCTTAAATAGAAAATAACTCGACTCTAAAGTCAAGAAATAACTGAAATGTTATGTTGGCAACTACCTGTTATGGCAACTACTAGAAATAGAGACTGAAACACAGCGAAACAAGAGGACCGTGGACCCAAGTAGCTGACGACTCGACTAAAGTGAGTTTTTAGAGACACTATTAACAGAAACTCGCACCGGCGATGAGAAACTGTCTAAGCAGATGAAAAAAATATCCAATGATGTCCAAAAAATCTAAACTGAAATGACTGAACTGGGCAAACGTGTGGAGAAGTCCGAAACCGGGTGAACCCTGGAGGAAATCGCAGGAGAAACGCTCCAAACCGGGTGAACCCTGGAGGAAACCGCAGGAGAAACGCTCCAAACCGGGTGAACCCTGGAGGAAATCGCAGGAGAAAAGCTCCAAACCGGGTTAACCCTGGAGGAAATCGCAGGAGAAAAGCTCCAAACCGGGTGAACCCTGGAGGAAATCGCAGGAGAAAAGCTCCAAACCGGGTGAACCCTGGAGGAAATCGCAGGAGAAAAGCTCCAAACCGGGTTAACCCTGGAGGAAATCGCAGGAGAAAAGCTCCAAACCGGGTGAACCCTGGAGGAAATCGCAGGAGAAAAGCTCCAAACCGGGTGAACCCTGGAGGAAACTCGCAGGAGAAACGCTCCAAACCGGGTTAACCCTGGAGGAAATCGCAGGAGAAACGCTCCAAACCGGGTGAACCCTGGAGGAAATCGCAGGAGAAAAGCTCCAGGAAAACCGTGGATGAACAAAAACACATCATTATGGGGCTTATTGAAATATTAAACGGGATGGCGGACTTCAGTTGCTGTTCAAATCTTGGTTTCGTAAATTTTCCCCCGAAAGCTGTGGAACAACTGGAATGGAAGAATTCCTGGAAAAAGGGTAATACCACAACTACTGCGCGAGGAGAACTTCACGCGGGCTCCCACAATCGAACAGGCGGCCCGAGAGGGGAGGGCAGATGGGGCACTGGACTATTGAAGTGTTAGGCTACTGAAATGAGGTGAACGTTGGACTGTTACAACTCAGCACATCATAGAAGAAGAAGATAGATGGTCAACATTACATTTACATTTTAGTCATTTAGCAGATGCTCTTATCCAGAGCCACTTACAGTTTAGTGAGTGCATACATTTATTTTTTTACATACTGGCCCCCACTGTGGGAATCGAACCCACAACCCTGGCGTTGCAAACGCCATGCTCTACCAACTGAGCTACATCCCTGCCGGCCATTCCCTCCCCTACCCTGGACGACGCTGGGCCAATTGTGCGCCGCCCCATGGGTCTCCCGGTCGCGGCCGGCTACAGCAGAGCCTGGATTCGAACCAGGATCTCTAGTGGCACAGCTAGCACTGCGATGCAGTGCCTTAGACCACTGCGCCACTCGTAATCACAATGAATATATAACCAAGGTTTCTGTGTTTATTCAAGGACCTACCGATTTTCATTCCAACTTTGGTAATAATATAAATTGAGGAAAGACCTCGAGTCAAATGGACTGTTTTCCACTTCCCCTATAAAGCAGGAGGTCTTGGGCTCCCTCATAGGAAGACGTATGACTGGGCTGCACAACTGCCTTCACTTCAACGACGGACAGACAGGACGCTATCCTTGTGCATGGAGGAGTATCGAAGCCACAAAAGGAAACACCTTATGATCTAAATTATATTCATTTTTTTTAAATTTTTTTTATTCACTACTTTGAGTCCAAGGCGTTGAAGAAAGAAACGGACAATCCAATGATTCTCAATTCCATTTTGTATTTGGGAAAATGTACATAAATTCACGAGGTGGAAAGAACGAATATGTGGTCCGACAGGAATAACCCCACCTGGTCCTCTGTAGCTCATATTATTATTATTATTATTATTATTATTATTATTATTATTATACCTTCCCTCCCAGTGTTTAATGACAACTCCTGGCACCAAAATGGCATCATACATTTTCAACATGTATTACTATGATGGATCTCTACTGTCATTCAACAATTACAAGAAAGATTTGGATTATCCAAGGACCGATTTTCTTTTGAAGTTCTTACAAGTCCGAAATCGTATTCAATCGCTTCAACCGAATCTGGATGAACTGAAGGCATCTAGCATAGAAAACATACTGAATGAAGCTGCTACACCAAAGTTGATTGTCAAGTTATATTAACGGTCGATTGAAACTCTACCTGATACTTCAGAACCTATAAGGGAAATAATAATAATAATATGCCATTTAGCAGACGCTTTTATCCAATGCGACTTAGTCATGCGCGCATAATTTTTTTTAAACGTATGGGTGGTCCCGGGGATCGAACCCACTACCCTGGCGTTACAAGCGCCATGCTCTACCAATTGAGCTACAGAGGGAAACCGCACTAAAGGAAGAAATTGAGGAGAAACGTTGGTCACAGACTATGTGAGAATGTTCATATCCGTTCCTACAAACCTAAGACATAAACTGGAAAATTAGGATATTTCATAGGACTTACGCCACTCCTGCCAGAACGCATGTAATGCACCCAGAAATGTCACGTCTCTGTGTTGGAGATGCAAAATAAATCTGATATAGATATGCTGTGGTCCTGTGACAAACTGACACCATGTTGGGATAATATCTCTGCTGTCATATGATTGCCTAGGAATTTCTATCCATCCATCTCCACGGTTATGTCTGTTGGGAAATGTAAATATTGGTGATCAATATCAGAGAAAGTTTTGGAATCTCGGTCTAATTGCTGGCAAAAAAATGTATAGCCATCCATTGGAGAAAAAATCTGGCCTTAAATGGCCATGTACTGTTATAATCTCCACCAGGCACAGCCAGAAGGGGACTGGTCACCCCTCAGAGCCTGGTTCCTCTCTAGGTTTCTTCCTAGGTTCCTGCCTTTCTAGGGAGTTTTTCCTAGCCACCGTGCTTCTACATCTGCATTGCTTGCTGTTTGGGGGTTTTAGGCTGGGTTTCTGTATAAGCACTTTGTGACATCTGCTGATGTAAAAAGGGCTTTATAAATACATTTGATTGAATGTGAAAGCCTCATCTTAACCCTCAATACCAAACTGGAGGACAGAACTATCTAGTGACATCCCTTTTAGATTTGGTCTATTATAAAGTTCAGAATTTGGAGGACATATGTTGATGGGGCGGCAGGTAGCTTAGTGGTTAAGAGCGTTGTGCCAGTAACCGAAAGGTCGCTGGTTCTAATCCCCGAGCCGATTAGGTGAAAAATCTGTCGATGTGCCCTTGAGCAAGGCACTTAACCCTAATTGCTCCTGTAAGTCGCTCTGGATAAGAGCGTCTGCTAAATGACATAAAATAAATAAATAAAATGAGCTTGGAGAATGTTTTGTATAGTTTGCGTTTTTGTGTTTGTAAATAAATTAAACTAATTGTCAAAAAAAAAAAAACGGAACCCCCCCCCCCCACCCGCATATATTAAAGACAGTGTTAACATTATATACATGATGTATTTGTTAAAACATAAAACCCTTGTGGTTTTTCCTCAGGACTTCCAGCTGGAGGCGTTGGCGGTGTACGTGCGAGCGGGACGGAGGCTGGTGCGGCAGCGGCAGTTCAAGGCCGTGCGCCAGCTGCTGAAGTGTGTTGGCGAGTCGGGAACCGCCACCAAGAACGACTGTGATGTCATCATCCTCAGCTGTGTCTCCATCGCAGATAAGGGGCCCACAGACGTGAGTTACAGATAAGGGGCCCACAGACGTGAGTTACAGATAAGGGGCCCACAGACGTGAGTTACAGATAAGGGGCCCACAGACGTGAGTTACAGATAAGGGGCCCACAGACGTGAGTTACACAGATAAGGGGCCCACAGACGTGAGTTACAGATAAGGGGCCCACAGACGTGAGTTACAGATAAGGGGCCCACAGACGTCAGTTACACAGATAAGGGGCCCACAGACGTCAGTTACACAGATAAGGGGCCCACAGACGTCAGTTACACAGATAAGGGGCCCACAGACGTCAGTTACACAGATAAGGGGCCCACAGACGTCAGTTACACAGATAAGGGGCACACAGACGTCAGTTACACAGATAAGGGGCACACAGACGCCAGTTACACAGATAAGGGGCCCACAGACGCCAGTTACACAGATAAGGGGCCCACAGACGCCAGTTACAGAGAAGGGGCCCACAGACGCGAGTTACACAAGGGGCCCACAGACGCAATCAATCTCTTTCAAATCAGTCTTTCAAATAAATAAATAAATCAGTTTACAATTTACCAGTGGTGGAAAAAGTACCCAATTGTCATACTTAAGTAAAGATACCTTAATAGAAAATGACTCAAGTGAAAGTCACCCAGTAAAATACTACTTGAGTAAAAGTCTAAAAGTATTTGGTTTTAAATATACTTAAGTATCAAAAGTGAATGTAATTGCAAAAATATACTTAAGGATCAAAAGTAAAAGTATAAATCATTTCAAATTCCTTATATGAAGGAAACC
This sequence comes from Coregonus sp. 'balchen', assembly GCA_902810595.1. Classification (NCBI taxonomy): domain Eukaryota; kingdom Metazoa; phylum Chordata; class Actinopteri; order Salmoniformes; family Salmonidae; genus Coregonus; species Coregonus sp. 'balchen'. Next base: position 45,506,008 of record LR778281.1, read on the forward strand.
AGACGGCACCATTTTCTTGTTTTTATTTCTTTACGGATATCCAGGGGCACACTCCATCACTCAGACATCATTTACAAACTAAGCATGTGTGTTTAGTGAATCCTCCAGATCAGAGGCAGTAGGGAGGACCAGGGATGTTCTCTTGATCAGTACGTGAATTGAACCATTTTCCTGTCCTGCTAAGCATTCAAAATGTAATGAGTACTTTTGGGTGTCAGGGAAAATGTATGAAGTAAAAAATGCATTATTTTCTTTAGGAATGTAGTAAAGTAAAAGTTGTCAAATATAAATAGTAAAGTACATATACCCCAAAAAACAACTTAAGTAGTACTTAAGTACTTTACACCACTGCCGTTTACAGCCTTCAGTAGGGCATTCATATTTTAGTAGTCCACAACACTTTAGTTGGTGATAGAGACATCACACATTATAACCCTTACTGTAAGACATTATAAAGGCTAATACATGCTTATAATAAGTTATAAAGCGTTATACCTGCCAGTTGTCAGTAAGCTGTTACCTAATAGTGTACCAATCACAGCCTTCCTCGCACTGTTAATGTCTAAGATGGTGTTAATAAACGTTTTTTTGTTTTCCTTTGTCTTGATGAAGGCCAAGGAGTTGGAGAGTCTCATTCTGGAGACAAAGAACACGGAGAACAAGGTAGGTAACCTCCTCTCCTCTCCTCTCCTCTCCTCTCCTATCCTCTCCTCTCCTCTCCTCTCCTCTCCTCTCCTCTCCTCTCCTCCCTCCCTCCGTCTCTCTCTCCCTTCTTCCTCCTGTCCTCCTCCTCACCCTCTATCTGCTCCTCACTCTCTCCTCTCTTCCTCTCCTCCTGTCTTCCTCCTTCCTCCTTTCTCCTCCTGTCTTCCTCTCCTCCTGTCTTCCTCCTTCCTCCTCTCTTCCTCTCCTCCTGTCTTCCTCCTTCCTCCTGTCTTCCTCCTTCCTCCTGTCTTCCTCCTTCCTCCTGTCTTCCTGTTTCCTCCTTCTCACTGTCTTCCTCCTCTGTCTTCCTCCTTCCTCCTGTCTTCCTCCTTCCTCCTGTCTTCCTCCTTCCTCCTGTCTTCCTCCTTCCTCCTGTCTTCCTCTCCTCGTGTCTTCCTCCTTCCTCCTGTCTTTCCTCCTCCTGTCTTCCTCCTTCCTCCTGTCTTCCTCCTTCTTCCTGTCTTCCTCCTTCCTCTGTCTTCCTCTCCTCCTGTCTTCCTCCTTCCTCCTGTCTTCCTCCTCTTCCTCCTGTCTTCCTCTCCTCCTGTCTTCCTCTCTCCTGTCTTCCTCTCCTCCTTCTTCCTCTCCTCCTGTTTCCTCCTCCTCTGTCTTCCCTCCTCCTCATTCTCCCCCTGTCTTCTCTTTCTTCACCGTCTCCTGTCTTCCGTCCTCCTGTCTTCTCCTCCTGGTCTCATCTCCTCACTGTCTCTTTCTTTCTACAACCCTCCAACATTCTGTCTCTCTCTGTCTTTCTGTCTGTCTCTGTAGATTAAGGCCTGGCTGTAATATGTTGATGTCTCTGTAGATTAAGGCCTGGCTGTAATATGCTGATGTCTCTGTAGATTAAGGCTGTAAATGTTGATGTCTCTGTAGATTAAGACTGTATATGTTGATGTCTCTGTAGATTAAGGCTGTAATATGTTGATGTCTCTGTAGATTAAGGCCTGGCTGTAATATGCTGATGTCTCTGTAGATTAAGGCTGTAATATGTTGATGTCTCTGTAGATTAAGGCTGTAATATGTTGATGTCTCTGTAGATTAAGGCTGTAATATGTTGATGTCTCTGTAGATTAAGGCCTGTAATATGTGATGTCTCTGTAGATTAAGGCCGGCTGTAATATGTTGATGTCTCTGTAGATTAAGGCTTGTAATATGTTGATGTCTCTGTAGATTAAGGCTGTAATGTTGATGTCTCTGTAGATTAAGGCTGTAATATGTTGATGTCTCTGTAGATTAAGGTAAGGCTGTAATATGTTGTGATGTCTCTGTAGATTAAGGCTGTAATATGTTGATGTCTCTGTAGATAAGCTGTAATATGTTGATGTCTCTGTAGATTAAGGCTGTAATATGTTGATGTCTCTGTAGATTAAGGCCTGCTGTAATATGTGATGTCTCTGTAGATTAAGGCGTGTAATATGTTGATGTCTCTGTAGATTAAGGCTGTATAGTATGTCTTGTAGATAGGCTGTATATGTTGATGTCTCTGTAGATTAAGGCTGTAATATGTATGTCTCTGTAGATTAAGGCTGTAATATGCTGATGTCTCTGTAGATTAAGGCTGTAATATGTTGATGTCTCTGTAGATTAAGGCTGTAATATGTTGATGTCTCTGTAGATTAAGCTGTAATATGTTGATGTCTCTGTAGATTAAGGCTTTGTGAATATGTGATGTCTCTGTAGATTAAGCGCTGTAATATGCTGATGTCTCTGTAGATGTAAGGCTGTAATATGTGTTGTCTCTGTAGATTAAGGCTGCTGTAATATGTGATGTCTCTGTAGATTAAGGCTGTAATATGCTGATGTCTCTGTAGATTAAGACTGTAATATGTTGATGTCTCTGTAGATTAGGCCTGGGTGTAATATGTTGATGTCTCTGTAGATTAAGGCTGTAATATGCTGATGTCTCTGTAGATTAAGGCTGTAATATGTGATGTCTCGTAGATTAAGCTGTAATATGTGATGTCTCTGTAGATTAAGGCTGTAATATGTTGATGTCTCTGTAGATTAAGGCTGTAATATGTTGATGTCTCTGTAGATTAAGGCTGTTAATATGTTGATGTCTCTGTAGATTAAGGCTGTATATGTTGATGTCTCTGTAGATTAAGGACTGGCTGTAATATGTTGATGTCTCTGTAGATTAAGGCTGTAATTGTTGATGTCTCTGTAGATTAAGGCTGTAATATGTTGATGTCTCTGTAGATTAAGACCTGGCTGAATATGTTGATGTCTCTGTAGATTAAGCTGTAATATGTTGATGTCTCTGTAGATTAAGGCTGTAATAGTTGATGTCTCTGTAGATTAAGGCTGTAATATGTTGATGTCCTCTGTAGATTAAGGCTGTAATATGTTGAATGTCTCTGTAGATTAAGGCCTGGCTGATATGTTGGATGGCCCTAGATTACGGCCGGCTGTAATCTTCTGATGTCTCTGTAAAGATTTAAGGCTGTAATATGTTGATGTCTCTGTAGATTAAGGCCTGGGCTGTAATATGCTGATGTCTCTGTTAGATTAAGGCTGAATATGCTGATGTCCTTCTGTAGATTAAGGCTGTAATATGCTGATGTCTCTGTAGATTAAGGCTGTAATATGTTGCACGTCTCCTGTAAGATGAAGGCTGTAATATGTTGATGTCTCCTGTGATTAAGGCCTGGCTGTAATATGCTTGATGTCTCTGTAGATTAAGGCCTGGCTGTAATAATGTTGATGTCCTCTGTAGATTAAGGCTGTAATATGTTGATGTCTCTGTAGATTAAGGCTGTAATATGTTGATGTCTCTGTAATTAAGGCTGTAATATGTTGATGTCTCTGTAGATTAAGGCTGTATATGTTTGATGTCTCTGTAGATTAAGACCTGGCTGTAATATGTTGATGTCTCTGTAGATTAAGGCTGTAATATGTTGATGTCTCTGTAGATTAAGGCTGTAATATGTTGATGTCTCTGTAGATTAAGGCTGTAATATGCTGATGTCTCTGTAGATTAAGGCTGTAATATGTTGATGTCTCTGTAGATTAAGGCTGTAATATGTTGATGTCTCTGTAGATTAAGGCTGTAATATGTTGATGTCTCTGTAGATTAAGGCTGTAATATGTTGATGTCTCTGTAGATTAAGGCCTGGCTGTAATATGTTGATGTCTCTATGTCTCTGTAGATCAAGGCCTACCTCCAGGTGAGTAAACTGCGAGCGGCCTATCTCCTAGCTGTAAAACTGGATACAGCCAGGGCAGGGCCGCTGGTTCAGGAAGTCCTCCAGGCAGCAGAGGGCGTCGGAGACTCTGTCATGCAGGACATCTGTTGCCAGTGGCTGTCTGAGCACAAGGACGCGGACAGGGACAGGACGCCGCCGCCAGGGGCTAAAAAACAGGTCCGACCCAACGCCAGGTAACCCCATGGGGTATACGCACCAAACAGAAGAAAACGGACTGAAACAGGAATGGACTGCCAGGACTCGTCCAATAAGAAATTATCGTTTTAGTTCTCTTTTGCAAAATGATTAAAATGTTGTCCGTTTGTTGTGTGCCCCTAATGAACACGACCCTGGCACGGCTGACGTTGACGCTACAACATGGGGAACCAGACATAATCAGGGAATAACAGATAGCACTTCAACTATAAATACCAGGAGTGATAACACAGAGACACCTTGCCTGGACTCTGCCTGTGACTGTGTGTGGGGTTGTTAGTGACTTACTCCTCCTCTCTGAAAGTAGTGAAACACCGTTGTGCCAACTCTCTCATCTGGAGAGGTGACTGACTACAGACAGACAAGACTGTCTCAATCTCCACTGGAGAGGTGACTGACTACAACAGACAGACACGACGAAACGTCTCAATCTCCACTGGAGAGGTGACTGACTACAGACAGAACAAGACTGGTCTCAATCTCCACTGGAGAGGTGGACTGACTACAGACAGACCAAGACTGTCTCAATCTCCCTGGAGAGGTGACTGACTACAGACAGACAAGACTGTCTCAATCTCCACTGGAGAGGTGACTGGACTACAGACAGACAAGACTGTCTCAATCTCCACTGGAGAGGTGACTGACTACAGACAGACAAGACTGTCTCAATCTCCACTGGAGAGGTGACTGACTACAGACAGACAAGACTGTCTCAATCTCCACTGGAGAGGTGACTGACTACAGACAGACAAGACTGTCTCAATCTCCACTGGAGAGGTGACTGACTACAGACAGACAAGACTGTCTCAATCTCCACTGGAGAGGTGACTGACTACAGACAGACAAGACTGTCTCAATCTCCACTGGAGAGGTGACTGACTACAGACAGACAAGACTGTCTCAATCTCCACTGGAGAGGTGACTGACTACAGACAGACAAGACTGTCTCAATCTCCACTGGAGAGGTGACTGACTACAGACAGACAAGACTGTCTCAATCTCCACTGTAGAGGGATGAATCGAACCACACTGAATTGTGAGTTCTTGACCACTTGATCACTTTATCTAGTAAAACTGAAGTCTGGGGTAAGCACAGATGAGACATATCTCATAGTTATAGCACAGTCAGTAGTACGATAGTTCATAGTTTTATCTCCTACCTCAGTTAAAAGGGATTGATCTTTTTTTTTCACTAACCTTGGAATATATTTCTTTGGGACGAATACACAACTTGATGTGATGTTAAAGAAGTTGGCTTTTCCCCATTTTAGATGTTCTTCCTCTTTTATGCTGTTAGTTGAAATGATAATGAAAACCTGTGAAGCAGGTAAAGGTAAAGTGCCACCTGATATCAGAAAATCAGTGCTGGTGTACAAGCCTGTCAGAGCTTTAAAGAAGATATACAAGCCTGTCAGAGCTTTAAAGAAGATATACAAGCCTGTCAGAGCTTTAAAGAAGATATACAAGTGAAGATATATTGATTACTTAAAGAGTTTCTGAAGTTTTGAAAGTCATAGGAGTGTGGGTTTCATTAGAAGGGTTGGTCTGTTGTGTTACTGTCTTATCAGCTCGACTTGCCACTAGTTACCCCCCCCCCCCCCCCCCCCTAAAATGTCTGCCTAAGGAGCTATTTTCCTAGCCTGTTTTTTTTGGTTGCTAACATTCCACTTCTGATACTCCGTGTCATGTGTCTGGCCGTGGCAAGGACACAGAGTGGCAAGAAGTGGAATGTTAGCACAAACTGTTACCCAGGCTAGCAATTTCCTGAATCTCTCTTGCTTTCTCCCTCAAAGGGAAGCTACAGGACACCACAGGACATCTGGGGTACGTAAAGGGCATCCAAAAATATCTAGAATAAAGATTAGCTTTATATAGAACAAAGCTAAATCTTGGAACGAGTTGGATTTAGTAAGGGATATGTTTTAGGTCCTTAAACACGGTTTTAATTCTAAATCATGATAAAGAGGCTCTACCTTTCTGGTCAATATTATTATCCTGAAAGCCTATCGTATCTGTCTGTATCATATCTGTCTGTATCGTATCCGTCTGTATCATATCTGTCTGTATCATATCTGTCTGTATCAAATCAAATGTTATTTGTCACATACACGTGTTTAGCAGATGTTATAGCGGGTGTAGCGAAATGTTTGTGCTTCTAGCTCCGACAGTGCAGTAATATCTAACATGTAATATCTAACAGTATCATGTGTGTGTGTTTATGGTATCTGTCTTTGACCAGGAACCACGTGCTGTGACCACGTTTTGTATCATTTGCACTTATTCCTGTTGTTCGGGTATGTGACATCTGTGTGTGACTTTGTGTGCGCATCCCAAATTAGCACCCTATTCCCTATATAGTGCACTACTTTACACCACAGTCCTATAGACCCCTGGTCAAAAGTAGTGCACTAAATAGGGTGCTGTTTGGGACGCGGCCTTTAACCTCTGATCTCTGTGTGTCCAATGTGAAGGTCAGATGCGTTATAGGCCTTCTGTCAGTGTGACGTTCTTAAGTGTATAAAACACGTACTTCAATCAATCAAGAGATGTCACATTAGAAAAGGGATTTTTGTTGCCATATTTGTTATAACCATGATAAATTGTTTTTTTTTTATATCTCACTTTAATAGCGATCCTAGAGATTACACCGTAATAATGTTTTTATTTCTCACTTTAATCCCTCAGATTACACCGTAATAATATGTTAATGACATGACAATCGTATTTCAATACTTTAATAATAATAATATTAACAATATACACTATATATACAAAAGTATGTGGACACCTCTACAAATTAGTGGATTTGGCTATTTCAGCCACACCCGTTGCTGACAGGTGTATACAATTATAGCGCACAGCCATGCAATCTCCATAGACAAACATTTGCAGAAGAATGGCCTTACTGAAGAGCTCCGTGACTTTCAACGTGGCACCGTCATAGGATGTCACCTTTCCAACAAGTCAGTTTGTCAAATTTCTGCCCTGCTAGAGCTGCCCCGGTCAACTGTAAGTGCTGTTATTGTGAAGTGGAAACGTCTAGGAGCAACAACGGCTCAGCCGCGAACTGGTAGGCCACACAAGCTCACAGAACAGGGCTGCTGAAGCGGGTAGCGTGTAAAAAAATAATCTGTCCTCGGTTGCAACACTCACTGAGTTCCAAACTGCCTCTAGAAGCAATGTCAGCACTAGAACTGTTCGTCGGTAGTTTCGTGAAATGGGTTTCCATGGCCGAGCAGCCATTGGACTCTGGAGCGGTGTTCTCTGGAGTGATGAATCACGCTTCACCGTCTGGCAGTCCGACGGACGAATCTGGGTTTGGTGGATGCCAGGAGAACGCTACCTGCCCCAATGCATAGTGCCAACTGTAAAGTTTGGTGGAGGAGGAATAATGGTCTCGGGCTGTTTTTCATGGTTCGGGCTAGGCCCCTTAGTTCCAGTGAAGGGAAATCTTAACGCTACAGCATACAATTACATTCTAGACGATTCTGTGCTTCGAACTTTGTGGCAAAATTTTGGGGAAGGCCCTTTCCTGTTTCAGCATGACAATACCCCTATGCACAAAGCGAGGTCCATACAGAAATGGTTTGTCGAGATCGGTGTGGAAGAACTTGACTGGCCTGCACGGAGCCCTGACCTCAACCCCATCGAACACCTTTGGGATGAATTGGAACGCCGACTGCGAGCCAGGCCTAATCGCCCAACATCAGTGCCCGACCTCACTAATGCTCTTGTGGCTGAATGGAAGCAAGTCCCCCGCAGCAATGTTCCAACATCTAGTGGAAAGCCTTCCCCAGAAGAGTGGAGGCTGTTATAGCAGCAAAGGGGGGACCAACTCCACGTTTTTTGGAATGAGATGTTGGACGAGCAGGTGTCCACATCCTCTTGGTCATGTGGTGTTTCTATATTACTGACCGTCCATGTTAAAATCCACAATAGATATTCATTCACTTTTGATTGAAGTTCTGTTTGTTACCAAGCAGAGACTTAAATCAGCCTGTCCGGTCATGTGATGAGAGGTCATATCATGTGATGAGAGGTCATGTGATGAGAGGTCATGTCATGTGATGAGAGGTCATGTCATGTGATGAGAGGTCATGTCATGTGATGAGATGTCATGTGATGAGAGGTCATGTGCTGCATTATATATATATTCCCTATATAGTGCACTACTTTTGACCAGAGCCCTATGGTAGTAGTGCACTATATAGGGAATAGGGTGCCATTTGGAACACTCACTGGTTTATTGTTGCGCTCTATTCCCCCGGTCCCAAATTGACCCCTAGCACCCTTACCCGTACACTCACTCACTCACTTCCCTTTTGTTGTTCCTTCACTGACGCACTTTACCCTCCCAACCTTATCAAAATATCTGGCCTCTACGAAACAAGAGCAAACCACTGGCACCCTAAATAGTGCACTACTCTGGTTAAAAGTAGTACGCAGTGAATATTGCCATTTGGGACGTATCCAATGGCTCTCTAACCAAATCGTTTTTGGGGGGGGGGGAAATAAACAATGTCATCAAATTTGTTATTCTAATAATGCAGTTCTGATTATTGATGACAGGAAACGTGAGGAATATGATCATGAATTACTGTCTTATAGTGGCCATGTTGGAAGCCCAGAGGGGTAATAAAGAATGGAGTGTGGGGGCTTTCTTATAGGGGTGTGTCATAGGCGGCTGGTGGGGGGAGCTATGAGGAGGACAGGCTCATTGTAATGGCTGGAATGGAATTAATGGAACTGTATCAAACGTATGGAAACCACATTTGACTGTTCCAATGAATGCCATTCCAGCCATTACAATGAGCCTGTCCTCCTCATAGCCCGTCCCACCAGCCTCCTCTGGTGTGTGTGTGTGTGTGTGTGTGACACACTTACTAAACATAAACGACTCCTAGTAGCTAGTAATATTCTCTCTTTATTTACAGTAGATGTAAACATTCAACTCCTGACACAACTGCAATGTAGTTAGGGTTGCACATTTCTGGTAACTTTCCCAACATTCCCTGTTTTTTTTCCAGAAATACTGGTTGGGAGAGGATTCAGGATTTCCTGCTTATTCCCTTGTAATTCCAGGATAGTTATTAAAATGTTGTAAACCTTAATGTTGTAAAAGGCATGTTTTCACATTTGTATAAAATACATATTGGCAGCTTAACAATGCTGAGGGGGGAAAAGGAGCTGAAACTAGTACAAAGCCTAGAATGGAAAGGTTAAAAACCAGGAAACATAAAGCTGAATCCACATGGAGGATGGTTTGTAAAACTCCTGATTTATCCTGATAACTCCCCAAATTCCCTGATTATCCTGGATGTCTTGCTTATTCCCCTGTGATTCCAGCAATCTTCCAACCAGGGCATTTTGTGAAAGTTACAGGAATTTTGGAAGCCCATTTTATAATATGATAGAAAAACAAACTGAATCAGCTGGTTTATAATATACCCTGGTTAGACCCCGGCTAACCTGTCACAGAACAGTTACTACCATAGAGATAGAGTACTCATCTCGGTGTCTGCCATTATGGCATCTTTCTACCTCTATGGTTACTACACAATTATTCAAATGCTGTTGGGTTAGCTGCAGTTGGAGGTTACGCAATGTCATGAAATGAAATGATAAGGTTAAATATTTACTCAGATTGAAAAACAAAGACTCATTAGAGAACATGGGTTACGTCCCAACTGGCACCCTATTCCCTTTATAGTGCACTACTTTAGACCAGAGTCCATAGGGGTGAGAGGAAATAAGTCAATAGAGATGGTGAGCTGAACTGAGCTGCCGGAGGGGAAGGAAATGACATCACTTTGACGTCAGAACCTATGTTGATATTCAAGTAGATGCCTTGTTCACCTACAGGTCTCCTGTTCAACTTAAAGGTGTATTGTGGAACAATTGAGATTGGGAACAAGGTTATGTGGGCCCTGGTCTAAAGTACTGCACTATACAGGGAATAGGGTACCATTGGTGATGCAAACAGTGTTTGATGATAGGGTGGTTCAGATCAGTGGTCCCAGACGATGCCCAGGAGCTCACTGCTGGCATCCCACAGTTTCCTGGCTGTCTCCTCGTTCCTCCCCTGGGGGGCCACGAAGGCTGGGGCGCAGTCACTGGGAGAGAGAGAGGGGGCATGGTTATTATACAGTCACTGGGGGAGAGAGGGGGGGGCATGGTTATTATACAGTCACTGGGAGAGAGAGCGAGCTTAAGCCCCACTCTCTTCAGCATATATATATAATAAATAAATAAATATAATAAATATATATAATAAAAAATAGATTTTTATTTATTTATATTTTATTTATATATATATATATATATATATATATATATATATATATATATATATAATACATACATACATACATACATACATACATACATACATACATACATATACACACACACACACACATATATATATATATATACACACACACACACACACACACACACACACATATATATATATATATACACACACACATACAAATGAAGTGGCGAGGGCACTAGAACAGTCTGCAGCACCCGGCCTCACCCTACTAGAATCTGAAGTCAAATGTCTACTGTTTGCTGATGATCTGGTGCTTCTGTCACCAACCAAGGAGTGCCTACAGCAGCACCTAGATCTTCTGCACAGATTCTGTCAGATCTGGGACCTGACAGTAAATATCAGTAAGACAAAAATAATGGTGTTCCAAAAAAGGTCCAGTTGCCAGGACCACAAATACAAATTCCATCTATACACTGTTGCCCTAGAGCACACAAAAAACTATACATACCTCGGCCTAAACATCAGCGCCACAGGTAACTTCCATAAAGCTGTGAACGATCTGAGAGACAAGGCAAGAAGGGCCTTCTATGCCATCAAAAGGAACATAAAATTTGACATACCAATTAGGATCTGGCTAAAAATACTTGAATCAGTTATAGAACCCTTTGCCCTTTATGGTTGAGAGGTCTGGGGTCCGCTCACCAACCAAGAATTCACAAAATGGGACAAACACCAAATTGAGACTCTGCATGCAGAATTCTGAAAAAACATCCTCTGTGTACAACGTAAAACACCAAATAATGCATGCAGAGCAGAATTAGGCCGAAACCCGCTAATGATCAAAATCCAGAAAAGAGTCGTTAAATTCTACAACCACCTAAAAGGAAGTGATTCCCAAACCTTCCATAACAAAGCCATCACCTACAGAGAGATGAACCTGGAGAAGAGTCCCCTAAGTAAGCTGGTCCTGGGGCTCTGTTCACAAACACAAACAGACCATGGCTGCACCCCCGCCCAGTCATGTGAAATCCATAGATTATGGCCTAATGAATTGATTTCAATTGACTGATTTCCTCATATGAACTGTAACTCAGTAAAATTGTTGATTGTTGGACCCCACAGAGCCCCAGGACAGCAACACAATTAGACCCAACCAAATCATGACAAAACAAAAAGATTGGAACAAATTAACAAAAAAACAGAGCAAACTAGAATGCTATTTGGCCCTAAACAGAGAGTACACAGTGGCAGAATACCTGACCACTGTGACTAACTCAAAATTAAGGAAAGCTTTGCTATTGAGAAAGGCCGCCGTAGGCAGACCTGGCTCTCAAGAGAAGACAGGCTATGTGCAAACTGCCCACAAAATGAGGTGGAAACTGAGCTGCACTTCCTCACCTCTTGCCAAATGTATGACCATATTAGAGACACATATTTCCCTCAGATTACACAGATCCACAAAGAATTAGAAAACAAAGAGAGAGAAAGCTGTTATTATAAAGTCACTGGGCGGGAGGGAGGGAGAGTTTTATACAATCACCAGGAGTTATTTTTTTACGGTAGCCCTGAAGCACAAAAATAAATAATTTGACTCTTGGAATGATCTCGTAAGTTGTTCAAATAAGAATTGTTATTTTGTACAATTAGGCCGAATTTGTTATGCAGTTTGTCAGACCATGTAATGGTTGCTGCAGCCATTCATTCACTGATTCCATCCATGATTGACAGTTCTTTGATAGCCTAAAGCATGGAGGCTTTTTGAATGCCAGAGCATGTAAGTGGGTGAGTTTGGAGCGAGGAGTAGATGTCTGCCTTCTGTCTGGTAAGTGGGTGAGTTTGGAGCGAGGAGTAGATGTCTGCCTTCTGTCTGGTAAGTGGGTGAGTTTGGAGCGAGGAGTAGATGTCTGCCTTCTGTCTGGTGAGTGGGTGAGTTTGGAGCGAGGAGTAGATGTCTGCCTTCTGTCTGGTGAGTGGGTGAGTTTGGAGCGAGGAGTAGATGTCTGCCTTCTGTCTGGTGAGTGGGTGAGTTTGGAGCGAGGAGTAGATGTCTGCCTTCTGTCTGGTACTTTAGTTTCCATTATTCATTTAATTAGGCCCATTCAGTTGTAATATTTATCCACAGTAACCTCTAGTTTATACTTTCTAACATTAGGATATGTTGTTTCTATTTTGAAGGACTTCAAAATGTATTAACGGATGTTTTAGGTAGGCAATCCATACTGTAAAATGTATTTTAGTTTTTCTTGGAATAGAAACGCCATATAATATAAAATCAATATTATTTCAACTAAAATATCAGAAATAAATTGTGAATAATAATTGTCTTTTTTTCATTAAAAAAAAGGGAATAAATGATATCAAACTGCAGCTGTGAAATGATTTGCGCACACAAGCCCCAACAAGCTTCACATGTGCGTTGAGAGTGGGAAAATGCGCTCTACAAACTAAATATTATTATTATAAAACAGAAAGATACACATGTAAAAGTGTCCGTTATTATTGTTATTAGTATTATTATTGTTTTGATTGGAGAAAGAAAACTAGGCTGTAAACAACAATAAACAAACAATAATAAATATAAAACAAACCTGTTTAAAATAAAGGTGCAATAAACCTTGGTGAACTATACTGAACAAAAATAAACGCAACATGTAAAGTGTTGGTCCGATGTTTCATGAGCTGAAATAAAAGATCTCAGGAATGTTCAATACGCACAAGAAGCTTATTTCTCTCAAATTTTGAGCACAAATTTGTTTACCTCCCTGTTAGTGAGCATTTCTCCTTTGCCAAGATAATCCATCCACCTGACAGGTGTGGCATATCAAGAAGCTGATTAAAAACAGCATGATCATTACACAGGTGCACCTTGTGCTGGGGACAATAAAAGGCCACTCTAAAATGTGCAGTTTTATCACACAACACAATGCCACAGATGTCTCAAGTTTTGAGGGAGCATGAAATTGGCATGCTGACTGCAGGAATGTCCACCAGAGCTGTTGCCAGAGAATTGAAGGTTCATTTTTCACCCATAAGCCACCTCTAACGTCATTTTAGAGAATTTGGCAGTATGTCCAACCGACCTCACAACAGCAGACCACGTGTAACCACGCCAGCCCAAGACCTCCACATCTGGCTTCTTCACCTGCGGGATCGTCTGAGACCAGCCACCCGGACAGCTGATGAAACTGAAGAGTATTTCTGTCTGTAAAAAAGCCCTTTTGTGTGGTAAAACTCATTCTGATTGGCTGGGCCTGGCTCCCAAGTGGGTGGGCCTATGCCCTCCCAGGCCCACCCATGGCTGCACCCCTGCCCAGTCATGTGAAATCCATAGATTAGGGACTAATTAATTTACTTCAATTGACTGATTTCCTTATATGAACTGTAACTCAGTAAAATCTTTAATTGTTTTTAAAATTGTTGAGATTGTTGGGTTTATATTTTTGTTCCGTATATTTACAGTAGATATATACAAAATAATACATATAGGAGCAAATCAGCCTGAATATCAGGACGCACAACTGCAACGCGTTTCGACTACTAATTCATACTCGCATGGCATCTGAAACTGTTTTTTAAAAGATTGCAACTCCTCTGTCCCCACAAAGTGTGTGTTTAGGGCTCGATCTATGTTAATTCCTCCTGGACCTATTGACCCAGCTGACCTATTGACCCAGCTGACCTATTGACCCAGCTGACCTATTGACCTGTGCTGTGGATACCTAATGACAAGCTAAAGGCGATGTCAGGAATAAAGGTTCCGTATTGACTGACCTTCATGTCCTAAAGTAATGATGGACTGTCGTTTCTCTTTGCTTATTTGTTCTGTTTATGCCATAATATGGACTTGATCTTTTACCAAATAGGGCTATCTTCTGTATACCCCCCCTACCTTGTCACAACACAGCTGATTGGCTCAAACGCATTAAGGAAAGAAATTCCACAAATTAACAAAGCACACCTGTTAATTGAAATGCATTCCAGGTGACTACCTCATGAAGCTGGTTGAGAGAATGCCAAGAGTGTGCAGAGCTGTCAAGGCAAAGGGTGGCTATTTGAAGAATCTCAAATATAAAATATATTTTGATTTGTTTAACACTTTTTTGGTTACTACATGATTCCATATGTTTTATTTCATAGTTTTAATGTCTTCACTATTATTCTACAATGTAAAACATTTTTTAAATAAAGAAAAACCCTTGAATGAGTAGGTGTGTCCAAACTTTTGACTGGTACTGTATATACAGTGGCTTGTGAAAGTATTCACCCCCCTTGGCATTTTTCCTATTTTGTTGCCTTACAACCTGGAATTAAAATTGATTTTTTGGGGGGGTTTCTATCATTTGATTTACACAACAAGCCTACCACTTTGAAGATGCAAAATCATTTTGGGGGCAAAACAAACAAGAAATATGTAAATAAAAACAGAGAACTTGAGCGTGCATAACTATTCACCCCCCCAAAGTCAATACTTTGTAGAGCCACCCTTTTGCAGCAATTACAGCTGCAAGTCTCTTGGGGTATGTCTCTATAAGCTTTGCACATCTAGCCACTGAGATTTTTGCCCATTCTTCAAGGCAAAACTGCTCCAGCTCCTTCAAGTTGGATGGGTTCTCCTGGTGTACAGCAATCTTTAAGTCATGCCACAGATTCTCAATTGGATTGAGGTCTGGGCTTTGACTAGGCCATTCCAAGACATTTAAATGTTTCCCCTTAAACCACTCGAGTGTTGCTTTAGCAGTATGCTTAGGGTCATTGTCCTGCTGGAAGGTGAACCTCCGTCCCAGTCTCAAATCTCTGGAAGACTGAAACAGGTTTCCCTCAAGAATTTCCCTTTATTTAGCGCCATCCATCATTCCTTCAATTCTGACCAGTTTCCCAGTCCCTGCCGATGAAAAACATCCCCGCAGCATGATGCTGCCACCACCATGCTTCACTGTGGGGATGTTGCTCTCGGGGTGATGAGAGGTGTTGGGTTTGCGCCAGACATAGCGTTTTCCTTGATGGCCAAAAAGCTCAATTTTAGTCTCATCTGACCAGAGTACCTTCTTCCATATGTTTGGGGAGTCTCCCACATGCCTTTTGGCGAACACCAAACGTTTTTGCTTATTTTTCCTTTAAGCGATGGCTTTTTTCTGGCCACTCTTCCGTAAAGTTCAGCTCTGTGGAGTGTATGGCTTAAAGTGGTCCTATGGACAGATACTCCAATCTCCGCTGTGGAGCTTTGCAGCTCCTTCAGGGTTATCTTTGGTCTCTTTGTTGCCTCTCTGATTAATGCCCTCCTTGCCTGGTCCAGGAGTTTTGGTAGGTGGCCCTCTCTTGGCAGGTTTGTTGTGATGCCATATTCTTTCAATTTTTTAATAATGGATTTAATTGTGCTCTGTGGGATGTTCAAAGTTTCAGATATTTTTTTATAACCCAACCCTGATCTGTACTTCTCCACAACTTTGTCCCTGACCTGTTTGGAGAGCTCCT
Source organism: Coregonus sp. 'balchen' (assembly GCA_902810595.1). Taxonomy (NCBI): domain Eukaryota; kingdom Metazoa; phylum Chordata; class Actinopteri; order Salmoniformes; family Salmonidae; genus Coregonus; species Coregonus sp. 'balchen'. Next base: position 45,521,863 of record LR778281.1, read on the forward strand.
TGGTCTTCATGGTGCCGCTTGCTTGGTGGTGCCCCTTGCTTAGTGGTGTTGCAGACTCTGGGGCCTTTCAGAACAGGTGTACATATACTGAGATCATGTGACACTTAGATTGCACACAGGTGGACTTTATTTAACTAATTATGTGACTTCTGAAGGTAATTGCACCAGATCTTATTTAGGGGCTTCATGGCAAAGGGGGTGAATACATATGCACGCACCACTTTTCCATTATTTATTTTTTAGAATTTTTAGTTATTTTCACTTTTTTGTGTATGTCCATTACATGAAATCCAAATAAAAATCAATTTAAATTACAGGTTGTAATGCAACAAAATAGGAAAAATGCCAAGGGGGATGAATACTTTTGCATGGCACTAGGAGGGGAAGAGTTTTATACAGTCACTGGGAGGGAGAGAGATGCATACAGTCACGGCAAATGTTGTTATAACACAAACTGTCCATTCGTGGTGATTATAGAATGTTTGTACAAAGCATTGATGTTGCAAGAACATTTCTAAAACACATTTAATCTGTTCTTTAAAGGTTCCCTGAATGTTTCATTATGTTGTGGGAACCGTCTGGTGAGAACTTTGTGGGGGATCACTAAAGATATGTTCCCAAAACACAAAAACTGTCCAGTTGTGCTGACATTCAGATAATGTTTGTATCAGGTTGCACAAAGCATTCCTTTGATGTTGCAAGAACGACGACAGGAACAGCCTTTCTGAATTCTTTAAAAAGGTTCCCAGAACGTGTAATTAGGTTGTGGGAACAGTGTGGGTACATTACAAGAGATAGGTTCCCAAAACACAAAATATGCTTAGTTGTGATGACATTCATAAAATGTTGTAATAATAAAATAAGTCTTTCTATTATGTTCATATTTGTTTTAGGTTTAACGTAATATTCCGTTGATGTTCACACAATATACATTTTACCCTGTCAAAGTAATGTATAGACCAGTGCCGTTTTAAGATTAGGGAGGACTATTTCTTTTTTTAATGAGCATTGCCTTATTTCTATTACAGCATATTGGATGACTGTCATTCATATTCCATTCACCCAGTTCAATGTAACATCGATAGGTTTAGGCTACTACATGATACTAGAATTTTCCCTATACCCATCATGAGGTTGCTACAACCTAGCCTATGAATTAAAGTTTACAACGTAGGTGCACAGAGGTCGAGATGCAAATTTGATTTACAGACAGTGACACATTCAATACCGCCTCGCACACTCTCGCCTGCATCTAGCTGATCTAGGGTGTAATTATTAGTCCAAACAGTTGTTTTGCAAATAAAACTAAAAATTCAGGTAATTCCATCCTGTTACTTTCCATTTGCTTCCATTTAAGCAACGTTCGGCGGAATGAATACATCAACCACACACACAGTTCACTTTCATAGCAGCCATACAAACAGCATCATCACATCTACATGATCATTTTACTCGTTGTAGAATCTCTTCTCGCATCTATGCGCTCTCCTCCTCTCACATTTTCCCTTCGCTTGTGGACTTCAGTGCACAACACAACAGCTGTCTGTGACCAGGCGAAAAAACCTCTCCAAGCCAAACCTTCATACCATAACCGCTAACCGCTACACACAGCCTACATTGTTGGTCACCATATTAGCTAACGTCATAGTCAACAAACTAGAACTAACGCGTTAGTAAACCCACAATCCAATCCATGTGTACAATCACGCAGTAGTGTACAGCAAGCGGTTTAGCGGTTACGCCGGCACGCCCCAGTGGCAATGAATTAATAAAACCGTAATCTTCCAAAATCTTGGAAGAGTTGGAGTGTTGGATAGCCTTAGCCAGCTAGCTAACATAAATGGCATTCCTCTCTGAGTTAGGTTGTTGAGTAGGCTAAATTAGCTACATTAGCTAGCTAAGTATGTGAAAGGGAAAAATACACCAAATATAAATCTCTGCTGCTTCTCCTTCATTTTTTAGATAATTTGTTCAAAACTGTTCAACTGTTGTCTTTCTCTCTCTTCGAGTCAACTAAACTCAAAAAAAAAAAAAAAGTCCCTTTTTCAGGACCCTGTCTTTCAAAGATACTTCGTAAAAATCCAAATAACTTCACAGATCTTCATTGTAAAAGGGTTTAAACACTGTTTCCCATGCTTGTTCAATGAACCATAAACAATTAATGAACATGCACATGTGGAACGGTCGTTAAGACACTAACAGCTTACAGACGGTAGGCAATTAAGGTCGCAGTTATGAAAACTTAGGACACTAAAAGAGGCCTTTCTACTGACACCAAAAGAAAGATGCCCAGGGTCCCTGCTCATCTGCGTGAATGTGCCTTAGGCATGCTGCAAGGAGGCATGAGGACTGCAGATGTGGCCAGGGAAATAAATTGCAATGTCCGTACTGTGAGACGCCTAAGACAGCGCTACAGGGAGACCGGACGGACAGCTGATCGTCCTCGCAGTGGCAGACCACGTGTAACAACACCTGCACAGGATCGGTACATCCGAACATCACACCGGCGGGACAGGTAGAGGATGGCAATAACAACTGCCCGAGTTACACCAGGAACGGACAATCCCTCCATCAGTGCTCAGACTGTCCGCAATAGGCTGGGAGGGGCTGGACTGAGGGCTTGTTGTAAGGCAGGTCCTCACCAGACATCACCAGCAACAACGTCGCCTATGGGCACAAACCCACCGTCGCTGGACCAGACAGGACTGGCAAAAAGTGCTCTTCACTGACGAGTCGCGGTTTTGTTTCACCAGGGGTGATGGTTGGATTCGCGTTTATTGTCGAAGGAATGAGCGTTACACCGAGGCCTGTACTCTGGAGCGGGATCGATTTGGAGGTGGAGGGTCCATCATGGTCTGAGGCGGTGTGTCACTGCATCATCGGACTGAGCTTGTTGTCATTGCAGGCAATCTCAACGTTGTGCGTTACAGGGAAGACATCCTCCTCCCTCATGTGGTACCCTTCCTGCAGGCCCATCCTGACATGACCCTCCAGCATGACAATGCCACCAGCCATACTGCTCGTTCTGTGCGTGATTTCCTGCAAGACAGGAATGTCAGTGTTCTGCCATGGCCAGCGAAGAGCCCGGATCTCAATCCCATTGAGCACGTCTGGGACCTGTTGGATCGGAGGGTGAGGGCTAGGGCCATTCCCCACAGAAATGTCTGGGAACTTGCAGGTGCCTTGGTGGAAGAGTGGGGTAACATCTCACAACAAGAACTAACAAATCTGGTGCAGTCCATGAGGAGGAGATGCACTGCAGTACTTAATGCAGATGGTGGCCACACCAGATACTGACTGTTACTTTTGATTTTGACCCCCTCTTTGTTCAGGGACACATTATTCCATTTCTGTTAGACACATGTCTGTGGAACTTGTTCAGTTCATGCCTCAGTTGTTGAATCTTGTTATGTTAATACAAATATTTACACATGTTAAGTTTGCTGAAAATAAACGCAGTTGACAGTGAGAGGACGTTTTCATTTTTTTCTGAGTTTATATTAGGGTTAGGTACTAGTCTCTCCAGTTCATGCTGCAAGAGCTCTGATAGGTTGGAGGACGTCCTCCTGAAGTCGTCATAATTATTGTGCAAGTCTATGGAAGGGGGTGAAAACCATGAGCCTCCTAGGTTTTGTATTGAATTCAATGTACCCAGAGGAGGATGGAAAATAGCTGTCCTCCGGCTACACCATTGTGCTACCCTACAGAACACCTTATTGAAAAACAGTATGTTTTAATCCGTTATTTGGTGACGGGAATATATTTAGTGTAGTTTATCTAAAAAGGATAACTTTTTTTATATTTCACTTAATTTTTATGAAATTCCTCGTCTTCCTCCTCTGAGGAGCCTCCACTGGTATAGATAGGTGTAATCTAGGGCCAAGTGTGTTGATTTTCAATCCGAGGGTATCCTTATATTGACACACTTCTTGAATTATGCAACAGAACGTGACAACAACAGTAATTAGTGAGGCAGTCTAGACAGTGCAGGTAAGCCTAGACAGAGCACGATTTTGGTGGTGGCAGCCCTGTTCCACCCATTTATGTTAATCTATTAAAATATGCAAATATACCCCATGTATTTATGCAAATGAAGCACATATAATTTTCTTGATTTTAATCCAAACATTTTTTTTTTATATGCCTGATACCATTAGAAAATGTATATATGAGTGCATTCTAGGAAAACAAAAGTGAAATGTTACAATAAATTGAATACCTGAATTCCAACTCTTATGTGCTATAATTCAGTCAATATCTGATGGATTATAACATTTTTTTTTTTACATTTTTTGTCATTTAGCAGACGCTCTGATCCAGTTAGAGCATACATAATTTTTTTATTTTTCATACCCCCCGTGCGAATCGAACCCACAACCCTGGCGTTGTAAACGCCATGCTCTACCAACTGACCTACATCCCTGCCGGCCATTCCCTCCCCTACCCTGGACGACGCTGGGCCAATTGTGCGCCGCCCCATGGGTCTCCCGGTCGCGGCCGGCTACGACAGAGCCTGGATTCGAACCAGGATCTCTAGTGGCACAGCTAGCACTGCGATGCAGCGCCTTAGACCACTGCACCACTCGGGAGGCTGTAAAAATTCAAAAAGTTTGGAGTATCTTCATCCATTGTCCAACTGCATTTATTATAATTATTTTGAATCGAACCTGGGTCAGGGGCTGAATGTGCTGAACTACATACTGTATCATAATCTCTCCCTCACCTGAAGTGTTTCCCGGTGAGGGAGTGCAGCTCCTCCGCCACGGCACAGTAGATGGATGTCTGGGCCCCCTCCCGGGGGCTCTTCAGGAACAAGGAGAACAGAGAGAACAGCAGAGACATGATGGTGGAGTGGCGGACCAGCTCCGAGCGCACCGACCCCGGGTGGACAGAGTTCACTGTCACACTGGAACCTGGGTGGGAGGGACGAGGAAGGGAAGTGTGTTACCATGGGGACAGGGTTTCTCCAAGATCTTCCTCTGTGTGAGGACATTTTAGATGACCGTATGTTGCTAAGTAACTTCCCAACTGTCATTTTGCCTTTCTGATCGTGTATTTTGTGTTTGTGTTTTCTGACTGGAACTCTTCACTAACCCTCGGTTTCTCTGTGTTTTCTGACTGGAACTCTTCACTAACCCTCGGTTTCAATTCTGTGTTAATTAATCCATTATTCAATGCATGTGGCAGGTTGCCATTCTCTCTCACCCCACCAGCCTACAGTGAGGGAAAAAAGTATTTGATCCCCTGCTGATTTTGTATGTTTGTCCACTGACAAAGACATGATCAGTCTATAATTTTAATGGTAGGTTTATTTGAACAGTGAGAGACAGAATAACAACAAAAAAATCCAGAAAAACGCATGTCAAAAATGTTATAAATTGATTTGCATTTTAATGAGGGAAATAAGTATTTGACCCCTCTGCAAAACATGACTTAGTACTTGGTGGCAAAACCCTTGTTGGAAATCACAGAGGTCAGACGTTTCTTGTAGTTGGCCACCAGGTTTACACACATCTCAGGAGGGATTTTGTCCCACTCCTCTTTGCAGATCTTCTCCAAGTCATTAAGGTTTCGAGGCTGACGTTTGGCAACTCAAACCTTCAGCTCCCTCCACAGATTTTCTATGGGATTAAGGTCTTGCGACTGGCTAGGCCACTCCAGGACCTTAATGTGCTTCTTCTTGAGCCACACCTTTGTTGACTTGGCCGTGTGTTTTGGGTCATTGTCATGCTGGAATACCCATCCACGACCCATTTTCAATGCCCTGTCTGAGGGAAGGAGGTTCTCACCCAAGATTTGACGGTACATGGCCCCGTCCATCGTCCCTTTGATGCAGTGAAGTTGTCCTGTCCCCTTAGCAGAAAAACACCCACAAAGCATAATGTTTCCACCTCCATGTTTGACGGTGGGATGGTGTTCTTGGGGTCATAGACAGCATTCCTCCTCCTCCAAACACGGCGAGTTGAGTTGATGCCAAAGAGCTCCATTTTGGTCTCATCTGACCACAACACTTTCACCCAGTTCTCTGAATCATTCAGATGTTCATTGGCAAACTTCAGACAACCCTGTGTATGTGCTTTCTTGAGCAGGGGGACCTTGCGGGCGCTGCAGGATTTCAGTCCTTCACGGTGTAGTGTGTTACCAATTGTTTTCTTGGTGACTATGGTCCCAGCTGCCTTGAGATCATTGACAAGATCCTCCCGTATATAGTTCTGGGCTGATTCCTCACCGTTCTCATGATCATTGCAACTCCACGAGGTGAGATCTTGCATGAAGCCCCAGGCCGAGGAAGATTGACAGTTCTTTTGTGTTTCTTCCATTTGCGAATAATCGCACCAACTGTTGTCACCTTCTCACCAAGCTGCTTGGCGATGGTCTTGTAGCCCATTCCAGCCTTGTGTAGGTCTACAATCTTGTCAATGACATCCTTTGAGAGCTCTTTGGTCTTGGCCATGGTGGATAGTTTGGAATCTGATTGATTGATCGCTTCTGTGGACAGGTGTCTTTTAAACAGGTAACAAACTGAGATTAGGAGCACTCCCTTTAAGAGTGTTCTCCTAATCTCAGCTCGTTACCTGTATAAAAGACACCTGGGAGCCAGAAATCTTTCTGATTGAGAGGGGGTCAAATACTTATTTCCCTCATTAAAATGCAAATAAATTTATAACACTTTTGACATGCGTTTTTCTGGATTTTTTTGTTGTTATTCTGTCACTCACTGTTCAAATAAACCTACCATTAAAATTATAGACTGATCATTTCTTGAACAGTGGGCAAACGTACAAAATCAGCAGGGGATCAAATACTTTTTTCCCCTCACTGTAGGCTGGGGGGGTGAGAGAGAAACTTCCCTCGCTCTTCCCCCTCCCTCTCCCCCTCCCTCGCTCTTCCCCCTCCCTCTCCCCCTCCCTCCCTCTCCCCCCTCCCTCTCCCTCGCTCTTCCCCCTCCCTCTCCCTCGCTCTCCCCCCCTCCCTCGCTCTTCCCCCTCCCCTCTTCCCCTCCCCTCCCCTCTCCTCCTCCTCCTCCTCCTCCCCCTCCCCCTCCCTACCTTTGAGTCTGCGGGCCAGCTCCCTAGCGAACAGGACGTTGGCCAGCTTGCTCTGGCAGTATGCGAGGCCGCTGTTGTAGCTGCCCTGGCTGAGGAGGTCATGGAAGCGGATCCAGCCAAAGTTATGAGCCAGGGAGGAAACCACGACGATACGGGCCGGAGCGCTGCGTTTCAGCAGACCAATCAGGAGGTATGTCAACAAGAAGTGACCTATCAGGAGTAAAACAACGACAATGGAATCAGTTGCCTTGTCAGAAAGTAAATAATATGGATTATGGTGAATTTAACACTGAGTTTAATGGAATTGAAGGGCACCTTTGTAGGGTGCAACTTTGTATTACTTAGACTAGGTCCCTCATGGCTATTAATATGGAATAGAGGTGCTACAACTCTTCATAGATGAGTGATGTAGACATTATATACAATAATAATAATAATAATAATAATAATATGCCATTTAGCAGACGCTTTTATCCAAAGCGACTTACAGTCATGCGTGCATACATTTTTTGTGTATGGGTGGTCCCGGGGATCGAACCCACTACCTTGGCGTTACAAGCGCCGTGCTCTACCAGCTGAGCTACAGAGGACCACAATAATAATAATAATAATATGCCATTTAGCAGACGCTTTTATCCAAAGCGACTTACAGTCATGTGCGCATACATTTTTACGTATGGGTGGTCCCGGGGATCGAACCCACTACCCTGGCGTTACAAGCGCCATGCTCTACCAATTGAGCTACAGAGGTCTGCTTTAGTGTCTGAATACAGTATATACTGATGTCTGAAGTCAGTCCGCTGTGTAGTGTAACGGTCTCGTGATGAGGTAGCCTTGCCTGCGACTTCAAAAATCAGCCCAAGAGAGGATTTCCTATTGTGCTAAAGGGTCAAGACGTTTGTTTCTCCCGTAGGAGTCCTTGGTTCGGATCCCACCCGTGACATAAGTCTCTCCGTCTCACCCAGGTGGTTGACCCCCAGCTGCATCTCAAAGCCGTCGTTGGTCTTCATGTAGGGACACATCATGACCCCGGCATTGTTGATCAGGATGTGGAGGTGGTTGACCTCTACAGGGGGTCAGAGTCAATATTATACAGTTTGTTACAGAGCAGTAAACACATTATAATACGAGTGCTTGTTAATAACTAATAACGCTATAATAAATACTGTAATGATGAGTGCCGTTTGGGACGCATCCATGGAGTTGAAGGTTTACCTCGGAGGAAGCGTTGTGCGAAGGCCCGTATGGAGCTGGTATCAGCCAGGTCTAGCTCTCGGACCTCTACGTTTGCCTTGCAGTAGATGCGTCGTATCGATGCTGCGGCCTCCTCACCCTTCTCCACATCCCGGCACGCCATGATCACCCTCGCACCTGGCAATAGACAATAATCAATAACCAATCATCTGCATAATTGACACAGTTCCTTTAAAGACCACCTATCCTCTTCCTTTACTTATTGTTGAGGTCGTGAAGGACAGGCGGTAAGGACAGGAGGTAAGGACAGGAGGTAAGGACTGGAGGTAAGGACTGGAGGTAAGGACTGGAGGTAAGGACTGGAGGTAAGGAGGTAAGGACAGGGTAAGGAAGGAGGTAAGGACTGGAGTAAGGACTGGACGGGTAAGGAGGAAGGACAGATGTAAGGACAGGAGGTAAGGACAGGCGGTAAGGACAGGCGGTAAGGACTGGAGGTAAGGACAGGAGGTAAGGACAGGAGGTAAGGACAGGAGGTAAGGACAGGCGGTAAGGTAAGGAGGTAAGGAGGTAAGGACTGGAGGTAAGGACAGGAGGTAAGGACAGGAGGTAAGGACAGGAGGTAAGGACAGGAGGTAAGGACAGGAGGTAAGGACAGGAGGTAAGGACTGGAGGTAAGGACTGGAGGTAAGGAAGGAGGGTAAGGAAGGAGGTAAGGAGGGGTAAGGACTGGAGGTAAGGACTGGAGGTAAGGACGGAGGTAAGGACTGGAGGTAAGGACTGGAGGTAAGGAGGTAAGGACTGGAGGTAAGGACTGGAGGTAAGGACTGGAGGTAAGGACAGGAGGTAAGGACTGGAGGTAAGGAGGTAAGGACTGGAGGTAAGGACTGGAGGTAAGGACTGGAGGTAAGGACTGGAGGTAAGGACTGGAGGTAAGGACTGGAGGTAAGGACAGGCGGTAAGGACAGGCGGTAAGGACAGGCGGTAAGGACTGGAGGTAAGGACTGGAGGTAAGGAGGTAAGGACAGGAGGTAAGGACTGGAGGTAAGGACAGGAGGTAAGGACTGGAGGTAAGGACAGGAGGTAAGGACTGGAGGTAAGGACAGGAGGTAAGGACTGGAGGTAAGGACTGGAGGTAAGGACAGGAGGTAAGGACAGGAGGTAAGGACTGGAGGTAAGGAGGTAAGGACTGGAGGTAAGGACTGGAGGTAAGGACTGGAGGTAAGGACAGGAGGTAAGGACAGGAGGTAAGGACAGGAGGTAAGGACAGGAGGTAAGGACTGGAGGTAAGGTCAATAATGAGGCCACACTATGAATGACTATTAGGATGAAGACCATGTGTGCGTCCCAAATGGGACTATATGCACTCCTGTTGACCAAAGGGCACTAAATAAGGAAAAGGTTCCATTTGAGACAGCCTGTTTCTTTAATGGTTTCTTTCCTTCATCTCCAATGGCAATATCTTTGTGATGATGAATGTAAGGAGGCAAAGGACCACGTCTGACTATCAGCCCTGTATGTGTCAGTCAGTCACCTCTGATAGCCAGGTCCAGGGCAGTCTCCTTCCCAATACCAGTGTTGGCTCCAGTAATCAGGACCGTCTTCCCGTCCAGCCGGGCCATAGACATGCATGCTCCACCAGCAGAGTATTTCCTGACAGACAGGAAATATATCTGTGTTATTATCTCAAATCCAACGTATATAGCTGTCCTGTCTGTCCTGGTAAGGTTGGCACTGGCGTATTGTTAAAGTCCACACAGGCTGCGTTACAAATGGTACCCTATTCTCCATTTATTTATTCTTTATTTAACCTTTATTTAACTAGGCAAGTCAGTTAAGAACAAATTCTTATTTACAATGAAGGCCTACCCCGGCCAAACCCGGACGACGCTGGGCCAATTGTGCGCCGCCCTATGGGACTCCCAATCACGGCCGGTTGTGATACAGCCTGGAATCGAACCAGGGGGTGTGTAGTGACGCAGCGCCTTAGACCGCTGCGCCACTCGGGAGCCCATATAGTGCAATACTTTGACCAGGGCCCATATAGTGCACTATATTGGGAATAGGGTGCAACCCAGACTACACAGAATAGAGATTACGGTTTTAAAATAGTATTATTATTTTTTTAGAGTGGAGTTGATTATTATTTAATACTATTATTTACTATTTAACATGCAACATATTGTTACTAAATATGCAAGGATCACTCTGGCAACAATGATCGAAAGTGAACTCGTCCAACACAGTCACACCACAACACCTGGCTCTCCGAACAGAACGGTTCCAAATACAACGCCGCCCACGCGCCCAACGCATAATCAGGAAATGATAGCGCTCGAGCCTACTCTATTTCATTATTCAGCGTACGGGTAGCCTATATTGACAAATGGACAATATTCAATTTACAGTGCATTTAGAGCCTTAATTCCACACAACAACAACACATGAATGTTATACTGAAGAAGGTTGTCTTCATTATGGAAAATAGTGTTTCTATAGGCTTTATTATTGCAGGAGAAGAAGAGTCATCATCAACACTGAAGTCGATTCATTCAGCAACCCAATTGCCAGTCACAATCTCTTCGTCTTTCGGTAGCCTGACAATCATTGTTCGACTAATTAGGCAATATGAGATGCCAAGCGTAGAAGCAGATGGTGTATCGGCTATAGCCTTGAACATACAGCGCTTATTCTTACCTAATGTGGGGTGCGAATAAAACCATGAGCAGTGCAACCACCCCAAGACCTGCGACAATTAATACGAGAACCATCATGACACGGATCCGCTCTCTCGTAGTTCTTCTTCACTGCTGTTCCGTCATGGCTCGGTTCTCCGGTTCTGTGTTCCACCGACCGACGGCTGATCTGAGATGTCAAAGCTTTATGGTGAAGTGTAGGTGGATGGGTTGTGTCACAGATGCTCGTTCAATGGACCCTGGGATTGTAGTTTTATTCCACCGATTAATTATGGAAATTAAAATTTAAAAAGTGTTTTAAAGAAAACAAAAACTAAAGTGCAGTTGAATCTAATAGCTGCTATTTGGTTTGTAAGATACTAGTCTATATCTTCACTCTCAAATGAAAACAATAATTGATCTGAAAGAAGGTAAAGATATCAGTAATTGATTATTACAAAAACTACGTTGACCACAATGCACCAGTGAAAGTTGCCCTTTCAATGCCCGTATATAAATATCTGGCATATTATTTCAATTTGACCACACATTTTTTTTTAAAACTATTATTCATATTAGGAAAATCAACATACCCTGCCGACAGACATTTAAGTTACTTTGATTTTAAAAGCATGTACTTGACTTCCATTTCATTCGTGATAATTGGGCAGGATATCGCTAGACACGTGACACACGATCACCAGAATGCGGAAAGAGTCTCGAGGATCTTATTAGGGGTTTACGGTTTGTCAACAAAGCGTATCATCGGTAAATGTAACCGTTTCATTTTCTTTTGTGTTGTCAAGAAAGGAACGGACGATTCAAAACACAAAACCTGCCGCTAAAATAAAAGCAGAATGTCATCGGAAGAGTTTGAAAAGCTGCAGGAGATCTACAAATCCCTTTATGACGAACTGAAGTTGATGCCCGACAGATTACTGAAATGTCAAGGAGGTAAAAAAAAAAAAAAAACAGTTGAAGTTAAATCTGTAACTGTAAATATATGTATTTTGCATTCTAAATACCTCTCCAATACACTACCATCAGCTGACCCCCACCCTGTTGTCTTAGCTTAGTTTTACTTCTGCTTAGTGATAAGGTAGCTGGGCCGAGCAGATGCGTGTCGTCAACAACATTGGCGCGAACAACAATAGTGGAATCGGCGGTTCGTCTTTAAAATAAAAGTCCCCCCCATTGAAACTGATTCAAACGGATGATGAAAATAGTGGAGTCATGCCACACTTGCACTAGATGATGCTAAACAAGGTTGGAATGTTGTTATAGAAATTAAACAAAAGACAATTAGTTAATTTGACAAACACAAAAAAATCGGTTGAAATCGAACTCTGGATGTATAGACTTTGCATTGGGGGAATACATCTAGTGGAAAGCCTGCCCAGAAGAGTGGATGCTGTTATAGCAGCAAAGGGGGGGGGACCAACTCCATATTAATGCCCATGATTTTGGAATGAGATGTTGGACGAGCAGGTGTCCACATCCTTTTGGTCATGTGGTGTATATTGCAATGTACACAGCCTTACCTATGGATCTTGGGTCCATGAAATGGGATGTCAGCCTACTCATTGACGACCACAAAACGCAACTGTGAAGAGTTTTCACAATATTAGCGTTGTAGCTCAAATTGCAGGATTTTAACTGTGGGAAATCAACCTCACAATACAGTGTAATGTGTGTATTGGACATTGATATTGTACAGCTTTATCTATGGATCTGGGGTCCATGAAGCCTCAGGGAACTACAGACCCCACACAACAGAAAACATTATTCCTGTTGTAATTATTGGGTATATTAAATGCAGGTGGGTTCAACATGGATTTGAATTTGTGGCTTTCACCCCCATTTCATGGACCCAAGATCAAATCAAATTTTATTTGTCACATGCTTGGTGAGAGAGAGAGAGAGAGAGAGAGAGAGAGAGAGAGAGAGAGAAAGTATAGAAGTTAGAAATGTGGCTGTCACAAGTATTACAATGTAAATGTACCTTTTAATCCATCTGTCTACATATTATAAGACATAGCAGTGGGTTGGATGATACTTTTCTTGTCAATCATCTTTAAATAAACGTATACTTAAAAACTAGAAATCAACCCAATCCTTCATCGTTAACACAATGGAAAGGTCAAATGCTTTTATTATCTAAATATTGAAAGTGTGTGGGCAACAGAGAGAGAAAATGGTGCAGTTTGAGGCCATGTGGCGGAGGGTGATGCGGGCGCTGGAGGCAGGTGTGTGAGGCCATGTGGCGGAGAGTGATGCGGGCGCTGGAGGCAGGTGTGTGAGGCCATGTGGCGGAGAGTGATGCGGGCGCTGGAGGCAGGTGTGTGAGGCCATGTGGCGGAGAGTGATGCGGGCGCTGGAGGCAGGTGTGTGAGGCCATGTGGCGGAGAGTGATGCGGGCGCTGGAGGCAGGTGTGTGAGGCCATGTGGCGGAGGGTGATGCGGGCGCTGGAGGCAGGTGTGTGAGGCCATGTGGCGGAGGGTGATGCGGGCGCTGGAGGCAGGTGTGTGAGGCCATGTGGCGGAGGGTGATGCGGGCGCTGGAGGCAGGTGTGTGAGCAGGGGGGTCTGGCCAGGTGTGATGTCGTTGATGTATGTTTTGTTAAAAGAATATATACAGTAGCAGCAGCGTATGTGATGAGTCAAAGGGTCAATGCCGATAGTCCAGGCAGCTAGTTGGTTAACTATTTAACTAACTATGTAGCAGTCTTATGGCTTGGGAGTAGAAGCTATTCAGGGTCCTGTTGGTTCCAGACTTGGAGCTCCGGTACCGCTTGCCGTGCGGTAGCAGAGAGAACAGTCTGACTCGGGGGGGCTGAAGTCTTTGACAATTTGTAGGGCCTTCCTCTGGCACCGCCTGGTATAGAGGTCCTGGATGGCAGGAAGCTTGGCCCCAGTGACATACTGGGCCGTACGCACTACCCTCTGTAGCGCATTAAGAAGGAAAGAAATTAGTGATGTGGACACAGAGGAACGTGAAGCTTTCGACCCGCTCCACTACAGCCCCGTCGATGAGAATAGGGGCGGGCTCTGCCCTCATTTCCTGTAGTTCACGATCAGCTCCTTTGTCTTGCTGACGTTGAGGGAGAGGTTGTTGTCCTGGCACCACACTGCCAGGTCTCTGACCACCTCCCCTATAGGTTGTTTCATTGTCCTTGGTGATCAGGCCTACCACTGTTGTGTCGTCATCAAACTTAATGATGGTATTGGAGTTGTGCGTGGCCAACGCAGTTGTGGGTGAACAGGGATTACAGGAGGGGATACCCCATTTCATGGACCCCAAGATCCATAGGTAAGGCTCTACATTGCAATACAAGTATGCCCCCCTTTGCAAATCCTGAAGTCTATAAATCCACAGTGCGATTTCGACTGATTTTTTTCAAATTTAACAAATTATTGACTTTTGTTTAATTTATGTAACAGCATTCCAACAATGTTTAGCATGATTTAGTACGATTAGGGTCGGGGGTGATACCAGTATCGCGATACTCGTTAGTATCATGGCAAGGAAACAAAACACGAAGCGGATTTAACTTCTTTAGGAAAACAGCCCTAATGTTGGAAACAAACATGTTGTCATCCACAGTCACATCTATTTATGTTCCAAAATATATAGCACAAAATATTTTACTTGAAGCAGGTTTTTAAAGGATCAAATAGTTTGGTTAGCTTCGTTTTTTCATTTTTGCCATGGAAAAAATATTGCGATACTGGTATTTTCCCGGCCCTAGTACAATTATGGCATGATTTCACTATTCTCATCCGTTTTGCGTCAGTTTCAGTGGGGGACTTTTATTTTGAAGCCGAACAGCTATTCCACTATTGTTGCTCAAGCTAATGCTGTTCATGACACACTGGTGCCTAGCTGCAGACGCTAGTCGCCTACTTATGCTAGCATATCATAATGAACATAGAAAATATTTTCTAAGTAAACTGACACCAAGCACAATAGTGCAGCTCAGCCTTTAAAAAGTGAATACAGAGGTGTTCCTGTTTACAGAGGAGAAGAAGAGGTTGGTGAGGACTTTTGATGAGAGACATGGAGAGGCAGTGGAAGTGGTAAGTGGTACTGTGACATTTTATTTTCCATTGTATAGGTTAGCTTTTTCTAATGAATCTGTCACAAGTCTGATCTGTATCGATCTAGCTAACATTTCTAGCAGATTATTGTAAATGTTCACCAGCGGGCACTAGGTATCTGTGGTGGTTTACTAATAACCTTGATAAGATATAAATGCTACTGGCATAGAGTTTAAGGAATTACACTACAGTTCAAAAGTTTGGGGTCACTTAGAAATGTCCTTGTTTTCGAAAGAAAAGCATTTTTTTTGTCCATTAAAATAACATCAAATTGATCAGAAATACAGTGTAGACATTGTTGATGTTGTAAATGGCTATTGTAGCTGGAAACGGCTGATAATTTTTTTTTTTGAATATCTACATAGGCGTACAGAGGCCCATTATCAGCAACCATCAGTCCTGTGTTCCAATGGCATGTTGTGTTTGATAATCCAAGTTTATCATTTTAAAAGGCTAATTGATCATTAGAAAACCCTTTTGCAATTATGTTAGCACACTTGAAAACTGTTGTACTGATTTAAAGAAGCAATAAAACTGGCCTTCTTGAGACTAGTTGAGTATCTGGAGCATCATCAATTTTGGTTTCGATTACAGGATCAAAATGGCCAGAAACAAATAACTGTCTTCTGAAACTCGTCAGTCTATTCTTGTTCTGAGAAACACCAGTCTCAACGTCAACAGTGCAGAGGCGACTCCGGGCTGCTGACCTTCAAGGCAGAGTTGCAAAGAAAAAGCCATATCTCAGACTGGCCAATAAAAATAAAAGTTTAAGATGGCCAGTCTGAGATATGGCTTTTTCTTTGCAACTCTGCCTAGAAGGTCAGCATCCCGGAGTCGCCTCTTCACTGTTGACGTTGAGACTGGTGTTTTGCGGGTACTATTTAATTAAGCTGCCAGTTGAGGACCTGTGAGGCGCCTGTTTCTCAAACTAGACACTCTAATGTATTTGTCCTCTTGCTCAGTTGTGCACTGGGGCCTCCCACTCCTCTTTCTATTCTGGTTAGAGCCAGTTTGCGCTGTTCTGTGAAGGGAGTAGTACACAGCGTTGTACGAGATCTTCAGTTTCTTGGCAATTTCCTGCATGGAATAGCCTTAATTTCTCAGAACAAGAATAGACTGACGAGTTTCAGAAGAAAAGTTCTTTGTTTCTGGCCATTTTGATCCTGTAATCGAACCCACAATTGCTGATTCTCCAGATACTCAACTAGTCTCAAGAAGGCCAGTTTTATTGCTTCTTTAAATCAGCACAACAGTTTTCAGCTGTGCTAACAGCAAGAACTTTGAAAATTTCTTCAAGTGCGCGACCACGCATTAGGTTGCACTACTGTTGTTTTAATACTGCTCTTTAATTAATTAATCTTTTATTTTTTTAGTTATCTATTTTTTACTTAACACTTATTGTTGGTTAAGGGCTTGTCAGTAAGCATTTCACTGTAAGGTCTACAGCTGTTGTATTTGGCGCATGTGGCAAATAAAATTTAGATTTGAAGTTTAAAAAAATGAAATGAAATAAAAAGCCTGGAGAAGAGGAACAGACCATTTTAGGGGGGTATGAAATGACTCGTGTTTCACCTGGTGGATCTCCAGCTGCAGGCCATGGAGCAGGAGTTGATCGGTGCTCCCTCGTCCTACCGTAACACCATGTCCACCAAACTGCGTCTGTACCGCAGAGACCTGGGGAAGCTCCAGCGAGAGGTGAAGAGCTCTGACCTGTCCTCCTCCTCCTCTACGCGGCCAGCAGAG
The DNA here is from genome assembly GCA_902810595.1 of Coregonus sp. 'balchen'. Taxonomy (NCBI): domain Eukaryota; kingdom Metazoa; phylum Chordata; class Actinopteri; order Salmoniformes; family Salmonidae; genus Coregonus; species Coregonus sp. 'balchen'. The sequence goes on from LR778281.1 coordinate 45,538,619, forward strand.
GGCGCCTACGGCGTCTACTCCTCTCAGAACGAACACAGTGTGAGTCTAGACTGACTTACATGGTCTGGGGTCAGTTTAGCATTTCTCCCCACTAATGGTTAAGGTTAGAACTTGGGGAAGGGAAGCTGATCCTAGATCTGTAGATAGAGGGATCTTTCACCCTGGAGCGGTAAAGCCAATACAGCCTTAATAGGAGGGGATGCTGTGGAGTTGCAAGACGACATCCCTGACAGGGACACAATAAATAATATATTCAGGGCTACGTTCGCCTGACAGCTTATTGCACTTTCCATGCAGGGATTGATTGATTTATTAATTGATTGATTGATTGTTGATTTTATGTTATCTGTTTGTTTCAGACCCAGCTTCAGTCTCAGAGGACCTTGCTGCTCCAGGGACACGAGCACCTGAACAACGCCAGTCAGAGTATCGAGAGGAGTCAGCGCATCGCTGCGGAGACGGACCAGATCGGCGTGGACATCATCGAGGAGCTGGGAGACCAGAGAGAACAGCTGGACCGCACCAGAGACCGAGTGAGTGGGATTGGGGAAGCTCTGGAGACGTAAGGCTCTGAGTGTGAAGGGGTTGGGGGAAGGGTTCGTTTTCTCAGAGTAGGAGTGCTGATCTGGGAGCAGTTTAGCCTTTTGGATCATAATGAATGAGGTTATATGGACAGAACCTAGTTCAGCACTTCTAATCTGAGATGCTTTGTGGATACGGACCCTTGGTGTCAGAACTATGGCAGCCTGGTCCCAAGTCTTCCACTACACTGGTTATATCTGGCTATCCAGACCTCCTCCTCCACAATACTGGTTATATCTGGCTATCCAGACCTCCTCCACCACTACACTGGTTATATCTGGCTATCCAGACCTCCTCCACCACTACACTGGTTATATCTGGCTATCTAGACCTCCACCACCACAATACTGGTTATATCTGGCTATCCAGACCTCCTCCTCCACAACACTGGTTATATCTGGCTATCCAGACCTCCTCCACCACTACACTGGTTATATTCTGGCTACCAGACCTCCTCCACCACAATACTGGTTATATCTGGCTATCCAGCCCTCCTCCACCACTACACTGGTTATATCTGGCTATCCAGACCTCCTCCACCACAATACTGGTTATATCTGGCTATCCAGACCTCCTCCACCACAATACTGGTTATATCTGGCTATCCAGACCTCCTCCACCACAATACTGGTTATATCTGGCTATCCAGACCTCCTCCACCACAATACTGGTTATATCTGGCTATCCAGACCTCCTCCACCACAACACTGGTTATATCTGGGCTATCCAGACCTCCTCCACCACTACACTGGTTATATCTGGCTATCCAGACCTCCTCCACCACTACACTGGTTATATCTGGCTATCCAGACCTCCTCCACCACTACACTGGTTATATCTGGCTATCCAGACCTCCTCCACCACTACACTGGTTATATCTGGCTATCCAGACCTCATCCACCACAACACTGGTTATACCTGGCTATCCAGACCTCATCCACCACAACACTGGTTATATCTGGCTATCCAGACCTCCTCCGCCACTACACTGGTTATATCTGGCTATCCAGACCTCCACCACTACACTGGTTATATCTGGCTATCCAGACCACCTCCTCCACAACACTGGTTATATCTGGCTATCCAGACCTCATCCACCACAACACTGGTTATATCTGGCTATCCAGACCTCCTCCACCACAACACTGGTTATATCTGGCTATCCAGACCTCCTCCACAACACTGGTTATATCTGGCTATCCAGACCTCCTCCACAACACTGGTTATATCTGGCTATCCAGACCTCCTCCACCACTACACTGGTTATATCTGGCTATCCAGACCTCCTCCACCACTACACTGGTTATATCTGGCTATCCAGACCTCCTCCACACACTGGTTATATCTGGCTATCCAGACCTCCTCCACAACACTGGTTATATCTGGCTATCCAGACCTCCTCCTCCACAACACTGGTTATATCTGGCTATCCAGACCCTCCTCCACAACACTGTGTTATATCTGCTATCCAGACCTCCTCCACTACTACACTGGTTATATCTGGCTATCCAGACCTCCTCCTCCACAACACTGGTTATATCTGGCTATCCAGACCTCCTCCTCCACAACACTGGTTATATCTGGTCTATCCAGACCTCCTCCTCCACAACACTGGTTATAATCTGCTATCCAGACCTCCACCACTACTACACTGGTTATATCTGGCGATCCAGACCTCCTCCACAACACTGGTTATATCTGGCTATCCAGACCTCCTCCACAACACTGGTTATATCTGGCTATCCACACCTGTCAGATCATTAAATATCAAGGGAAGGCAGCAAATTGAGACTGTCTTGGAATCATAACCATCAGAGTTCTAGAAGAGAGAAGATGTTGCATTTTGATGACCTCTTGTTGTCTTTGTTGTGGTCCACCTGTTAGCTGGTCAACACTGGGGAGAACCTCAGCCGGAGCAGGAAGATCCTGCGAGCAATGTCCGCCGGTGAGTCCCATCAGCTGTGCTGTCTTGTCAGGTCGGTCTTGTCAGGTCGGTCTTGTCAGGTCGGTCTTGTCAGGTCGGTCTTGTCAGGTCGGTCTCACAAGACAGCCCTGTTACACTATATCCATGATAATGTATGCACTCACTAACTGTAAGTGGCTCTGGATAAGAGCGTCTGCTAAATGACTAAGATGTAAATGTAAATGTAAATGTGAATCCATGTCCTCAGGTGTAAAATGTTTTTATTTATACAGGTTATTCTACATTTATACAGGTTATTCTACATTTATACAGGTTATTCTACATTTATACAGGTTATTCTACATTTATACAGGTTATTCTACATGTATACAGGTTATTCTACATGTATACAGATTATTCTACATGTATACAGGTTATTCTACATGTATACAGGTTATTCTACATGTATACAGGTTATTCTACATGTATACAGGTTATTCTACATGTATACAGGTTATTCTACATGTATACAGGTTATTCTACATTTATACAGGTTATTCTACATTTAAACAGGTTATTCTACATGTATACAGGTTATTCTACATGTATACAGGTATTCTACATGTAACAGGTTATTCTACATTGTTAGTTCTCATGTTCGGTTTCTACATTTAACTATTTTGCCAAAAGCGTTTATTCATCATTTCTAATTGTCCTGCCATTTGGTGCTGTGTCTCTACCTCTTTTTCGCTGATGACCCGCTGATTTCATCAGGTCATCATCTAACTGGTCATTCTGGCTTCTCTACTTCCAATCTCTTCTCGCAAGTACGTCCCTCGTCTGACTCCTCTCCCCATTACTGTCCTCTGTCCTCGCGCTCTCCCTTCCTCTCCCCTGTCCTCTCTCTCTCTCTCTGCTCCTCCCCTGTCCTCCCCTCCCCTGTCGTCCTCCTACCTCTCCCCTGCCTTCCTCTCCTCCTCCCTCTCCGCCTCTCCCTCCTCCTCCTCTCTTCCCTCCCTCTCCTCTCCCCCTCCCCTGTCCTCTCTCCTCTCCCCTCTCCCCTCCCCCCTCCCCTCCCCTGTCCTTTCCTGTCCTCTCCCTCCCTTCCTCTCTCCTCTCCCCCTCTCCCCTCCCCTTTCCTTGTCCTCTCACCCTCTCTCCCCTCCCTGTCCCTCTCTCCTCCTCTCCTCTCTCCCCTCTCTCCTCTCCTCCTCCTCCCCTCCTCCCTCTCCCCCTCTCCTCCCCTCTCCCTCTCCTCTCTCCTCTCTCCTCTCTCCTCTCCCCTCTCCCCTCTCCTCTCTCCTCCTCTCTCCCCTCTCCCCTCTCCTCTCTCCCCTGTCCTGTCCTCTCTCTTCTCTGTTCACCTATACCCCATTGTGCTGTTCCTGACCAGAGCTAAACCACTAAACGTGTGATATATCCCTGGGCCTGGGGAGTGCTCATGAGGACACAACACTGTTTTCTTGACTGAAGATGAGGAACAATGTGAGAAAGAATGACTGTTTCTGTTCGTTATGACGGGAGTGTATCCAAGACTCGACGAGCCGCGTTTCAAGCCAGGATGTATGGACCAAGCCAAGCCCAGGGACGGTATATTAACACTGGACATGGATATGATCCAGACTTGTTAATGCGTAATGCGCTGTCTGATCCAGGAGTGAACTTCCATGGTTCTGTTCCGCACACTTTTATCATGGAGAAGTGTCTGCAGTCATTTATTTACTGACTCGGGTTACTGTGTAGGATTGATTTTTGTGTATGTCTCAGGTCCGAGCATTAAGGCCTCAAATCCACCCTCCCCTTATTCTAGTCTTGAAATAGAACTCTACTGCTTTCGACATTGTTATGACAACCTTGCCGGGCTGAGCAGTTGAAGGATGAGGGTTTATCAATACTAACTAGTCTTTCATTGAAATGCATGAAATTTAAAATATGCATTCTCCATAAATGAAATCACTCTATAGAAATACCTTTGACATGTACTAACAATAACAAAAAGTAAATGAATTGATATAAAAGTGGTTTTGTAAATGTATTTTTGTATTGTGTTTTATCTTTGGTACTGCCTCTCTGTGGCCAAAGCTGAGAAGTTGGAAAGAAGACGGGGTTAGGGACAGAAATACTGATAACATTCAGCACCGTTTTGAGAACAGGTTTTCAAAGGGCTATAGTCCAGCTAACGTGGCAAAATAATATGAAAATAAATGTGAGTGTTAAGCATGAACTTGTGACTTTAAGATCATGTGTTTATATTATTGAAATGTACTATTAAAGTTAAGCTAATTCTTACCCTACAATCTATCTGCAATATTAAAGCTGATCTACCCCCTACATAAAAAAAAAAAAAACTTACCCTCAGCATGTCTCCGTGTCTGATAGGCAGTCCACTAAAGTTGATCATGTGTCTGACACGGGTGTAGTGATTACACGCTAAACAGGGACAGAGGACATGGGTGTAGTGATTACACGCTAAACAGGGACAGAGGACACGGGTGTAGTGATTACACGCTAAACAGGGACAGAGGACACGGGTGTAGTGATCACACGCTAAACAGGGACAGAGGACACGGGTGTAGTGATCACACGCTATACAGGGACAGAGGACACGGGTGTAGTGATTACACGCTAAACAGGGACAGAGGACACGGGTGTAGTGATTACACACGGGACAGGGACAGAGGACACGGGTGTAGTGATTACACGCTAAACAGGGACAGAGGACACGGGTGTAGTGATTACACGCTAAACAGGGACAGAGGACACGGGTGTAGTGATTACACGCTAAACAGGGACAGAGGACACGGGTGTAGTGATTACACGCTAAACAGGGACAGAGGACACGGGTGTAGTGATTACACACAGGACAGGGACAGAGGACACGGGTGTAGTGATCACACGCTAAACAGGGACAGAGGACACGGGTGTAGTGATTACACGCTGACCAGGGACAGAGGACACGGGTGTAGTGATTACACGCTAAACAGGGACAGAGGACACGGGTGTAGTGATTACACGCTAAACAGAGACAGAGGACACGGGTGTAGTGATTACACGCTGACCAGGGACAGAGGACACGGGTGTAGTGATTACACGCTGACCAGGGACAGAGGACACGGGTGTAGTGATTACACACTAAACATGGACAGAGGACACGGGTGTAGTGATTACACGCTAAACAGGGACAGAGGACACGGGTGTAGTGATTACACACTAAACAGGGACAGAGGACACGGGTGTAGTGATTACACGCTGACCAGGGACAGAGGACACGGGTGTATCAGAGGTAGGCTTGTTCTCAACTGGTTTACCTGGTTAAATAAAGGTGAAATAAATAAATAAATAGGCTAAAGAGAGGAAGACTACGATTGAAGCCAGATCTACTCAGGGTTTTCTAAAGCTAGCCAGCTTCAGTTGGCATCACATTCCATCTCAGGCTTCATTCGTACTACGACGGTGGATATCGCTCGTCCGCTTGCTGATAACTAGCAGGCTTGTAACTACGTCTGTACAGTGGGGGAAAAAACGTATTTAGTCAGCCACCAATTGTGCAAGTTCTCCCACTTAAAAAGATGAGAGAGGCCTGACATTTTCATCATAGGTACACGTCAACTATGACAGACAAAATGAGAAGAAAAAAATCCAGAAAATCACATTGTAGGATTTTTAATAAATTTATTAGCAAATTATGGTGGACAATAAGTATTTGGTCAATAACAAAAGTTTCTCAATACTTTGTTATATACCCTTTGTTGGCAATGACACAGGTCAAACGTTTTCTGTAAGTCTTCACAAGGTTTTCACACACGGTTGCTGGTATTTTGGCCCATTCCTCCATGCAGATCTCCTCTAGAGCAGTGATGTTATGGGGCTGTCGCTGGGCAACACGGACTTTCAACTCCCTCCAAAGATTTTCTATGGGGTTGAGATCTGGAGACTGGCTAGGCCACTCCAGGACCTTGAAATGCTTCTTACGAAGCCACTCCTTCGTTGCCCGGGCGGTGTGTTTGCGATCATTGTCATGCTGAAAGACCCAGCCACGTTTCATCTTCCATGCCCTTGCTGATGGAAGGTACATGGCCCCATTCATTCTTTCCTTTACACGGATCAGTCGTCCTGGTCCCTTTGCAGAAAAACAGCCCCAAAGCATGATGTTTCCACCCCCATGCTTCACAGTAGGTATGGTGTTCTTTGGATGCAACTCAGCATTCTTTGTCCTCCAAACACGACGAGTTAAGTTTTTACCAAAAAGTTATATTTTGGTTTCATCTGACCATATGACATTCTCCCAATCCTCTTCTGGATCATCCAAATGCACTCTAGCAAACTTCAGACGGGCCTGGACATGTACTGGCTTAAGCAGGGGGACACGTCTGGCACTGCAGGATTTGAGTCCCTGGCGGCGTAGTGTGTTACTGATGGTAGGCTTTGTTACTTTGAATGCAGGTCATTCACTAGGTCCCCCCATGTGGTTCTGGGATTTTTGCTCACCGTTCTTGTGATCATTTTGACCCCACGGGGTGAGATCTTGCGTGGAGCCCCAGATCGTGGGAGATTATCAGTGGTCTTGTATGTCTTCCATTTCCTAATAATTGCTCCCACAGTTGATTTCTTCAAACCAAGCTGCTTACCTATTGCAGATTCAGTCTTCCCAGCCTGGTGCAGGTCTACAATTTTGTTTCTGGTGTCCTTTGACAGCTCTTTGGTCTTGGCCATAGTGGAGTTTGGAGTGTGACTGTTTGAGGTTGTGGACAGGTGTCTTTTATACTGATAACAAGTTCAAACAGGTGCCATTAATACAGGTAACGAGTGGAGGACAGAGGAGCCTCTTAAAGAAGAAGTTACAGGTCTGTGAGAGCCAGAAATCTTGCTTGTTTGTAGGTGACCAAATACTTATTTTCCACCATAATTTGCATATAAATTCATTAAAAATCCTACAAAGTGATTTTCTGGATTTTCTTTTCTCAATTTGTCTGTCATAGTTGACATGTACCTATGATGAAAATTACAGGCCTCTCTCATCTTTTCAAGTGGGAGAACTTGCACAATTGGTGGCTGACTAAATACTCCCCCCCCCCCCCCCCCCACTGTATGTCGCACGTGGCTAGTTGAACGCCGAACCCTTCACTGAGACAATGCTGAAACATCAACCCATGGGAGAGTCAGTGCTGCTAGTTGAACGCCCAACCCTTCACTGAGACAATGCTGAAACATCAATCCATGGGAGAGTCAGTGCTGCTAGTTGAACACCGAACCCTTCACTGAGACAATGCTGAAACATGCTAGTTGAACACCGAACCCTTCACTGAGACAATGCTGAAACATCAACCCATGGGAGAGTCAGTGCTGCTAGTTGAACGCCGAACCCATCACTGAGACAATGCTGAAACATCAATCCATAGGAGAGTCAGTGCTGCTAGTTGAACGCCGAACCCTTCACTGAGACAATGCTGAAACATCAACCCATGGGAGAGTCAGTGCTGCTAGTTGAACGCCGAACCCTTCACTGAGACGATGCTGAAACATCAATCCATCGGAGAGTCAGTGCCACATTTTCATTTGTGCCGAAATCAAAATAAAAGACAAGTTCTCTTGTAAATTCGGCAGGATGTGGTGTGAAATAGTATTTTAGAAGTGACATCATTATTTTATTACTTATCGTTAATGCCGTCTTCAGTGTGCTTTGGTGTGCTTATCAATGCACAAGCACCTTTTTTTCCCCACTCGATAAAATTATTGTATTAATATAATACACCAGTTTTACTGCGCATGAAGTTTCAAATGCATTCTGTCATTACTAAATGTATAATGTGATAGGTATTTTACCATGACTATAACACACACACAAAACCAATTTTGATTAATAAAATATTTAATCCGTAGTCTTCCTCAAATGAAGGGGATGACGATACAGTATTTGCGAGACGGAGGGAATCTGATTTGATTGGTCCTCAACTCGCAGAGTTATCCCCGAGTTAGCCTACCCCGGAGCAGGTTAGTTCTGGAGGATTCGTTGTCATAAAAAAATGTACCTGGCTAAAAGGTGAACCACTATCGTGGTACCGCTTATCCCGAGTTGAACTCAGTTGGCCAAAGTTACCTGTCTTAACTCCTCAAACCACGTAAGTAGTATAGGGCTCAGGTGCTCGCCTCCTCCCCTTGCTTCCTACTGAAGTTTTGAGAGGTGACAGAGGCAGGTAGAGGACAGGAGGAAAGGCCATAAAGAGAGAGAGAGCTCTTATGGGATTATTCCAGAACATGTTGAGGCATGGCTGAGAATGTACAGTACGTTGACGTAACCCGAAACCTTGTTCTGTTTTAGAAGCTTTGCCATGACCTGACACACCCGCTCAACCAGGGAGTGCCGGCTCTTTCCATCAGTCCGTCCATACAGAACCCATGTCCACAAAACTGCCGGAGGCCAGAAATCATTCGTCCACACCAGTATCAGTCAATTGAACAAATAACTGCAGAATTTATGAAGTGAATTATGAACAGTATCCACGTGTTGTCTGCTGTAGTTATTGCTTGTGGTTTATGTATGTATTTATGCACTTACAGTGAGGGGAAAAAGTATTTGATCCCCTGCTGATTTTGTACGTTTGCCCACTGACAAAGAAATGATCAGTCTATAATTTTAATGGTAGGTTTATTTGAACAGTGAGAGACAGAATGACAACAAAAAAATCCAGAAAAATGCATGTCAACATTTTTATAAATTGATTAGCATTTTAATGAGGGAAATAAGTATTTGACCCCTCTGCAAAACATGACTTAGAACTTGGTGGCAAAACCCTTGTTGGCAATCACAGAGGTCAGATGTTTCTTGTAATTGGCCACCAGGTTTGCACAGATCTCAGGAGGGATTTTGTCCCACTCCTCTTTGCAGATCTTCTCCAAGTCATTAAGGTTTCGAGGCTGACATTTGGCAACTCGAACCTTCAGCTCCCTCCACAGATTTTCTATGGGATTAAGGTCTGGAGACTGGCTAGGCCACTCCAGGACCTTAATGTGCTTCTTCTTGAGCCACTCCTTTGTTGCCTTGGCCGTGTGTTTTGGGTCATTGTCATGCTGGAATACCCATCCACAACCCATTTTCAATACCCTGGCTGAGGGAAGGAGGTTCTCACCCAAGATTTGACGGTACATGGCCCCGTCCATCGTCCCTTTGATGCAGTGAAGTTGTTCTGTCCCCTTAGCAGAAAAATACCCCCAAAGCATAATGTTTCCACCTCCATGTTTGATGGTGGGGATGGTGTTCTTGGGGTCATAGGCAGCATTCCTCCTCCTCCAAACACGGCGAGTTGAGTTGATGCCAAAGAGCTCTATTTTGGTCTCATCTGACCACAACACTTTCACCCAGTTCTCCTCTGAATCATTCAGATGTTCATTGGCAAACTTCAGACGGGCATGTATATGTGCTTTCTTGAGCAGGGGGACCTTGCGGGCGCTGCAGGATTTCAGTCCTTCATGGCGTAGTGTGTTACCAATTGTTTTCTTGGTGACTATGGTCCCAGCTGCCTTGAGATCATTGACAAGATCCTCCCGTGTAGTTCTGGGCTGATTCCTCACAATTCTCATGATCATTGCAACTCCACGAGGTGAGATCTTGCATGGAGCCCCAGGCCGAGGGAGATTGACAGTTATTTTGTGTTTCTTCCATTTGCGAATAATCGCACCAACTGTTGTCACCTTCTCACCAAGCTGCTTGGCGATGGTCTTGTAGCCCATTCCAGCCTTGTGTAGGTCTACAATCTTGTCCCTGACATCCTTGGAGAGATCTTTGGTCTTGGCCATGGTGGAGAGTTTGGAATCTGATTGATTGATTGATTGCTTCTGTGGACAGGTGTCTTTTATACAGGTAACAAACTGAGATTAGGAGCACTCCCTTTAAGAGTGTGCTCCTAATCTCAGCTCATTACCTGTATAAAAGACACCTGGGAGCCAGAAATCTTTCTGATTGAGAGGGGGTCAAATACTTATTTCCCTCATTAAAATGCAAATCAATTTATAACATTTTTGACATGCGTTTTTCTGGATTTTTGTTGTTGTTATTCTGTCTCTCACTGTTCAAATAAACCTACCATTAAAATTATAGACTGATCATGTCTTTGTCAGTGAGCAAACATAAAAAAATCAGCAGTGGATCAAATACTTTTCCCCCCTCACTGTATGTGGTGATGCTGTGCTGTGGTTTCTTGAGATGCAAAACACATTTCCTGAAAGGGACACAATACAGAAATTATTACTATTATTAAACTGAAGGGAGGGGCTGGAGTGGGACGCACTGAACTCTCGTTATACAAGACCAAAACAAACTAGACTCGACCTGCCAGTGTAAACCACATGTCACCATGGAGACCAAAAAGCAACACACAGACTGATGTCATTGTGGAAGACTATATTTAAAAGACAGTCATTCAGTGGTCACGTCAAAAGGCATTTGTTACATTGAATAAATAAAGAGTTACTTCACTATCAGCATTTACCATACATCCATTACATACACTCATTTTAATTTACTGAAATTAACTGGAGAAGAAAAAACATTATCTAGTCATTTAATACTGACTAATGTAAAATCAGACAGTAAATACACAATCATGGATTAATATAGTCATTATTCAATGTAAAACTACAAAAACATAATCATTCTAGAGAAAAATACATCAAACCCAAATCTGGTCCAAAAGTGCAAACGCATCACTACGATAACTCAGCTGTCACGGCCGCTTCGTATTGAGCGGAGGTATTTGTGTCCAAACCACACTATGGACACATTAGTATTATAATGATAAAAAGGACAGCCTGCATCTAGACTCAGTTTTGAGAGCTTGTCGTGTAAACTCTGCTTCATACAACCCTGTTATATTGAGTATCAAATCCTCAGCAATACTGAGTTTTAGTGATTGTCTATGGCATACCACTGATCACTGTGTCTATGGTATACCACTGATCACTGTGTCTATGGCATACCACTGATCACTGTGTCTATGGCATACCACTGATCACTGTGTCTATGGCATACCACTGATCACTGTGTCTATGGCATACCACTGATCACTGTGTCTATGGCATACCACTGATCACTGTGTCTATGGCATACCACTGATCACTGTGTCTATGGCATACCACTGATCACTGTGTCTATGGCATACCACTGATCACTGTGTCTATGGCATACCACTGATCACTGTGTCTATGGCATACCACTGATCACTGTGTCTATGGCATACCACTGATCACTGTGTCTATGGCATACCACTGATCACTGTGTCTATGGCATACCACTGATCACTGTGTCTATGGCATACCACTGATCACTGTGTCTATGGCATACCACTGATCACTGTGTCTATGGCATCCCACTGATCACTGTGTCTATGGCATACCACTGATCACTGTGTCTATGGCATACCACTGATCACTGTGTCTATGGCATCCCACTGATCACTGTGTCTATGGCATACCACTGATCACTGTGTCTATGGCATACCACTGATCACATCAAATACAGTCAACATTTACATAGTGGAGCTAGGGTGGCTATCTTTTCAAGGCCAGGGAGACCAGCTGATCACATCAATGTCAGTTTACATTTGAGATGAGGGCTTTTAATAGCCTGGGTACATGGCATACCACCGATCACATCAATTACGGTTTACATTTGAGATGAGGGCTTTTAATAGCCTGGGTACATGGCATACCACCGATCACATCAATTACGGTTTACATTTGAGATGAGGGCTTTTAATAGCCTGGGTACATGGCATACCACCGATCACATCAATTACGGTTTACATTTGAGATGAGGGCTTTTAATAGCCTGGGTACATGGCATACCACCGATCACATCAATTACGGTTTACATTTGAGATGAGGGCTTTTAATAGCCTGGGTACATGGCATACCACCGATCACATCAATTACGGTTTACATTTGAGATGAGGGCTTTTAATAGCCTGGCTACCGGTCTGTTGTGCTAGTATTTAGCCAGTCTTGTCATGAGAGCACAGATCTGGGCCCAGTCTGAGCTTTTCACGCCATCTTAGTAAATAAGCTATATAATCCTTTAAACAGGGATAATAAGTTCAGTCATGATTGTTTGACTGACTGTTGAACTGGTTGCCATACAGGACTATATACACACAGACAGAAGATGCAACAAAACGCTTTGAAACAATTCAACTACAGCTTCAGTGTGTCTGTTCTGTAGGTAAAGTATTTAAAAAAAAAAAATTTAATTCAGGAATGCCAAGTGGTCATATGTTGGAAGTCATTTGAGTTCTAGAAGGGGTTCTAGAATGTGGTTCTAGAGTCGGAGCTGTTCCGTGTCTTCTTTGAGTGTTTGCAACTGCCGGGTGTTGGGACCTCCCTCGCGGGTCTGGCCCAGGGAAGATGCGATGACGTCCACCGCCATGGAAGCTGTGATCTCCACCGCCTCACGGCTCGCCCCCAGGGCTGGGTTGACCTCAACAAGGTCCATCACCGACAACAACCCTGGAGATTAAACACAAACAAAATCTATTAGTTTCAGTTCCTTTTGTAGAATGTTGCGGAAAGAAAATGTACTTAAAAGAATGTTGCAATATTGAAATGTTACTTCGTAGATAACTGTTCTTATCGTACCAACAGCATAAGAATATAATCAACTCAAGCAATGCAACTATTCTCGTCCTACCAAGAGTCTGCCATAGCTTAGAGGAAAAGTTTTCAAGTTTAATGACTGAGACATTTCCCCATAATTTCTTATGTTATAGTATTCCTGTGTTATGGGTCATTATAGCGTGCCTGTGTTGTGGATCTCCTCTGTGATCCAGATTCCTTCTCTGTAGGTCAGACCTCCATTTACTGGTGTTCCTGTGGCCGGGGCCAAAGACGGGTCCATTGCATCGATGTCAAAACTCAGATGGATCGGCCGCTGCTTCCTGTTGGACAGAAGAAAACAAGGGTTCAGAATACAGTTCAGCGAATCAATCAACTTTCAACTCAAATTCAACTGTCAACAGAATACATCGAAACTGTCATCTGAATACATCCAAACTGTCATCTGAATACATCGAAACTGTCATCTGAATGCATCCAAACTGTCATCTGAATACATCCAAACTGTCATCTGAATACATCCAAACTGTCATCTGAATACATCCAAACTGTCATCTGAATACATCCAAACTGTCAACTGAATACATGAAACTGTTCAACTGACTTCTCTATGGGGCCTAATGTAATTATGACACAACGAAAGGCTCTGTCATACAGTAAGCTGCTTAGTTAGTCTATAATATTACTCCATAATCTTTTACAGTAATTCAATGACCTTGACAAGAGGTGGTCGAAAGTGACTTCCATGACTCTCTGAATGCCGAGCCTGTCGATGTCTCTCATTGTGAAGTACTGGACACCCAAGTCCTTCAGGATGTCGCTGTGAGGAGAAAGGAGAGTAGACTGTCATGAGGAGGATGTCTGGAAGTGTCTTTAAAAACAGGTGGAATTTTGTGTACAGATACATTTTCATTTCACATTTAAGTCATTTAAACAGACACTCTTATCCAGATCAACTTTCTATCAGAATACAGAAATAGAAAGACGAATGTGTGCAAACCAAGTGACTGTGGTTTACCTGTGAGTCATAACACATTGTCTGTGAGTCATAGCACATTGTTATTAAGTCATATCACATTGTCTGTGAGTCATAGTACATTGTTATTAAGTCATATCACATTGTCTGTGAGTCATAGCACATTGTTATTAAGTCATATCACATTGTCTGTGAGTCATAGTACATTGTTATTAAGTCATATCACATTGTCTGTGAGTCATAGTACATTGTTATTAAGTCATATCACATTGTCTGCAGGTCATAGCAAATTGTCTGTAAATCATATCACATTGTCTGTAAATCATATCACATTTCTGTAAGCCATATCACATTGTCTGTAAGTCATAGCAGTCACTGTGGTATACTGTAGGCTTGGGCGATACCCCACGGTATATTTAGAAATGCTGATGGTATGATTTTTCAATACTGTTTAAAAATGTGTTTTTCTTTGTGGGGGGGGTGGGGCTTCACTGGGGCCTCACTGGGGCTTCACTGGGGCCTCACTGGGGCTTCACTGGGGCTTCACTGGGGCCTCACTGGGGCTTCACTGGGGCTTCACTGGGGCTTCACTGGGGCTTCACTGGGGCTTCACTGGGGCTTCACTGGGGCCTCACTGGGGCTTCACTGGGGCTTCACTGGGGCTTCACTGGGGCTTCACTGGGGCTTCACTGGGGCTTCACTGGGGCCTCACTGGGGCTTCACTGGGGCTTCACTGGGGCTTCACTGGGGCCTCACTGGGGCTTCACTGGGGCTTCACTGGGGCTTCACTGGGGCTTCACTGGGGCTTCACTGGGGCTTCACTGGGGCTTCACTGGGGCTTCACTGGGGCAGTGGGGTGCGTGCTACCAGGGGTCTAGCGTTGCCGGAGCGCGGAGGAGCGGCACTCCCTTACTTTTTTTCCAATTTGACTCGAGAATACATCAATTCTATTAAATGATCACTAAAATTCAATGAAAACCTACAGAATGACAAACCAAATCACTCTGTACAGCAGCCTGGAGGTACATGGTGGGTTCCTCCCTGTCTTCTCTCTGACGGTGGCCATAATGATAACCAACTATTAGGCTACCTGTGTGCACTGCGGAGGCCCATCGGAATCTCTTGACCACTTTGGCCAAATCAGAGGGGGAAAAAAATTGGAATTCACCGTGTGTCGGACTTGAGGATGCTCATAAAAACGGCACATACCTCTCTCTGCTCTTACCCAGTGGAGCCCAGAACAATGTGTGACCACTTGGTTAAGGCGACACCGTTTTGCATAGGACCTCCAAACCCAGAGTGACCACCGCTAAGTCCAAGGAACTCTCTGGAATTACTGTAGCCCTGCTTGGGATAATGGGCCTTTAAAATGTAAATGTAATATTTAGCCTATATTGGCTATTGGTTGAGACCCAGGGTCCATTCTATCTTGGTATGTCAGGGTGGGCAATTGGAAATGTGAATTGGGCCAGTTTGGAGTTAATAATGTATTTATACTGAACAAAAATATAAAAACGCAACATGCAACAATTTCAAAGATTTTACTGAGCAACAGTTCATATAAGGAAATCAGTCAATTTAAATAAATAAATTAGGCCCTAATCTGTGAATTTCACATGACTGGGAATACAGATATGCATCTGTTGGTCACAGATCCACTACCATGAAAAGTATGTGGACACCTGCTCACCAACAACCTTGCGACATGGGGCCGTGCATTATCATGCTGAAACATGAGGTGATGGTGGGGGATGAATGGCACGACAATGGGCCTCAAAACTTGAGACATCTTTGGCATTGTGTTGTGTGACAAAACTGCACATTTTAGAGTGGACTCAAGATTCCTCAACTAGGCCACAGGATATATGCTTTGATTGAAACAAAATATAAGACTAATAGTTTGATAACACCCTCTTCTCTAATCCGCTCACGAAACAGTAATTCTAGTTGATCTAAATGCATATTGTATGGAGAGAAAAAAAAAATATATATATAATGTATGCACTCACTAACTGTAAGTCGCTCTGGATAAGAGCGTCTGCTAAATGACTAAAATGTAAAATGTAATATTCCCATGAAACTGATTGAGATCAATCAACTGATTGGCATACAGCAACACATTGAGATGCAGTCTGGTATGACATAAAAAATTATCATTCAGTTTGGACGGTAAAACATAAAAAATTATCATTCCGTTTGGACGGTAAAACATGAAGAATTATCATTCCGTTTGGACGGTAAAACATGAAGAATTATCATTCCGTTTGTCACGATTGACAGTGATGATGGCCTATTTTGAAATGAGGTATCCTATGCCTCACTTGAGGGTATTACAAATTGACATTTGTCTTTAGACAATAGCCTATGTGTGGTCATAGGCAGACGTTGCAATTGGAGGACACATTTTTCGATGCATAGTCTATAATGATAGGCTATTAAATAGGCTGCATCTGTCGGTACAAACTTTGACGAAATTATGACGTCATAAATAAATAAAAATCGCGCTCCCTCACCTAAAACAATAGCTCTACACCACTGCTTATAACTATAAGTTAAGTATAACTATAAGAAATCTAAAGATGTGTCAAATACATTCTATCCAGCTCAGGGCTCCAGCTATGTGTGTTTGGTTTGCTAACTTGCTAGCTAAGTGGCTAGCTGTCAAGATCAAGCACCTTGGTTACAGCAGAGACATTCAGTCCCCTCCTGGACAGAGGTCTGAGTACCAGACTATATAGCTAATGTGCCACTCCTTGTTATTCCCAAAGATACTGCTTTTGGCAATCTCAACATTCAATATGCACTGGATTTACAGCGGAGTTGCTCATTGGTTGTCGGAAATAACATTAATATTTTCCATGACAACATGTGGAGCCTCAAATAGAATTAGAATTTATAACAAAGTAAAAAACAAACGTTTAGAAAAAAAAAGTGATAGGGTTCCAATATTTGCATAATCGTTGTGATTGGAGGATAGCTGGGAGGGTGATCGAATCAGGATCAAATCCTCTGTTCTCCTCGAGCTCATTAATGATAGAATGTTCATATTTAAAGACGGCAGAAAGGCCAGTCTCTTTGGTAATTTTTTTTTACATTTACATTTTAGTCATTTTAGCAGACGCTCTTATCCAGAGCGACTTACAGTTAGTGAATACATATTTTTTTATACTGGCCCCCCGTGGGAATCGACCCCACAACCGTGGCGTTGCAAACGCCATGCTCTATCAACTGAGCTACATCCCTGCCGGCCATTCCCTCCCCTACCCTGGACAACGCTGGGCCAATTGTGCGTCGCCCATGAGTCTCCCGGTCGCGGCCGGCTGCGACAGAGCCTGGATTCGAACCAGGATCTCTAGTGGCACAGTTAGCACTGCGATGCAGTGCCTTAGACCACTGCGCCACTCAGGAGTAATGACATGGACTACAGGAAGTGGATTATCTAAAGAGACTGGTAACCAGGCTAAACAGGAAGTGGATTATCTAAAGAGACTGGTAACCAGGCTAAATCAAGATCCCTGTTGCCTAAATTGTTTTGTGTGTAAAAAAAAGTTCCCCTTGTGTGCACTTCCGGTAATACCATATACCCCGGTATGGTACAGAGACGGTATGACGGTATGAACATCTGGATACTGCCCAACCCTAATATACTGTGGTGTGACTGTGGTGTGTGGTTGTGCTACCTAGCTACCTTTAGTTGAATGCACCAACTGTAAGTCACTCTGGATAAGAGCGTCTGCTAAATGACTCAAATGTGACTAAAAATTCAAAAAGGCACATCTGAGTTATCTTTGTTGCAGGTGCCATGGTAACAGTTGAATAAGATGAGAAAAAATAAGAAACCCGCTCACTGCTCTCGATGGTATCACTGCTCTCGATGGTATCACTGCTCTCGATGGTATCACTGCTCTCGATGGTATCACTGCTCTCGATGGTATCACTGCTCTGGATAGTATCACTTTTCTCGATAGTATCACTGCTCTGGATAGTATCACTGCTCTCGATAGTATCACTGCTCTCGATAGTATCACTGCTCTCGATAGTATCACTGCTCTCGATAGTATCACTGCTCTGGATAGTATCACTTTTCTCGATAGTATCACTGCTCTCGATAGTATCACTGCTCTCGATAGTATCACTGCTCTGGATAGTATCACTGCTCTGGATAGTATCACTTTTCTCGATAGTATCACTGCTCTCGATAGTATCACTTTTCTCGATAGTATCACTGCTCTCGATAGTATCACTGCTCTCGATAGTATCACTGCTCTGGATAGTATCACTTTTCTCGATAGTATCACTGCTCTCGATAGTATCACTGCTCTCGATGGTATCACTGCTCTCGATGGTATCACTGCTCTCGATGGTATCACTGCTCTCGATAGTATCACTGCTCTCGATGGTATCACTGCTCTCGATGGTATCACTGCTCTCGATGGTATCACTGCTCTCGATAGTATCACTGCTCTCGATGGTATCACTGCTCTCGATAGTATCACTGCTCTCGATAGTATCACTGCTCTCGATAGTATCACTGCTCTCGATGGTATCACTGCTCTCGATGGTATCACTGCTCTCGATGGTATCACTGCTCTCGATAGTATCACTGCTCTCGATGGTATCACTGCTCTCGATGGTATCACTGCTCTCGATGGTATCACTGCTCTCGATGGTATCACTGCTCTTTATTAAGCTTTACGTATCGGCCTCAAGGCCATGTAAAATGTAATGTAATGTGTTTTAACTGTGTTTTAACCCAGAGTAGTGTACTTGACAGTGCACAGAGTCGTGCACAGAGTAGTGTACTTACTACTCTCCAGGGTCGACGTCTCTCAGGCCGATGTAGACCAGGTCCTTAGCTGAATGGAAGGGCTTCATCCAGCTGAACCCTGGCAGCTCTGGCATCTACAGACACAACAACAACAACAACAACAGAAACAACAACAGGTAACAGGTCAGTATCAGAGGGAGAGCAGTAAGGCTGTTGTGAGAATATAGCCTGGTATCCAGATCTGTATAGCCAACTCTATGGTCACTGAGGCTGTAGTGAGAATATAGCCTGGTATCCAGATCTGTATAGCCAACTCTATGGTCACTGAGGCTGTAGTGAGAATATAGCCTGGGTCCCAGATCTGTATAGCCAACTCTATGGTCACTGAGGCTGTTGTGAGAATATAGCCTGGTATCCAGATCTGTATAGCCAACTCTATGGTCACTGAGGCTACGGGGGGAGCACTTGGACATAGCACCTTCATTTGAAACCCCCAGACTTCCGGTGGCTACCCAGGTAACCAGAGGCGTAAGCATGGCCTGGGGTTAGGGATCAGGCTAGTAAGAATGCATGCCATGTCTAACTAACTCCTCTGTCATCTTACCTTGTTCTGCAGCTCTTTGAGCATGAAGGCCACCGACTGTCCGTGGAGGTTCCCCGAGGGCGAGGTGAGGGGCGTGTTTATGTCAGCGTGGGCGTCGACCCAGATCAGACACAGGTCAGGACACTGCTGGGCGTGGCCTTCCACTGAACCAATGGCCAGGCTGCGAGGGGAGTGATCAGGAAGTGGGTTAGACTCCAATCACCGTTATTAATACATTTCGATTACATTTAATGCATTCTGTGTTCTCTATTCCCCCCAGGGCACACACTGACTGTGTCACTGTTGTTGAGAAACCGGTTGAGCAGCCCACTGATAAACCTACTCTCGCTATGTCTAGGGTCCTAAGCCTGCCTCGTGCTTCATTTCCTAACACTGTCAATGTTGACAGTCCTATAAGTCGCTGTTGCTGTAATAACCATACTGTCTTGGTTCTCTGAGAACATGAAGGTGTTGTTGTGGTGTGTACCTGTGGTCTCCTCCCAGCACGATGGTAGTGTGTCCGGCTCCCACAGCGTTGCTGACGGCACTTGACAGCAGTTTGTTAGCTCTGCCCACAGTGCGAGGGAAGGGGACGTGCATGTAGGGATCGTCCTTCCAGATGCTGGAAGCTCAGGTCTCCCAGTCATGCATGGGTAATCTGCAGAGGAATAAAAGGTATGTTAGATGCATCTGCCCTGGCTCTCCTATCATCTCTGATGTCCAACTCTCTACTGGTTCTTAAACCCTCTCTGATCTCTCTGATGTCCCCTCCACGGTCACACACCCTCCCTATCATTCTGATGTCCAAACCCTCTACCCTGGTTCCCTCACAACCCTCTCCTATCATCTTGAGGTCCAACCCTCTCTACCCTGGTTCTTCACCCCTCTCCTATCATCTTGTGTCAACCCCTCTACCTGGTTCTCTTCACACACCCCTCTCCTATCATCTCTGGTGTCCAACCCTCTCTACCCTGGTTCTCTTCAAACACCTTCTATCATCTCTGTGTCCAACCCTCTCTACCGGTCTCTCACAACCCCTCTCCTATCATTCTGTGTCCAACCCCTCTACCTGGTTCTCTTCACACACCCTCTCTATCATCTCTGATGTCCACCCCCTCTACCCTGGTTCTTTCACACACCCCTCTCCTATCATCTCTGATGTCCAACCCCCTCTACCCTGGTTCTCTTCACACACCCTCTCTATCATCTCTGATGTCCAAACCCACTCTACCTGTTCTCTTCACACACCCCTCTCCTATCATCTCTGATGTCCAACCCCCTCTACCCTGGTTCTCTTCACACACCCCTCTCCTATCATCTCTGATGTCCAACCCCCTCTACCCTGGTTCTCTTCAACACCCTCTCTATCATCCTGATGTCCAACCCCTCTACCTGGTTCTCTTACACACCCTCTCCTATCATCTTGATGTCCAACCCCCTCTACCCTGGTTCTCTTCACACACCCCTCTCCTATCATCTCTGATGTCCAACCCCCCTCTACCCTGGTTCTCTTCACACACCCCTCTCCTATCATCTCTGATGTCCAACCCCCTCTACCCTGGTTCTCTTCACACACCCCTCTCCTATCATCTCTGATGTCCAACCCCCTCTACCCCTGGTTCTCTTCACACACCCCTCTCCTATCATCTCTGATGTCCAACCCCTCTACCCCTGGTTCTCTTCACACACCCCTCTCCTATCATCTCTGATGTCCAACCCCCTCTACCCTGGTTCTCTCACACACCCCCTCTCCTATCATCTTGATGTCCAACCCCTCTACCCTGGTTCTCTTCACACACCCCTCTCCTATCATCTCTGATGTCCAACCCCCCTCTACCCCTGGTTCTCTTCAACACCCCCTCTCCTATCATCTCTGGTGTCCACCCCCTCTACCCTGGTTCTCTTCACACACCCCTCTCCTATCACTATGATGTCCAACCCCCTCTACACCTGGTTCTTTCACACACCCTCTCCTATCATCTTGATGTCCAACCCACTCTACCCTGGTTCTCTTCACACACCCCCTCCTCCTATCATCTCTGATGTCCAACCCCCCTCTACCCTGGTTCTCTTCACACACCCCTTCCTATCATCTCTTGATGTCCAACCCACTCTACCCTGGTTCTCTTCACAACCCTCTCCTATCATCTCTGATGTCCAACCCCCTCTACCCTGGTTCTCTTCACACACCCCTCTCCTATCATCTCTGATGTCCAACCCCCCCTCTACCCTGGTTCTCTTCACACACCCCTCTCCTATCATCTCTGGTGTCCAACCCCCTCTACCCTGGTTCTCTTCACACACCCCTCTCCTATCATCTCTGATGTCCAACCCCCTCTACCCTGGTTCTCTTCACACACCCCTCTCCTATCATCTCTGATTGACGAGGCGGAGTCGTTCAAGCGCTGGAACCGCTGTCTGTCTGACTGGGCACTACTTTCCATGTGTGTCCTCTCAGGTTTCTCCCCGACCAGATCACCCCTTGCTACCACGGCAACGGCACAGTAAACAGAGGAATTTCTCCAGAAAGTAGGGTCCACCCACACTGCTGTTAATTAAACAAGAAATTTGAGACGCCATTTATAGGCGACGATGTTCCACTTGATAGGGGTGTAGTGTTACTCTGCTGGTCGGGAGGGGACCAATGTGGTACCCCGTTACCATCTAAGGCAGGGACGGGCAACTCCAGTCCTCGGGGGCCAGAGTGGTGTCACACCTTTTTCACCATCCCTAGCCAACGCAGCTGATTAAACTAATTGCATTCTAAACTGAAGATCGTGATTATTTGATTATTGGAGTCAGGTGAGTTAGCTGGGGCTGGGGCTAAAGTGTGACAACCAATCAGGCCCCTGGGGACTGGAATTGCCCTCCATGATGGAAGACACCCCCATGTTATCGTCTTAGACCCCTGGACAGGAATAGCTCAACACACTGCCTCTCTGTTCATGTAATCATGATCTAATATTTTTTAACTTGACGCAATGTCAGTGATATTTAATGCAGTTGATAGGGATAGAGTTCCCCTCTTGGCAAGTGCACAATGTCTGATCATCTCAGCTATAAAAGAGGATACCATTTCTAGTCTCCCTGTTGCCAAATTGGCATCAGCGAAAGTTAGGCTATTTACTTTCCATACTTTCGTTTTTTAATAAACTGCCCATTTTAGCAGTTTGAAGTCCACTTTTACAGACAACTAAAATAGCACCATATGTGCATGCTTGGGCCCAGCAGGAGATGTCCAAAGCAGTTGAGCCCCAAGCTCTCTATAGAATTAGACTATGGGATTTACATGACACAGCTGGACTAAGATTACAGTGACATGAGCAGGCTAAGATTACAGTGACATGAGGCGTGACTACGATTACAGTGCATGAGCTGGACTAAGATTACAGTGACACGAGCCGGGCTAAGATTACAGTGACATGAGCCGGGCTAAGATTACAGTGACACGAGCCGGGCTAAGATTACAGTGACACGGGCCGGGCTAGGATTACAGTGACATGAGCCGGGCTAAGATTACAGTGACACGAGCCGGGCTAAGATTACAGTGACATGAGCCGGGCTAAGATTACAGTGACACGAGCCGGGCTAAGATTACAGTGACATGAGCCGGGCTAAGATTACAGTGACACGAGCCGGGCTAAGATTACAGTGACATGAGCCGGGCTAAGATTACAGTGACACGAGCCGGGCTAAGATTACAGTGACACGAGCCGGGCTAAGATTACAGTGACACGAGCCGGGCTAAGATTACAGTGACACGAGCCGGGCTAAGATTACAGTGACACGAGCCGGGCTAAGATTACAGTGACACGAGCCGGGCTAGGATTACAGTGACACGAGCCGGGCTAAGATTACAGTGACATGAGCCGGGCTAGGATTACAGTGACACGAGCCGGGCTAAGATTACAGTGACACGAGCCGGGCTAAGATTACAGTGACACGAGCCGGGCTAAGATTACAGTGACACGAGCCGGGCTAGGATTACAGTGACACGAGCCGGGCTAAGATTACAGTGACACGAGCCGGGCTAAGATTACAGTGACATGAGCCGGGCTAGGATTACAGTGACATGAGCTGGACTAAGATTACAGTGACATGAGCTGGACTAAGATTACAGTGACATGAGCCAGGCTAAGATTACAGTGACATGAGCTGGACTAAGATTACAGTGACATGAGCCGGGCTAAGATTACAGTGACATGAGCCGGGCTAGGATTACAGTGACACGAGCCGGGCTAAGATTACAGTGACATGAGCCGGGCTAGGATTACAGTGACACGAGCCGGACTAAGATTACAGTGACATGAGCTGGACTAAGATTACAGGGACACAAACCGGACTAAGATTACAGGGACACAAGCCGGACTAAGATTACAGGGACACGAGCAGGGGCTAAGATTACAGAGACATGAGCCGGGCTAGGATTACAGTGACATGAGCCAGGCTAAGATTACAGTGACATGAGCTGGACTAAGATTACAGGGACACAAACCGGACTAAGATTACAGGGACACGAGCCGGGCTAAGATGACTGGAACATGACTTGCACATTCCAGAACTGAATTACATTTACATTACATTTTAGTCATTTAGCAGACGCTCTTATCCAGAGCGACTTACAGTTAGTGCATAATTTTTTTTTTTTTCATACCCCCTGTGGGAATCAAACCCACAACCCTGGCGTTGCAAACGCCATGCTCTATCAACTGAGCTACATCCCTGGTATACCCAATCTGGTATATGATTTGCCTCCTATACATTGTCTATTGATATCATTTTAAATTGAGAACATATAGCTCAACATGTATCTTAATTTGAAGTGAATGCTTTATTATGAGATTGTGTGTGTCTGAGAAATAGCCATTCTCTGGGACATCCCAGTCCTCATTATTTATGACCTGATAATAATCCATTGGTTTAGAAGTGGAACCATCTTGTCTGACGAAATGAATGTGCATCTTTGCTCAGACCGGTCCATAGTCTCCCTAGGCAGACATGGTTGCCTCCCACATTAACAATGTTTCTAGATTAACCAGCTAACTGATGCTTTGACATGGCCTGTTTTGCTGATAAATAGACGTTCAATGGGGGATTCCTAGCCTATGCTGATGGGTTTCTCTTCTCACAATTAGGATCTGACCATTATATGTTATGTAAGACCTGATCATAAACACAATTGGTTTAGAAGTGGCAGCATCTTGTCTGACGAAATTTGTGTGCCTACTTGCTCAGATTGGTCCATAGTCGGAAACAAATAGGCAGTGGTGGACAAAGGGAAGGCTACAATGGGAGGAGAGAACTTGCTTTTCGGGATTGGTTGATTGCGTAACTGACTGTTCAGTGACGACAGCAGACTTGCCCATTCTTTCTCGCACTTGTGACTCAATAAAACCGTTATTTTAACGTTTTAAATGACAAGAACTTAATCCTTTTAGATTAAAAATTCAATGTTGATCGCCAGCATTCAAGGTCTGAACAATCCCTGTGGTTGTTTTCTTTGTTTGACAAAATTAGATAATAGCCATTTATGTTAAAGACTGATGTAACACATAGCCTATAGCCCAATGCTTTACTTCCGAGAACTGAAGGACTTTGGGAAGCAGCTCTTGCATGAATCATTAACCTATTTTAGGGTTAGAATTAGTATTTTAGTCCAACGGTACATTTAGCAGTTTGTTCTAACACATGAATAAGATTTTACATCACTTACCCAGATTTGAAAGTCTCTCGATCAGACCGGCATCCCTGATGGCTTTGGGTCCATGTTCCACCCCTCTCCTTTTCTAAAAGAAAACCAGTCAAGTTCAATCATTCTGGTAAACGAAATACCCTAATCAAATAGCCATATTAAACGAATGGCTTCTATTAGGATATTCGCTTTTTCCTTACCTGTCCTTTTGAAAATGGGGCTCCTAAAACAACCACAGAACGAGCTCTGCTCTGACAGGTATTGTTGAGTTGCGTCCGCAGAAGACGACGTAGTGGCCCTCTCAAAGACATTTTAAAATCGTATTTAATTTATCCGTTAACTTCAAAAGAATTGATAGAAACCGTTTAACGACCAAGGCTGAGAGTCAAAAGTTGATTCAAAAGCTCTTCTATAGGATCCCGCTCTGACGATGGTGACGCTCTGACGTGAGGGCACGCCGGGGGATGGTCTTATGCTCCTTTGATCTCATTAACGTTCATGAGGGGATGAATGGCCGTCAGGATTAAGAGCACGATCAACTGAAATTTGTAACCCCTAATTTGTCTTTTAGGAAATATTTTAACCCCATATCACATGCAAACAAGTATTACTTCCGCGTCCTTATTCAGAAATCCCGTTACCTCATTAAGGAAGACGCGCGTCAATACTGTATGCCACACCTTCGCACTAGCCAATGAGATGCATCCAATAGATTGGT
This sequence comes from Coregonus sp. 'balchen', assembly GCA_902810595.1. Lineage (NCBI taxonomy): Eukaryota > Metazoa > Chordata > Actinopteri > Salmoniformes > Salmonidae > Coregonus > Coregonus sp. 'balchen'. Next base: position 45,564,443 of record LR778281.1, read on the forward strand.
TTGTTCCGAAGGCGTGTCTTGTGTTTCCAAAATGCACCCATGGGTCCCGCAATTTCTAATGGGGCAGACATTTCCACATACACAGCAAACCGTGGTTGACAAATGTGTTGCTTAACCTGGATGTCTGCCTTCCATAGTCGTGCAAAACATAGCCTATCAGATGTCAGCCATGTTAACATGTAAGTGACCAGCTGACCATAAACGACGTGCCTTACTAGTGGCATTTCTGCCTTCCCCTAAAAATAGTTGGTTGGCTATAGGTATAGCCTAGGGTCCTTGGCTTCTTGAAATATGAATATATTATTAGTGTGAGAGATTTATTATTTTTTATAATTGATGGGATGACTAACTTAGAAAGAATGCATTCTTGACTGGGCTAATGTAGGTTGTGTCACCTGGCAAGCTGTGATTGATGTGAAGAGCTGTTTTAGGGGGTAAAATGAGATAAGGATTTGTGTCTCCAAATACTAGAATATACTGGTTCTTTGTGATATGTGAACCTTCCTTGGACGTAAGAATGGTGACTAGGGGAGCTGGCTCTTCTCACTATGACAGGTTGTTATGATAAACGTATGCCTGGTAACAGAAGAGGCGGGGAACAGCAGGTGCGCCAACGGATAGGCTGAGTAAGTCTAAACCACGCTCAAGTCTCTACTCTGATTGGCCAGCAGAGAGGTGGGAAACTCTCTCTGTCAGAGTATTTGAGCAAGAACCTGGAACAATGGATTTCAAAGAGCCCGTATATACGAAACATCATATTTACCATTGAAGGTTTTATATTAATTAAAATACTAGTATATCTTAGAAGTCGTGTTGACCTCTTTTGTTCCTAATGCCAGATTTGAATTGACGCAACTTTGACATTAGCATAGAATAGAATAACTAAAAAAAAATCCCTAAAGGGAACTTATTTTTGGAGTGGTTCATAAGATGAATAAATAACACAAACATAGTAGCTAGGTTAACATAAAAACAAACTAAAACTAACGAAGTTATTGTGCCGCTCTCCATGGTGATGGCTGGCGGGTGTCTCTGTTCTTTGATGAGGAGATCTACTAGTCTGCCCTCTAGACTAGCACAGGCATTGGCTAGCTGTTATATTGAAGAATAGAATTTAACAGAAAGTAGCCCACCAATGACCAAAAGGGTACAAATACAGTGGTTTTTGTCTGTTCTTCTGTATTGTTCAACTGTTTTTGAGCAAAAACAAAACTGGTATGAGGCCAAGGTACCGTACTATAATAAGCAGGGTTCTTTTGGTCCAGTAAATACACTTCTGTCGACCCCAAGCGTTGAAAAATAAAATATTAACACTCTTTAAAAGAAAAATAAATAAAACATATCCCATAATGCATTGCGAATAACACAGATCCTTTTAGCGGCAGAACGTAGCTAGCAAATTAGCTATTGAAGACAGATAAAATATTGTTCATTAAGGTTATACAAGGTTACAGTGTGTATACGCCGTCCGGTATCAGGTATGTACGTCCCACTCTTTTAGCAAAAGTTTATAACGTTAGCATAGCTAGCCAGTTAGCAACATTAGTTAGCTAGCTATTTAGCTTGCGTGGTAGCTTGAGTAGCTAGCTAACGGTGGCTAACAGGAAGTCTGTACTAGAAAGAGCTTATTCTATTAAATTCAATTAAATAGGCAGCCAGCTGGCCTACAAGATTGAACTTCATTGGTGTAATGTTTAAAGTCAATTGTAGGTTATGTAGGCTAACCAAACACCTAGCTTAACTGTTAACTAAGTTAGCCTAGCTAGCTATCTCCGCAGGCCAGAATGTATCCGTGGGTTCCCCGATGCCATGGTAATCCTTGAACCCGTACGTCCCTGATTGTTCCTCCAGGTCACTGCACCTCCCAAGATGTCGTACCCCCCTCACCTGAACCGCCTCCCCCAGTTGCCCCCCGGGATTTGCCCTCCCCAGTTCGCGGGGTTCCCCCAGGGAGTCCCAGCAGGTGAGATACATTTTAGTCTTGAGTGATCAAACTGGACGTTATCAGAGGCCTATGCTACCAGAACCCTTTTCAGTTTTCTAATGATCTATTGCTATGTTGATAAAGGCAACTCACGTGCATTGATCTGATCTTCTGTAATATACCATTGCAATGCTTAAAGGCCAGATCAATGCCAGTGGGCTGGACAGACCATAATATTCTTACTATAACGATGAACACCAAGGTTCCAAAGAAACCCCCAAGGATTGTGGTCAAGATAAATTGTACATTTTTTTTAATCATGAGCAATTTCTAAATGATTTGGCTGCTGTACCCAGGGAGCTGATTCATCTAGAGGATTATTTAAATCACCCTACAGAATGCTTTATTGATTTGCTCACTGGGGTAATGGACCATCATGCCCTAGTAGTCCCGTGTAGTAGTCCCGTGTAGTAGTCCCGTGTAGTAGTCCCGTGTAGTAGTCGCGTGTAGCTCAGTTGGTAGAGCATGGCACTTGCAACGCCAGGGTTGTCGGTTCGATTCCCACAGGGGACCAGTATGAAAATGTATGCACTCACTAACTGTAAGTCGCTCTGGATAAGAGCGTCTGCGAAAATGACTTAAATGTAAATGTAGTAAGAAAGAGTACAGTTGGGGCTCATCCATCTCCATGGATTGATGATGAACTGGGTGAGGTGTTTTGTCAAAGAAATATGGCAAAAGGTCTTAGCAGTCAAATCTAAACTAAAAACACAACACAAAATTATATATTATGCAGTTAAATTAAATCGTAAGGAGAAAAAAAAACGTTATTTTACAAAAATGCTTTTATTGATTGTGAAAATGATTTACAAAAGGTGTGAAATACAGTTAAGGGCTTACTTGGTACATCTGGTTCGATTCCAGGCTGTATCACAACCGGCCGTGATTGGGAGTCCCATAGGGCGGCGCACAATTGGCCCAGCGTCGTCCGGGTTTGGCCGGTGTAGGCCGTCATTGTAAATAAGAATTTGTTCTTAACTGACTTGCCTAGTTAAATAAAGGTAAAAAATAAAAAATAAAAGACTAAAAAAAGAAGGACGGCTAAATATTTACCAGGAACGATTCTTAAGCAAACAACCGAATCATTATTTGGGAGTCCGGTGAACTACTGATCTGTGGTCTGTGGAAATACATCAGCAAGTGACATTAGGAGGCTGCAAATTGAACAGAACAAAGCAGCAAGGATTGTTTTAAGGTGGAGATGTGATTCTTCTGTCGTAGTCATGCACAATGCTCTTGGGAGGTCATCAATCAATCAAGATGTACACCATCAATCATAATGTACACCATTTTAAAACAGCCAAACTCCATTCACAACAGTATTCAGTTGGTAAGAGACACATTCAGTCAATACTAGGAATCGACTGTCCACCATCAATGTGTTATACAGACAGACAAGAGAAACAGGCAAAATATCATTTGGATTCCGAGCAATAAAGAAATGGAATAATTTATCTGAGCAAACCAGAAACCTTTCAATACATAAATGCAAGCAATACTTTAGAACCATTTAAAAATATAATAAATGTGAATGTTGTGCAGGACTATGGTAGATGAATTAACCAATCTATCTGTTCAGACTGTCAGAGTATTTATCTGGTCAATATGTCAGAGTATTATATACAGTGAGGGGAAAAAAGTATTTGATCCCCTGCTGATTTTGTACGTTTGCCCACTGATAAAGAAATGATCAGTCTATAATTTGAATGGTAGGTTTATTTGAACAGTGAGAGAGAGAATAACAACAACAAAATCCAGAAAAACGCATGTCAAAAATGTTATAAATTGATTTGCATTTTAATGAGGGAAATAAGTATTTGACCCCTCTGCAAAACATGACTATGAATTAACCAATCTATCTGTTCAGACTGTCAGAGTATTTTTCTGGTCAATATGTCAGAGTATTATGTAAGCTGTTTGTAACAGTGTGTTATATGTGAGCGTGTGATTACATTTACATTTTAGTCATTTAGCAGACGCTCTTATCCAGAGTGACTTACAGGAGCAATTAGGGTTAAGTGCCTTGCTTAAGGGCACATCGACAGATTTTTCACCTAGTCGGCTCGGGGATTAGAACCAGCGACCTTTCGGTTACTGGCCAACGTCTTACTGCAGATTCCTCTGATGTGTCTCTGTGTCTTCTTCGAGGTACACCCATGATTCCAGTCCACATGGGGATCATGACCTCTGCACCCACTGTAAGCCTCAACTTCTGTTGTTACACACACACACACACACACACACACACACACACACACACACACACATGTAAATCTGGCTGGGCTGGCAGACAACTCCACTCTCCTAATGTGTATTATTGTATTGCAGGTCCTGGTTCCTACCACAGTGTCTATGGTCCAGAAGCCTCCTGCTCCGAGGAAGGAGCTGAACCCAGTCAGCGCCAAGGAGAACCAGGAGGGTGGCAGTGGAGGTCCCACCACCACAGTGTTCGTGGGGAACATCTCAGAGAAGGCTTCAGACATGTTGGTCAGACAGTTGTTGGCGGTGAGCACTGAGAGCAGGACATGGAAACAGGGGGACGTAACCTTCTGTTTGTGTTTTTATTTATATAAATATAATATGCCATTTAGCAGACGCTTTTATCCAAAGCGACTTACAGTCGTGCGTGCATACATTTTTGTGTATGGGTGGTCCCGGGGATCGAACCCACTACCTTGGCGTTACAAGCGCCGTGCTCTACCAGCTGAGCTACAGAGGACGTGATCTGGGTCCTCTTGAGGCTTTTTCTCGCCACTGCACTTCTGCTTGGTCCTTTCTAGGCCCGAGTTACTGTAGAGCACTTTGTGACAACCGTTTATGTCAAAAGGGCTTTTATAAAATAGGGTTGTCCACAATACCAGTATTGAGATACCACAGTACTAGGTTTTTTCATGGCACACAAAGAAAGCATGAAGCAGACTAAACTCTATGTTCCTCAGCCAATCTTTGTGAAACTCGGCGCGGTTCGCTTACATTTTTTTGTGCAGTGTGAACACTAAAGGATCTCAGACCAATCGAAAGAGCCCCCCTGAAGTGAACCGAACTGAGACCATCTTTCAGAGGTGGTCTAAGTTCGGTTCGGTTGAATTCCGCGATACTGTTCCTTCCATAACCCCTCACATTGGTGGCACAAAATAGAGAAGAGGGTGTTCGTTGGAAGAAGCGTGTGTTTTTGGATATCGATTAGCGATTGTCAAGGATGGACAGAAATGCCAAAATATGTGTGGAGTTTTGTACTGACACAATGTTGAGATTTATTTGTTTGCATCAGATTATTTGTTTGCAATATGTGACCAACAGGCTAAGAGAGCTTCATAAACTGTTTATTCCATTGTGGTTTTTGAATAGTGTGAGAAGACAACATTTGGTGAGAATCACAACTTTTGAATAGTGTGAGAAGACAACATTTGGTGAGAATCACAACCATAGGGTACAAAATCAATGCTAGCTCTTAAAGGGGCAGTAGCCTACATTGAGTGTACAATTTTCAATTGCAGCATTATTTAATCTCCAGTTATTCTTCTGCTATTTATTCTGTTTCCAGTAATATTGACATGTTAATATTATCTTCTGATTATAATTATTATGTCTAATCTTTTAACTAAATGCAATCTATTAGCTTCCAAAATGTAAGTTGGTATATCTAGCTGTCGGATAACACGTTCTGATGGAAATGCACTTTGTAAAAACCCAGAGTGCAATGAGTGAGTGTTGGGAGAAAAAAAAATCTTGGTTCCTTTGGTAAACATATCAATGTGAACGCAAAGAGGACTCGGACCGCAAAATAGGTGAAGTGAACTGGCGAAAGAGTTGAGACCACATTCAAAGGAAAAGGCAATGTGAATACAAAGAGAACTGAGTTATTTTTTTAGCTCAAGAGTTCACTTTTTAAAGAAGACCTGAGTTTGGTTCTTTTTAAAGAGGTCTATATGTGAAAACAACCAACCAGGTGTATGTAAAATATTGTGATTTAAAACTTGGGAGAAAACAGATATGACTCTTGAGTGTCAATAGAACGCCGTGTGTTGGCAACATTAGAGCATAAATATAACCCCAATATAACGTTTATAAACCAATTTGATGGATTGATGATGGATCACTGTGACATTGGTCTTTAGTCTCGGATGAATGAGTTCCCTCTGCTTGTCCTTTTCCTCCATCTTGTAGAAATGCGGCCTGGTCCTGAGCTGGAAGCGGGTCCAAGGAGCCTCCGGGAAACTGCAAGGTAAAAACAAAACAGGTACAACACTTCTACTATATTTTACCCTCCTTTGCTTGTTATGTTGTTACCACCGAGTCTATGCTGTTACCACCGAGTCTATGCTGTTACCACCAAGTCTATGCTGTTACCACCAAGTCTATGCTGTTACCACCGAGTCTATGTTGTTACCACCGAGTCTATGTTGTTACCACCAAGTCTATGTTGTTACTACCGAGTCTATGTTGTTACCACCAAGTCTATGCTGTTACCACCAAGTCTATGCTGTTTGTTACCACCAAGTCTATGCTGTTTGTTACCACCAAGTCTATGCTGTTACCACCAAGTCTATGCTGTTACCACCAAGTCTATGTTGTTACCACCGAGTCTATGCTGTTACCACCGAGTCTATGTTGTTACCACCGAGTCTATGTTGTTACCACCAAGTCTATGTTGTTACCACCAAGTCTATGCTGTTACCACCGAGTCTATGCTGTTACCACCGAGTCTATGTTGTTACCACAAGTCTATGCTGTTACCACCGAGTCTATGTTGTTACCACCGAGTCTATGCTGTTACCACCAAGTCTATGTTGTTACCACCGAGTCTATGTTGTTACCACCAAGTCTATGCTGTTACCACCAAAGTCTATGCTGTTACCACCAAGTCTATGTTGTTACTAGGGTTGGGCGTTATCCAGATTTTGATATCATCATACCGTCCTTCTCTGACCCCAGGATTTACGGTATTACTGGTTTAGTACACAAGGGGGCGCCAATTTTTTTTTTAACAATTGGGAATCTAGAACAGAATGCTAACAAAATTAGCACAAGTAATAGTGAATTTCCATGGAGGCTGCTAGCTAAATATGCAAATGAGCGCAAACGAAAATACAAATTGCAAAGAGAGGCAATCCAGCTCATAAAGTTATACATTTCTAGTTAGGAGCTACCGAATGTAATTTTGGTTGAGTTTGGACATTTACAAGCGGACGTGAACAAGAGACATTGTGCAAATGAACAGAGTTTTGATGCTCGGAGAAGATGGGGGAGGAGCCGAGAATGGAGAGGAGGGTGAAAAAAACAAGAAAATCAAGATAGGAGAGAGATGGATAGGAGAGAGATGGGAGAGAGATGGATGGGAGAGCGATGGGAGGTGGCTGCCGGCCAAATAGTGTTGCACTGTTGTCGTCTATTTTCTGCCGAATGTGTTGCTTCAATGTATTTTCTGTGAAGGAAAACTATAGTTGCACGCCCCTGATCACTCTAATGAAGCTAAAAAACACTGTTGGCTTTCAATATAAAACGGGACCCCTGTCAATAGGGGACTCGCCTGCTCCCGTTCTGTCAGTCCTATCTCTTGTCCCCTGTCTTCTCCCGTTCTGTCAGTCCTATCTCTTGTCCCCTGTCTTCTCCCGTTCTGTCAGTCCTATCTCTTGTCCCCTGTCTTTCCCCACCGGAGCGTTCCCTATCAACCTCTGTGCTGTAACTTCAGTGGAACATTTCATCAAACCCTCCCTCTGTGACTGTGGATAAAACTCTCTCACTCCCTCCCAGTGACTGTGTAAATCTCTCTCTCTCTCTCTCTATCTTGCTCTGTGCCTCCCCCCTCTCTCTCTCTGTGCCTCTCTCTCTCTCTCTCTCTCTCTCTGTCTCTCTCTCTCTGTCTCTCTCTCCTCTCCTCTCTCTCTCTCTCTCTCTCTCTCTCTTCTCTCTGTCTCGTCTCTCTCTCTCTCTCTCTCTCTCTCTCTCTCTCTCTCTCTCTGTCTCTGTCTCTCTCTCTCTCCGTCTCTCTCTCTCTCTCTGTGTTGTAGCGTTTGGTTTCTGTGAGTACAAGGAGCCGGAGTCCACCCTGCGTTCCCTGCGTCTGCTACATGAGCTGGTGCTGGGAGACAAGAAGCTGCTGGTGAAGGTGGATGCTAAGACCAAGGCCCAGCTGGAGGAATGGAAGGCTAAGAAGAGGAGCGCCAACGGGGTGAGCGCCCGCACACACACACACACACAGACACACACCACACACACACACACACCACACACACCACACACACACACACACACACCCTGTCTACCATAAGAGGTGAGCAGACTGGGTTCAGAAAATAAAAGTTGCACACATCCTCTCTCCTAGCAGTCCATCCTCTCTCCTAGCAGTCCATCCTCTCTCCTAGCAGTCCATCCTCTCTCCTAGCAGTCCATCCTCTCTCCTAGCAGTCCACCCTCTCTCCTAGCAGTCCACCCTCTCTCCTAGCAGTCCACCCTCTCTCCTAGCAGTCCACCCTCTCTCCTAGCAGTCCACCCTCTCTCCTAGCAGTCCACCCTCTCTCCTAGCAGTCCACCCTCTCTCCTAGCAGTCCACCCTCTCTCCTAGCAGTGAGCATTTCATGAACAACATTTCGTCTCACAGGTCTTCATTAGGGACAATACCAGTATCACGATATTATTATTCTTATATATTATACTAGTATCATGGCAAGGAAACAAAGCGGATTTAACTTCTTTAGGAAAACAGCCCTAATGTTGGAAACAAACGTCATGACGTTGTTATCCAGAGTCCAAAAAAATAAATTTCTAATTTTCTATAGCACACAATATTTTACATAAAGCAGGTTTTTAAAGCACCGAAGAGTTTGGTGTGCTTCGTGTTTTTTTTATTTTTGGAAAAAATATTGCGATAGTGGTATCGTCCTGGCCCTAGTCAGAGCAGAGCAGAGCAGACTTGGTTAACATGGCTTCTGTGCAGTACACACTACAAAATCCAACCTGAATATTCCTCTTTTTCATTACTTTTCTTTTCTATTCTCTTGTCTTTCTCTCCTCTCATAGGGAGCCAAGTCTGAGGACGGGCCCAAGGACGAGGAGGATGAGGAAGAGGTTCTTGACGAGGACACAAAGCGTCGTGACCAGATAGTGAAGGGGGCCATCGAGGGGTTGATCCGGGAGTACGGCAGTGAGCTCAACGCCCCCTCTCAGGACGGAGACAACCACCCCCGCAAGAAGAAGAGGGAGAAGAAGGAGGAGGTAGGAGGAGGAGGAGGAGGAGGAGGAGGAGGAGGAGGAGGAGGAGGAGGTAGGAGGGGTGGGAGGAGGAGGAGGGAGGAGGAGGAGGAGGAGGTAGGAGGAGGAGGGGGGAGGAGGAGGAGGAGGAGGGGGAGGAGGAGGGGGAGGAGGAGGTAGGAGGAGGAGGTAGGAGGAGGTGGAGGAGGAGGAGGTGGAGGAGGAGGTAGGAGGAGGAGGAGGAGGAGGGGGAGGAGGAGGAGGGGGAGGAGGAGGAGGGGGAGGAGAGGAGGAGAAGGAGGAGGTGGGAGGAGGAGTAGCATCACCACTGAACAGAGGATATCTACAGTGCCTTCAGAAAATATTCAGACCCCTTGACCTTTTCCACATTTTGTTACGTTACAGCCTTATTCTTAAAATGGATTACATTTGTTTTTTTCCTCATCAATGTACACACAATACCCCATAATGACAAAGCAAAAACAGGTTTTTAGAAATTGTAGCTATTTATAAAAAATAAAAAAACTGAAATATTAAATTGAATTAAGTATTCAGACCCTTTACTCAGTACTTTGTTAAAGCACCTTTGGCAGTGATTACAGCCTCCAGTCTTCTTGGGTATGACGCTACAAGCTTGGCACACCTGTATTTGGGGAGTTTCTCCCATTCTTCTCTGCAGATCCTCTCAAGCACTGTCAGGTTGGATGGCGAGCGTTGCTGCACAGCTATTTTCAGGTCTCTCCAGAGATGTTCGATCGGGTTCAAGTCCGGGCTCTGGCTGGGCCACTCAAGGACATTCAGAGACTTGTCCCGAAGCCACTCCTGCATTGTCTTGGCTGTGTGCTTAGGGTCGTTGTCCTGTTGGAAGGTGAACCTTCGCCCCAGTTTGAGGTCCTGAGAGCTCTGGAGCAGGTTTTCATCAAGGATCTCTCTGTTCTTTGCTCTGTTCATCTTTGCCTCAATCCTGACTAGTCTCCCAGTCCCTGCCGCTGAAAAACATCCCCACAGCATGATGCTGCCACCACCATGCTTCACCGTAGGGATGGTGCCAGGTTTCCTCCAGATGTGACACTTGGCATTCAGGCCAAAGAGTTTAATCTTGGTTTCATCAGAGAGTCCTTTAGGTGCCTTTTGGCAAACTCCAAGCAGGCTGTCATGTGCCTTTTACTGAGGAGTGGCTTCCGTCTGGCCACTCTACCATAAAGGCCTGCTGGGTGGAGTGCTGCAGAGATGGTTGTCCTTCTGGATGGTTTTCCCATCTCCACAGAGGAACTCTGGAGCTCTGTCAGAGTGACCATCGGGTTCTTAGTCAACTCCCTGACTAAGGCCCTTCTCCCCCGATTGCTCAGTTTGGCCGGGCGGCCAGCTCTAGGAAGAGTCTTGGTGGTTCCAAACTTCTTCCATTTAAGAATGATGGAGGCCACTGTGTTCTTGGGAACCTTCAATGCTGCATAAATGTTTTTGTACCCTTCCCCAGATCTGTGCCTCGACACAATCCTGTCTCGGAGCTATTTCTAAAAACCTGTTTTCGTTTTGTCATTAAGGGGGATTGTGTGTAGATTGCTGTGGATTTTATTCAATCCATTTTAGAATAAGGCTGTAACGTAACAAAATGTGGAAAAAGTCAAGCGGTCTGAATACTTTCCGAAGGAACTGTACGCTTGTAAATTAGAATAGAGTATATGACTGCAAGGTACCAGTAAATACCACTAATACTGCTGTTAATGATGCACTTGCTTCTGGTTAACCTGAAAGTCCTCACCCCATTTCTCCTATTTAAATCCTAGCGAGTGATGAGAGATTGTTATCTTATCAATGTGTTTTACATGGAGGATGTTTGTTTCTTGACTTGTTTTCCAGGAGGAGGTAATGACCTGCAGCCATTTTAGTTTTTTCAGTAAATATAAGTGCTACGCTACACCTGGTCCTTGTTCGGTAGCTTGGTGGTAGGAGAAGGACATGTTATGAACCTGACATCATGTTTGTTTACCTGTGTCCCAGGAGGACATCAATGTGATGGAGATGGAGGATGACAAACGAGACCTGATATCCAGAGAGATCAGTAAATTCAGAGACACTCACAAGGTAACTCCACTATTCTCTTAACATAACACTCAAATTAGGCTTTTGGACAAAGAAACTACAATACCCACATCTAGATTAGACCTAGTGTAGTTTCAACATCCCTGTCAAGGACTGGACTACAAATTCATATATTGACCCCCCCCCCTGTTTCTAAGATCATAACATTGATTTCAAATGTTGTCCACAACAGTAGTTCAGATGTTTGCTAATTTGTTCAATTGAACTTGAAATTGAGGACTATTAAACAGTGTGTGGGATGTCCATCAGTCAACAATTATATATATTTCAGTAGCCCCAACAGCGTAGCGTAGTGTTGGATCAACTGTTCACAATAGTGACTTGGGGTAAAACCATGCAGTTAAAACAGCCAGATAGAGAGGAGGGTAAAGTGCATGGACTTACTGTAAAAGGTTCCTTAAAGCTAATCTATTGATTATAACCCCACCGTTGTGGTAGACGTCATATGGTGACTAAATCAAGATGAATCTCAGAGCTTTTGGGGGAAAAGTGTGCGAGGAATAGGATGTAAGTATCATCTTTCATTTATTCTCTCTACTTCTCGGGCGCTCCCTTCTGGAGGACTTGCAAAGGAGCAACTGGCTCTGATTGGTTCCCGGTCCAAAAGTAGTGCACTGTATTAGAGAATCGGGGGGTGCCATTTTGCATACACCCGTGTATTTTTAAAATAGTTGGCATGGTTAAAAAGGGTTGGCCCACCGGTTGTGTGAGTACAAGGCCAGAGAGCCCAGTGAACCTATGCAGGTCCTACTGTTCTGAATGACGTGTTGGAAGAAGGCAGACTAAGGTCATTTTTCCATAATTCCCCTGTTTTCCAGAAATCCTGGTTGGAATATTTTTGGAAAACCAGGGCATTTTGGGAAAGTAACCGGAGTGAATAACCACTGCAGCTGTTTGATCAGCCTGTAGTCTGTAGTGTAGGGTACTAAAGCAGGGAGCGCCCCTCCACAGCAGTACCTGGAGTTCTGAAGACTAGACAGGTAAGACTTTCTATCTGTCTTTTATCCTCCTCCCGCTTTCTCGTCCTCTCCCTCCCTCTCCCTCCCTCTCTCTCTCTCTCTCTCTCTCCCTCTCTCTCTCCCTCTCCCTCTCCCTCTCTCTGTCTCTCTGTCTCTCTGTCTCTCTGTCTCTCTGTCTCTCTGTCTCTCTGTCTCTCTGTCTCTCTCTCTCTCTCTCTCTCTCTCTCTCTCTCTAATTCTCTGTTCTCTAATTCTCTGTTCTCTATCTTTCTACCTGTCTTGTCTTACCTATCTCTTTATTATGTTAAAGAAAAACGTTGTTTAGTGACGTCACAGAATGGTCAAATATTGTTTTATGCTGCTTATTTTCTAACTCTAATAGACTTGGAAGGTTAGGGTTAAGCAGTTCAATATGCCTATCATATACAGTGTGTAGGTGGAACATGAAGGTCCAAGCATTTCAAAGAACATTTACAAATAAAATCCTTTGTTTTATTGATAAGATTTGACTTTGAGTATTGCTTAGCCACACTAAACACCACACATCTAGTGCCAGAATCACCTATTGCCTCATCACCAGGGGACTGTTGAGTCAGGTAATTACAGACAGGACAGGGGACTGTTGAGTCAGGTAATTACAGACAGGACAGGGGACTGTTGAGTCAGGTAATTACAGACAGGACAGGGGACTGTTGAGTCAGGTAATTACAGACAGGACAGGGGACTGTTGAGTCAGGTAATTACAGACAGGACAGGGGACTGTTGAGTCAGGTAATTACAGACAGGACAGGGGACTGTTGAGTCAGGTAATTACAGACAGGACAGGGGACTGTTGAGTCAGGTAATTACAGACAGGACAGGGGACTGTTGAGTCAGGTAATTACAGACAGGACAGGGGACTGTTGAGTCAGGTAATTACAGACAGGACAGGGGACTGTTGAGTCAGGTAATTACAGACAGGACAGGGGACTGTTGAGTCAGGTAATACAGACAGGACAGGGGACTGTTGAGTCAGGTAATTACAGACAGGACAGGGGACTGTTGAGTCAGGTAATTACAGACAGGACAGGGGACTGTTGAGTCAGGTAATTACAGACAGGACAGGGACTGTTGATTCCCAGGGGACTGTTGAGTCAGGTAATTACAGACAGGACAGGGGACTGTTTAGTCAGGTAATTACAGACAGGACAGGGGACTGTTTAGTCAGGTAATTACAGACAGGACAGGGGACTGTTGAGTCAGGTAATTACAGACAGGACAGGGGACTGTTGAGTCAGGTAATTACAGACAGGACAGGGGACTGTTGAGTCAGGTAATTACAGACAGGACAGGGGACTGTTGAGTCAGGTAATTACAGACAGGACAGGGGACTGTTGAGTCAGGTAATTACAGACAGGACAGGGGACTGTTGAGTCAGGTAATTACAGACAGGACAGGGGACTGTTGAGTCAGGTAATTACAGACAGGACAGGGGACTGTTGAGTCAGAGGTAAGTCCAGACAGGACAGGGGACTGTTGAGTCAGGTAAGTCCAGACAGGACAGGGGACTGTTTAGTCAGGTAATTACAGACAGGACAGGGGACTGTTGAGTCAGGTAATTACAGACAGGACAGGGGACTGTTGAGTCAGGTAATTACAGACAGGACAGGGGACTGTTGAGTCAGGTAATTACAGACAGGACAGGGGACTGTTGAGTCAGGTAATTACAGACAGGACAGGGGACTGTTGAGTCAGGTAATTACAGACAGGACAGGGGACTGTTGAGTCAGGTAATTACAGACAGGACAGGGGACTGTTGAGTCAGGTAATTACAGACAGGACAGGGGACTGTTGAGTCAGGTAATTACAGACAGGACAGGGGACTGTTGAGTCAGGTAATTACAGACAGGACAGGGGACTGTTGAGTCAGAGGTAAGTCCAGACAGGACAGGGGACTGTTGAGTCAGGTAATTACAGACAGGACAGGGGACTGTTTAGTCAGGTAATTACAGACAGGACAGGGGACTGTTGAGTCAGGTAATTACAGACAGGACAGGGGACTGTTTAGTCAGGTAATTACAGACAGGACAGGGGACTGTTGAGTCAGGTAATTACAGACAGGACAGGGGACTGTTGAGTCAGGTAATTACAGACAGGACAGGGGACTGTTGAGTCAGGTAATTACAGACAGGACAGGGGACTGTTGAGTCAGGTAATTACAGACAGGACAGGGGACTGTTGAGTCAGAGGTAAGTCCAGACAGGACAGGGGACTGTTGAGTCAGGTAATTACAGACAGGACAGGGGACTGTTGAGTCAGGTAATTACAGACAGGACAGGGGGACTGTTTAGTCAGGTAATTACAGACAGGACAGGGGACTGTTGAGTCAGAGGTAAGTCCAGACAGGACAGGGAACATTCTAGAACATCAGTTTTATCCAAAGGGAAGTGAGAGGTGTAGTGAACTCTTGGCTAAATCTCTTCCAGCTTTCTCTCTGTTCTTATATTTCCTCTCCTTCCTCTCTGACAGGACAGGAGACCCATAGTTTAGTTTCTCTTATACTGATCCACTATCCAGCACAACATTATCCAATGGCATTTGACCAGCTCAAATCTATTACCATCATAATGGCTTTCATAGTGAAGGGCACATAGCCATAGCCTTTTGTAGCAAGGTACCACATTAGTGAGGTACCGTATTAGCGAGGTACCGTATTAGCAAGGTACCATATTAGCGATGTACCGTATTAGCGATGTACCGTATTAGCGAGGTACCGTATTAGCGAGGTACCGTATTAGCGATGTACCGTATTAGCGATGTACCGTATTAGCGATGTACCGTATTAGCGAGGTACCGTATTAGCAAGGTACCGTATTAGCAAGGTACCATATTAGTGAAGGACCATATCTCTATGTATGTAAGGGCTGTTGGCACTCTGTCTCCCTCTTTGTCTGGTGTGTGAGTTGTGTTAATCACTCTGTTGGTCTGAGACGATCTGATGACGGACATCAGAAGACTACCTCTGGGTAAGACCCGCTCTATGATTTCATTCCTTTACCCAAACTGGAATACCTAACTGCATTGGCTCTCTCTCTCTCTAACACCAATGTAAAAGATCACAATTTTGTATCTAAACGCTAGTCTTTTTAATGTGTTGTGATATAACTGGGTAATGTGTACAGTAAATTAATCACTGGTCATTTGTAAGGGATCGTTTGGACAGATATATTTCCACTTTAATTTGTTTCTGTGAACTTGACCTGATCTTCCTCACAGGAGTAGCTTGTAGGTTTGTAGGGGCAGAGACAGACGTGCTGAGTGAGTCCATAGTTCATCACCTGTAAGTCACAAACAAACAACCAATTGGCTCCACAGAGGATCCATCTCTATTTCCTGTTTCACTGAGAGAAATGTCTAGAACCTTGATCTGTATTTTTGTGGTATTAATGCATAAAACAACAACAAAGTTGTTTTGTTTCACTTAGAAATATTTTTAAGGCCGTTCAAATATTTTGAAGGCCGCTAGCGAAATGATTTATGGTTACTAGATAAAGTGATTTCCAGCATCTCCAGATGGGGAAATATTTTGGCTGTGAGAAGTCACCGGCTTCATTAATAAGTGCATCGACAAAGTCGTCCCCACAATTACCGTACGTACATACCCCAACCAGAAGCCATGGATTACAGGAAACATCCGCACTGAGTTTAAGGCTAGAGCTGCCGCTTTCAAGTAGCGGGACACTAATCCGGACGCTTATAAGAAATCCTGCTAAGACCTCCAGCAAGCCATAAAACAGGCAAAGAGTACAAGTCCTGGTAATCCGTCTGGCCCTGCAGCCTTGTCAATGTTGACCTGTTTAAAGGTCTTAATCACATCGGCTACGGCGAGCGTGATCACACAGGAACAGTCCGGAACAGCTGGTGCTCTCATGCTTGCTTCAGTGTTGCTTGCCTCGAAGCGCGCATAGGAGTCATTTTAGCTTGTCTGGTAGGCTCACGTCACTGGGCAGCTCGCGGCTGGGCTTCCCTTTTGTAATCCTAAATAGTTTGCAAGCCCTGCCACATCCGACGAGCGTCGGAGCCAGTGTAGTAGGATAGTTTGCAAGCCCTGCCACATCCGACGAGCGTCGGAGCCGGTGTAGTAGGATAGTTTGCAAGCCCTGCCACATCCGACGAGCGTCGGCGCCGGTGTAGTAGGATAGTTTGCAAGCCCTGCCACATCCGACGAGCGTCGGAGCCGGTGTAGTAGGATAGTTTGCAAGCCCTGCCACATCCTACGAGCGTCGGCGCCGGTGTAGTAGGATAGTTTGCAAGCCCTGCCACATCCGACGAGCGCCGGTGTAGTAGGATAGTTTGCAAGCCCTGCCACATCCGACGAGCGTCGGCGCCGGTGTAGTAGGATAGTTTGCAAGCCCTGCCACATCCGACGAGCGCCGGCGCCGGTGTAGTAGGATAGTTTGCAAGCCCTGCCACATCCGACGAGCGCCGGCGCCGGTGTAGTAGGATAGTTTGCAAGCCCTGCCACATCCGACGAGCGCCGGTGCCGGTGTAGTAGGATTCCATCCTAGTCCTCTATTCATGCTTTAGCTGTTTGATGGTTCGTCTGAGTGCGTAGCCGGATTTCTTATAAGCGTTCGGGTTAGAGTCTTGTTCCTTAAAAGCGGCAGCTCTACCCTTTAGCTCAGTGCTGATGTTGCCTGTAATCCATGGCTTCTGATTGGTGTATGTACGTACGGTCACTATGGAGACAACTCCTCTACTTCCTGTAGAAACTGTGTTGTCTGGTGAATACAGCAGCAGAGTGATAACACAGGGTACTCATCTACTTCCTGTAGAAACTGTGTTGTCTGGTGAATACAGCAGCAGAGTGATAACACAGGGTACTCATCTACTTCCTGTAGAAACTGTGTTGTCTGGTGAATACAGCAGCAGAGTGATAACACAGGGTACTCATCTACTTCCTGTAGAAACTGGAGGAGGAGAAGGGAAAGAAAGAGCAGGAACGGCAGGAGATCGACAAGGACAGGAGGGAGAGGGACAAGGAGAGGGAGAGAGAGAGGGAGCGCCGGGACCGCGAGAGGGAGAAGGAGAGAGAGAAGGAGCTGGAAAGAAACGACAACAACAAGGAGAGAGAGCGGGACAGAGACCGGATCGATCGGGACCGGGACCGTGACCGGACGAGGGAGAGGGGAGAGAGAGGAGAGAGGGAGCGTGTGAAGGAGAGGAGTCGAGAAATCAGCAAAGACCGCAGTAGATCCAGGTTGGTATGAGGTTAACACTGAAACAGCCTGAACCCAGATCCAGGTTGGTATGAGGTTAACTCTGAAACAGCCTGAACCCAGATCTAGGTTGGTATGAGGTTATCACTGAAACAGCCTGAACCCAGATCCAGGTTGGTATGAGGTTAACACTGAAACAGCCTGAACCCAGATACAGGTTGGTATGAGGTTAACACTGAAACAGCTTGATCCCAGATCCAGGTTGGTATGAGGTTAACACTGAAACAGCCTGATCCAGGTTGGTATGAGGTTAACACTGAAACAGCCTGAACCCAGATCCAGGTTGGTATGAGGTTAACACTGAAACAGCCTGAACCCAGATCCAGGTTGGTATGAGGTTAACACTGAAACAGCCTGAACCCAGATCCAGGTTGGTATGAGGTTAACACTGAAACAGCCTGAACCCAGATCCAGGTTGGTATTGAGTTTGAGTTTGAGTTTGAGTTTATTTTTACAGGGACAGTGCACATTAATCAACGTTTCAGTAAAAGTGCCGGTTTTAGCCAGCCGGCTAATTTTCAACCGCAGTCCCTGGGCAGGTTATTAAAAACAATTACAATATAGACAATAACAACATAGAACAAGACGTAGCATACAGACATAGCAACATAGGACAAGCAAGACGTAGCATACAGACAGAGCAACATAGAACAAAAAGCAGCAAGACAAAATTCATAAAAGCAACAAAGTGTTTCCACACCTCACAAGTTACAGACAACAGACATGGAAAGCGGCAACACACAGCTAGGGACCATGTTCACAAATCTGATTGACCTTTAGCCATGTCTTCAAGCATTTTGTGAAATTGTGATATGTGGTGCAGTTATGTGTGTCTGATGGCAGTGTATTCCAGACATGGGAAGCTCTCACAGAAAAAGCAGATTTACCAAAGGTGCTTTTCCTTAGGGGAACTACACAGTCACCTCTCATGGCAGACCTTGTGGATCTGCTGCCATATGTTTGGGTTTTCTGTTTAACAAAAATACTGAGTGGAGGGGGAGCCAAACCATTTAGGATCTTGAATACAAGACATGCATCGGTGTATTGCACAAGATTTTCCCAACTCAGGAGCTCATGCTTTCTAAGGATGTGACAGTGATGATGGCTATTGGGCTTCCTATCAAGCACTTTGAGAGCCTGTTTGTAGACAGACTGAATAGGTCTTACTGTTGTACAGCAAGCTTGGGCCCAACTAGTCAAGCAGTATGTTAAGTGGGGGATTATCATAGATTTGAAGTACAGTTTTGCTACCTCTGTAGTCAAACAATTTCGTATAAATCGGAAATTAGCTAGGTTGAATTTGGTTATTTGAATTACCTTTTTCACATGCTTTTTAAAAGAGAGGTTGGAATCAAGTATGATGCCAAGGTACTTAAAATCAGATACCCCCTGGAGCTTCTCCCCTGACACATAGACTTCTGGCTCAGTAGCATCTGTTGCCCCCTTTGTGAAGAACATGCAAACAGTTTTTTTCACATTGAGATGCAAACACGAGTCACTGAGCCACTTTGTAACCTGGACCATTACAGTAGTGAGTTCTTGTGCAGCTTGTTGTTTGCTCTTTGCATGCACATATATCACTGTATCATCTGCATACATTTGAACTTCAGACCCAGTACAGACAGAAGGCAGATCATTAATGTACAGGCTGAACAGGAGGGGCCCCAGTATTGACCCTTGGGGCACACCCACATCATAGCTAAGAGTGGGCGACAGCTCATTGCTCACTCTGACACACTGAGTTCTGCCTTCAAGGTATGATTTCATCCATCTCAAGGCATCGGGGGAAAAGTTGAACTTGGACAATTTTGTGATGAGAATCTCATGGTTAACAGTATCAAAAGCCTTCCTTAGGTCCAGAAACACAGCCCCAACAACGCCCCCTTTGTCCATCTTGGACTTCACATTTTCCAGAAAAAAGCAGTTGGCCATTTCTGTGGAGTGTTTCGCTCTGAAGCCAAACTGCATGGAATGTAATGTGAAGGGGCTGTTGTTGAGGTGGGCAATCAGTTGTTCTGCTACACACTTTTCAACAACCTTTGACACCACAGGTAGTATACTAATGGGCCTGTAGTTACTCACGTCAGCAGTATGAGGTTTCAGTGTATGAGGTTAACACTGAAACAGCCTGAACCCAGATCTAGGTTGGTATGAGGTTAACACTGAAACAACCTGATCCCAGATCCAGGTTGGTATGAGGTTAACACTGAAACAGCCTGAACCCAGGTACAGGTTGGTATGAGGTTAACACTGAAACAGCCTGATCCAGGTTGGTATGAGGTTAACACTGAAACAGCCTGAACCCAGATCCAGGTTGGTATGAGGTTAACACTGAAACAGCCTGATCCAGGTTGGTATGAGGTTAACACTGAAACAGCCTGAACCCAGATCCAGGTTGGTATGAGGTTAACACTGAAACAGCCTGATCCAGGTTGGTATGAGGTTAACACTGAAACAGCCTGAACCCAGATCCAGGTTGGTATGAGGTTAACACTGAAACAGCCTGAACCCAGATCCAGGTTGGTATGAGGTTAACACTGAAACAGCCTGAACCCAGATCCAGGTTGGTATGAGGTTAACACTGAAACAGCCTGAACCCAGATCCAGGTTGGTATGAGGTTAACACTGAAACAGCCTGAACCCAGATCCAGGTTGGTATGAGGTTAACACTGAAACAGCCTGAACCCAGATCCAGGTTGGTATGAGGTTAACACTGAAACAGCCTGAACCCAGATCCAGGTTGGTATGAGGTTAACACTGAAACAGCCTGAACCCAGATCCAGGTTGGTATGAGGTTAACACTGAAACAGCCTGAACCCAGATCCAGGTTGGTATGAGGTTAACACTGAAACAGCCTGAACCCAGATCCAGGTTGGTATGAGGTTAACACTGAAACAGCCTGAACCCAGATCCAGGTTGGTATGAGGTTAACACTGAAACAGCCTGAACCCAGATCCAGGTTGGTATGAGGTTAACGCTATATGACCTTCCTCTCTGTTATTCAGACATCTGGGCCTGTATTCATAAATAATCTCAGAGTAGTCAGAGGAGTGCTGATCTAGGATTGGTGTTGCCTTTTTAGATCATAATGAATAAGATTACACAGACGGGGCAACTGATCCCAGATCTGCACCCCTGCTCTGAAACGCTGGTCAGCTGTAGAAGTGGTGAGTGTTTGAAGTCACATCTCTGTGTGTCTCTTCCTGTAGAGAACGGAGCCGCGATGAAAAGAAGCACGACCGTGAGGAGGACCAGGAGGAGGCGTACGAACGCAGGAAACAGCAGAGGAAGATGAGAGACAAGGAGACTGCCTACCAGGAAGTGAGTTAGACACGTAGTCCCACGTTGACGAGGCTTGGGCCGAATTTATACCCTACGGAAGTACGCAACGCAATAACTACATTTAGCTACGGACAACATGGTAATCCTGTGTGGATCGTATGTATGTAGGATTGCCATTTTGCCTAGCTAATTGTTTTTTTTGCGATAGGTACTTTGTGTACGGTGTAAATTAGGCTTTACCACTGCAATATAGTGGCATAGCATGGAACTGCATGGAACACAGCCAGTCGTGGAACACAGCCAGTCTGACAACTCTTTCTGATGTGCCGTTCCCTCAGGCCTAAGGCACTTAGGGTGCGTCCCAAATTGCACCCTATTCCCTGTATAGCGCACTGCTTTTGACCAGAGCCCCAATGGCCCTGGTGCCCTGTATAGGCAATATAACATCTGTCTATATGCATGCACATTATGAACGGATGCTGATTGGCTGAAACAGGATTCTAGCTGTGTGTTCATATCAGGCCTGTTTTTGATTCAGGGTTGTTGTTGCTGTTTCTTTCAGCGTCTGAAGAACTGGGAGATCAGAGAGAGGAAGAAGGCTCGGGACTACGACAAAGAGAACCAGCGTGAGGAGGAGAAACGCCGTGAGATGGTAATAGACATCAACGTTTTTTAAAGCAAAAATCAATAAATGGATTTGTATTTCTTTATTGTTGGACACAAAAGACTGAAAACACCAGCAAATCATCTCCAATTGATTTTGTTGGAAATCTGTTCCAAAGTATTCGCACGCATAATATAGATATATGTGATCGTATAGGAGTAGAGAGTATTCTAGGGAGGGAGGAGTAGAGAGGATTCTAGGGAGGGAGGAGTAGAGAGTATTCTAGGGAGGGAGGAGTAGAGAGTATTCTAGGGAGGGAGGAGTAGAGAGTATTCTAGGGAGGGGGGAGTAGAGAGTATTCTAGGGAGGGGGGAGTGGAGAGTATTCTAGGGAGGGAGGAGTGGAGAGTATTCTAGGGAGGGAGGAGTGGAGAGTATTCTAGGGAGGGGGGAGTAGAGAGTATTCTAGGGGAGGGAGTAGTAGAGAGTATTCTAGGTAGGGAGGAGTAGAGAGTATTCTAGGGAGGGAGGAGTGGAGAGTATTCTAGGAGGGAGGAGTAGAGAGTATTCTAGGGGGGAGGAGTAGAGAGTATTCTAGGGATGGTGGGTGAGTAGAGAGTATTCTAGGGAGGGGAGGAGTAGAGAGTATTCTAGGGAGGGAGGAGTAGAGAGTATTCTAGGGAGGGGGGAGGAGAGAGTATTCTAGGGAGGGGGGAGGAGAGAGTATTCTAGGGAGGGGGGAGTAGGGAGTATTCTAGGGAGGGAGGAGTAGAGAGTATTCTAGGGAGGGAGGAGTAGATAGTATTCTAGGGAGGGAGGAGTAGAGAGTATTATAGGGAGGGGGGGGAGGAGAGAGTATTCTAGGGATGGGAGGAGTAGAAGATATTCTAGGGAGGGGTGGAGTAGAGAGTATTCTAGGAGGGAGGAGTAGAGAGTATTCTAGGGAGGGAGGAAGTAGAGAGTATTCTAGGGAGGGAGGAGTAGAGAGTATTCTAGGGAGGGAGGAAAGTAGAGAGAGTATTCTAGGGAGGAGGAGTAGAGAGTATTCTAGGGAGGGATGAGTAGAGAGTATTCTAGGGAGGGAGGAGTAGAGAGTATTCTAGGGAGGGAGGAGTAGAGAGTATTCTAGGGAGGGAGGGAGTAGAGAGTATTCTAGGGAGGGAGGAGTAGAGAGTATTCTAGGGAGGGAGGAGTAGAGAGTATTCTAGGGAGGGAGGAGTAGAGAGGTATTCTAGGGAGGGATGAGTAGAGAGTATTCTAGGGAGGGAGGAGTAGAGTATTCTAGGGATGGGAGGAGTGAGAGTATTCTAGGGAGGGAGGAGTAGAGAGTATTCTAGTGGAGGGAGGAGTAGAGAGTATTCTAGGGAGGGGAGGAGTTAGGGAGTATTCTAAGGGAGGGAGGGTAGTGAGAGTATTCTAGGGAGGGGGGAGTAGAGAGTATTCTAGGGAGGGAGGAGTAGAGAGTATTCTAGGGAGGGAGGAGTAGAGAGTATTCTAGGGAGGGAGGAGTTAGGGAGTATTCTAGGGAGGGAGGAGTTAGGGAGTATTCTAGGAGGGAGGAGTGGAGAGTATTCTAGGGAGGGAGGAGTAGAGGTATTCTAGGGAGGGAGGAGTAGAGAGTATTCTAGGGAGGGAGTAGAGGAATATTCTAGGGAGGGGGAGGGAGAGTATTCTAGGGAGGGGGAGATAGAGAATATTCTAGGGAGGGGGAAGTAGAGAGTATTCTAGGGAGGGAGGGAGTAGAGAGTATTCTAGGGAAGGGGAGTAGAGAGTTTTTCTAGGGAGGGAGGGAGTAGAGAGTATTCTAGGGAGGGAGGAAGTGAGAGTATTCTAGGGAGGGAGGTATAGAGATATTCTAGGGGGGAGGAATGAGAGTATTCTAGGGAGGGAGGAGTAGAGAGTATTCTAGGGAGGGAGGAGTGAGAGTATTTCTAGGGAGGGAGGAAAGTAGAGTAGAGAGTCTTCTAGGGAGGGAGGAAGGAGGCAAGTAGAGAGTAGAGAGTAGAGGAGTATTCTAGGGAGGGAGGAGTAGAAGGTATTTAGGAGGAAGGGAGTAGAGGATGCTAGGGAGGGCAGGAGTAGAGTAGAGAGTATTCTAGGGAGGGAGGGTAGAGAGTAATTATAGGGAGGGAGGAGAGTAGAGAGATTCTAGGGAGGGAGGAGTAGAAGAGTATATTCTAGGGAGGGAGGAGTGGAGAGTATTCTAGGGAGGGGAGAGTATTATAGGGAGGCAGGAGTAGAGAGTATTCTAGGGAGGGAGGTTGTTAGCGATAGTTTCTAGGGAGGGAGGAGTAGAGAGTATTTAGGAGAGGAGTGGAGGACTCTGGATACATGGAGGAATGTTATCTCTCGTGGACAGATGCACGTAAAATAACTGGTATTGTAGCGTCTGTCAACCGACTGGGATTAGACAACTATGGAGTATCTTTTCTAACACGTTTCACCCCAGAACTGAATCGAGCATCTGACTCAATTACTAGAGAGTTGAGTTGTGTGTTTCTGAGATCAGGAGTAATGTAATCCTGTGTTGTTCCTCCTCCTCCAGACTAAAGAAGGCAAGCGTCTGAAAGAGTTCCTGGAGGACTATGACGACGACCGCGACGATCTGAAATACTACAGGTGACCTTAACCCCTGACCTTAACCCCTGACCTTAACCCCTGACCTTAACCCCTGACCTAACCCCTGACCTTAACATTTTCCTTGTTTTACTATCCTGGTAAGGACTTTAAGGGATTTCCAGTACCCACCAGCATAGTAATACAAGCCTGCGCATGCACACACGCGCACACGCACACACACGCACACACACACATATACAGTGAGCTCCATAATTCATTGGACAGTGACATTTTTTTTGTTATTTTGGTTCTGTACTCTAGCACTTTGAGTTTGAAAGGATACAATGACAATGAGGGTGAAGTGCAGACTGTCAGCTTTAATTTGAGGGTATTTTCATACATATCGGATGAACCGTTTAGAAATGACAGCACCTTTTGTACATGGTCCCCCCATTTTAAGGTACTACAAGTATTTGTTAAATTGGCTTCACAGATGTGTGTCGTTAGGCAGGTGTATTCATTTGTGTCGTTAGTGAATGCAGGAGAGCTGTTGATGAATAGCATTGATTCTAGACTTTGCTATTGCCTTTGGAGGTTGTTGTTGGGGTGTGACAACATGAGGAAGACAGCCGGGTCGATGCAAATGAAGCTGGCCGTCATAAGGCTCAGAAATGAAAATCAATCAATCAGGAACATTGCAAAAACCCTGGCCATGCCCAAGTCAACAGTTTGGTTCATCATTAACAAGAAAAAACAACCGGTGAACTCAATTATGTCAAAAGACCCGGTAGACCGAGGAAGACCACTGTAGTGGATGACCGGAGGAGAATACTCTCTATGGTGAAGAAAACCCCCCTGACAACAGCCCAACAGATCAAAAACACTCTCCTGGATGCAGGTGTAGATGTGTCAAAGTCTACCATACGTAGAAGACTACACCAGCAGGACTACAGAGGGTACACTACAAGATGCAAACCACTGATAAGCCTGAAGAACAGAAAGGCGAGATTACAGTTTGCCTAAAAAGCACCTAAAAGAGCCCCAAGAGTTCTGGAAAAAAGTATTGTGGACAGATGAGACAAAGATTAACATGTACCAGAGTGATGGAAAGAGGAAAGTGTGGAGAAAAAAAAGAAATGCCCATGATCCAAAGCATACCACCTCATCCGTGAAACATGGTGGAGGGGGTGTTATGGCTTGGGCCTGTATGGCTGCCAGTGGAATAGGCTCACTTGTCTTCATCGATGATGTGACTGCAGACAGAAGTAGAACAATGAATTCTGAAGTCTATAGAAATATTTTATCTGCTCAGATAAAACCAAATGCCTCCAAACTCATTGGACGGCACTTCATCATGCAACAAGACAATGACCCTAAACATACTGCTAGAGCAACAAAGGGGTTTTTGATGGCCAAAAAGTGGAAAATCCTTGACTGGCCGAGTCAATCACCGGATCTGAATCCAATTGAACATGCATTTTACATGCTGAAGAGGAGACTTAAGGCAATAAGTCCCCAAAATAAGCAGGAACTGAAGATGGCTGCAGTACAGGCCTGGCAGAGCATCACCAGGGAAGATACCCAGCGTCTGGTGATGTCAATGCATCACAGACTTCAAGCAGTCATTGCATGCAAAGGATATGCGACCAAATATTAACAATGATTACTTTATTCTACATTATGTTAAACTGTCCAATGATTTTTGATGCCCGAAAATGGGGGGGACCATGTACAAAAGCTTCTATAATTCGTAAACGGTTCATCCGATATGTATGAAAATACCCTCAAATTAAAGCTGACAGTCTGCACTTCACCCTCATTGTCATTGTATCCTTTCAAACTCAAAGTGCTAGAGTACAGAACCAAAATAACAAAAAAATTGTCACTGTCCAATGAATTATGGAGCTCACTGTATATATATATATATATATACACATACACACATATACACACGCACACACACGCGCACACACACGCACACACACATATATATATATATACACACACACACACACACACACACACACACACACACACACACACACACACACACAAACCTTGTTGAACTATTTAGTGGGATACTTCAGGATTGTGGCCGTTTATCTACTTCCCCAGTGTCAGATGAACTGGTGGACACCATTTTTATGTCTCTGCATCCAGCATGAAGGAAGTTGGAGTTAGTTTCACGAGCCAAATGCCTACCAGCGTTGGCGCAATGACTGGAAGTCTATGGTATATACTAGCATGCTAGCAGTTACCATAGACCTTCAGTCATTGCGCTAACGCTAGTTAGCAACTACCTTCAAACTGCAGGCAGAGACATAAAAATGGTGTCCACGAGTTCATCTGACCCTGGGGAAGTAGGGCCAAAATCAACGCCAAAATCCTGAAATATCCCTTTAAGCTGTATGACTGACTGGTCTGTCTCTCTCTCTCCAGGGGTAGTGCTTTACAGAAGCGCCTGAGAGACCGTGAGAAGGAGACAGATCTGGATGAGAGAGACAGGAAGAGGGAGAAGGAGGAGCACGATCAGATCAGACAGAGACTGTTAGCTGAGGGACACCCAGACCCTGAGGCCGAGCTGCAGAGGGTATGTCTGGCTGTCTGGCTGGCTGTGGCTGGCTGGCTGGCTGGCTGGCTGGCTGTGGCTGGCTGGCTGGCTGTCTGGCTGGCTGTGGCTGGCTGGCTGGCTGTCTGTGGCTGGCTGGCTGTCTGTGGCTGGCTGGCTGGCTGTGGCTGGCTGGCTGGCTGTGTCTGGCTGGCTGGCTGTGGCTGGCTGGCTGGCTGTCTGTCTGGCTGTATTGCTGTCTGTCAACTCTGTGTTGTTATTGGACAAGTTCAGGTTGTACCTCTCAGTTTCCAACCATTTCCTCCCTATTAAACACAACCCTGCTGTCTTTCCAACCATTTCCTCCCTATTAAACACAACCCTGCTGTCTTTCCAACCATTTCCTCCCTATTAAACACAACCCTGCTGTCTTTCCAACCATTTCCTCCCTATTAAACACAACCCTGCTGTCTTTGTCAGCTGGCTAACTGGCACATTAACAGAAATTAGAAATGTTGATCAATGTGCATTGTACCTGTCAAATAGGGACAATGCACATGAATCATCAATGCACATGAATCAACAATACACATGAATCAACACATTCATCTTTTTTTCTCTTTTAAGTGTGTTGAGACTTTGTATAAATGCACTTTAAATACATTTGATTTGATTTGAAACCAAGATGGAGGAGGAGGCAGAGCGGAGGAGGCAGCCCCCGGTCAAGCCGGACCCAGAGGAGGAGGTGCAGCAGGAGAAACCACACAGGGAGAGGGAGCACCGAGAGAGGGAGCACCGCAGGGACAGGAGAGGAGGAGGAGGAGCAGACAGGCCTTCTCCCCAGCACCCTCAGCCCCAATCAGACGACGACCTGGAGGAGGGGGAGGAGCTTGATGATCGTGACTGGGAGGACTCGTCAGATGCCAGGCCAAACCCAAACCTGAAGCCCACGCTGCGGCCAATCACGTCGGCCCCCTCGGTGTCGTCGGGCAGCGGCGGCGCCACGCCCAACTCCCCTGGCAACGAGTCTCCCTGCGGTATCATCATCCCTCATGAAAAC
This sequence comes from Coregonus sp. 'balchen', assembly GCA_902810595.1. NCBI lineage: Eukaryota > Metazoa > Chordata > Actinopteri > Salmoniformes > Salmonidae > Coregonus > Coregonus sp. 'balchen'. The sequence goes on from LR778281.1 coordinate 45,591,990, forward strand.
TCTCCTGAAGCCCCGCCCACCGAGGAACAGCGGCCCAAGATGGGCCTCAGTCTCAAACTGGGTGAGTTAGAACTAGATTGAACTAGATTGAACTAGATGGGCCTCGGCCTCAAACTGGTGAGTTAGCGTTGTATGTCTAGCTATATGTTGAACATTTCACATCTGTATGTTGAAGGATACTGAACTTTTTGAAAGTTACTAGTTAAGTCATCATCACTGTCTCTCAGCCTAACATGCTGACCACACCGCTCGCGTTGTGAAATAAATGTACACATACACGTTATTCAATCATTGCATCCAAACTGCTCGCGCGCGTCAACGAGCGTCTGCGTGGCCAGGTGCTAAAATATAACTTGGTTCTATTTGTGACGCTTGACGCGCTGCAAGTCCCGCCTCTCCCATCTATCTCCTCATTGGGTTTTAAGAGCATCCACCCACGCGGGTGATTGAAAGATGAACTGTCCACCCTCCAGTCCAGTAGGTGGTGGTAATGCCTCTTAAAGTTGATAGCCAACCGCCATATAAAGTCCAGAGAAGAAGAAGAAGCCTGAAGGAGGAGAAAATACTAGAAACTCGCTCGGTTTACCCTTTTATCTGTGGATTAATTGTCAGAGTAGAGGACCGTGTGCATTTCAGGTTAAAAAAAAAAACAACCCAATGTTTATATCCCAGGACAAATTAGTTAGCAACAGCAAGCTAGCTAGCTAAATTGCCATAAATGTTTAATGCTTTTCGACCTGTCCCCAAATTTATATAGTTGGTTCAGAGTTCATTTTGATATTTCAACCTGCGTGTTCTGATCTCGTCTGGTGTGGGTGGACAAAATCAGCATGCCCGCGCCCGGTCTAGTCTCGTCTGGTGTGGGTGGACAAAATCAGCATGCCCGCTCCCGGTCTAGTCTCGTCTGGTGTGGGTGGACAAAATCAGCATGCCCGCGCCCGGTCTAGTCTGCATGTAACCCTCTAGCTTTGTACCTTCATTCTCTATAACCCACTGTTTCACACTTCCTGATTATACACCTCCTATTGGTCTCTCTCCTTCCCCACTATAACCCACAGTTTCATTCCATCTCTCTTTCTCCTTCCCCACTATAACCCTGTTTCATTCCATCTCTCTCTCTCCTTCCCCACTATAACCCTGTTTCATTCCATCTCTCTCTCTCCTTCCCCACTATAACCTCTCTCTCCTTCCCCACTATAACCCTGTTTCATTCCATCTCTCTCTCCTTCCCCACTATAACCCCGTTCATTCCATCTCTCCTCTCCTCCTTCCCCACTATAACAGTTGTTTTCATCCTCTCTCTCTCCTTCCTCCCCACTATAACCCTGTTTCATTCCATCTCTCTCTCTCCTTCCCCACTCTAACCCCGTTTCATTCCATCTCTCTCTCCTTCCCCACTATAACCCCGTTTCATTCCATCTCTCTCTCTCCTTCCCCACTAGAACCCTGTTTCATTCCATCTCTCCTCTCTCCTTCCCCACTATAACCCTGTTTCATTCCATCTCTCTTTCTCCTTCCCCACTATAACCCCACGTTTCATTCCATCCTCTCTCCCTTCCCCCACTATAACCTCGTTTCATTCCATCTCTCTCTCTCTCCCCTTCCCCACTATAATCCACACCTGTTTTCATCCTCCATCTCTCTTCTCCTTCCCCACTATAACCACTGTTTCATTCCATCTCTCTCTCTCCTTCCCCACTATAACCCTGTTTCATTCACTCTCTCTCTCCTTCCCCACTATAACCTGTTTCATTCCATCTCTCTCTCCTTCCCCCTATAACCCGTTTCATCCATCTCTCTCCTTCCCCACTATAACCCGTTTCATTCCATCTCTCTCTCCTTCCCCACTATAACCCGTTTTCATTCCATCTCTCTCTCTCCTTCCCCACTAAAACCCCTGTTTAATTCACATCTCTCTCTCTCCTTCCCCACTATAACCCTGTTTCATTCCATCTCTCTCTCTCCTTCCCCACTATAACCCTGTTTCATTCCATCTCTCTCTCTCCTTCCCCCACTATAACCCTGTTTCATTCCATCTCTCTCTCTCCTTCCCCACTATAACCCTGTTTCATTCCATCTCTCTCTCTCCTTCCCCACTATAACCCCGTTTCATTCCATCTCTCTCTCCTTCCCCACTAAACCTCTCTCTCCTTCCCCACTATAACCCTGTTTACATACCCCATCCATCTCTCTCTCCTTCCCCACTATAACCCGTTTCATTCCATCCTCTCTCCTTCCCACTATAACCCTAGTTTCATTCCATCTCTCTCTCCTTCCCCACTATAACCCTGTTTCATTCCATCTCTCTCTCTCCTTCCCCACTATAACCTGTTTCATTCCATCTCTCTCTCCTTCCCCACTATAACCTCTCTCTCCTTCCCCACTATAACCCTGTTTCATTCCATCTCTCTCTCCTTCCCCACTATAAACCCCGTTTATTCATTCTCTCTCCTCCCCATCCCTCCCTTCCCCACATAACCCTTGTTTCATTCCATCTCTCTCTCCTTCCCCACTATAACCCTGTTTCATTCCATCTCTCTCTCCTTCCCCACTATAAACCCCATTTCATTCATCTCTCTCTCCTTCCCCACTATAACCCTGTTCATTCCATCTCTCTCTCTCCTTCCCCACTATAAACCCTGTATTCATTCCTCTCCCACTATAACTCTCTCCCTTCCCCACATAACCTGTTTTCATTCCATCTCTCTCTCCTTCCCCACTATAACCCCGTTTCATTCCATCTCTCTCTCTCCTTCCCCACTATAACACTGTTTCATTCCATCTCTCTCTCCTTCCCCACTATAACCCTGTTTCATTCCATCTCTCTCTCTCCTTCCCCACTTAACCCGTTTTCATTCCATCTCTCTCTCCTTTCCCCACTATAACCCTGTTTCATTCCATCTCTCTCTCTCCTTCCCCACTATAACCCTGTTTCATTCCATCTCCTCTCTCCTTCCCCACTATAACCCTGTTCATTTCCATCTCTCTTCTCCTTCCCCACTATAACCCGTTTCATTCCATCTCTCTCTCCTTCCCCACTATAACCTCGTTCATTCCATCTCTCTCTCTCCTTCCCCACTATATCCACTGTTCATTCCATCTCTCTCTCTCCTTCCCCACTATAACCCTGTTTCATTCCATCTCTCTCATCTCCTTCCCCACTATAACCCTGTTTCATTCCATCTCTCTCTCCTCCTTCCCCACTAAACCCTGTTTCATTCCATCTCTCCTCTCCTTCCCCCCTATAACCCGTTTCATTCCATCTCTCTCCTCCTTCCCCCCTATAACCCCGTTTCATCCATCTCTCTCTCCTTCCCCCTATAACCCTCGTTCATTCCATCTCTCTCTCTCCTTCCCCACTATAACCCTGTTTCATTCCATCTCTCTCTCTCCTTCCCCACTATAACCCTGTTTCATTCCATCTCTCTCTCTCCTTCCCCACTATAACCCTGTTTCATTCCATCTCTCCTCTCTCCTTCCCCACTATAACCCTGTTTCATTCCATCTCTCTCTCTCCTTCCCCACTATAACCCTGTTTCATTCCATCTCTCTCTCCTTCCCCACTATAACCCCGTTTCATTCCATCTCTCTCTCTCCTTCCCCACTATAACATTGTTTCATTCCATCTCTCTCTCCTCTAACCTTTCCTCCACTATAACCCTGTTTCATTCCATCTCTCTCTCCTTCCCCCACTATAACCCCGTTTCATTCCATACTCTTCTCCTTCCCCACTATAACATGTTCATTCATCTCCTCTCCTTCCCCCACTATAAACCCTGTTTCATTCCATCTCTCTCTCTCCTTCCCCACTATAACCTGTTTCATTCCATCTCTCTCTCCTTCCCCACTAAAACCCCATGTTTCATTCCATCTCTCTTCCTTCCCCACTATAACCCGTTTCATCCATGCTCTCTCTTCCCCCACTATAACCTCTCTCCTTCCCACTATAACCCTGTTTCTTCCATACCTCTCTCTCCTTCCCACTATAACCCTGTTCATTCCATCTCTCTCTCTCTTCCCCCACTATAACCCCTGTTTCATTCCATCATCTCTCTCCTTCCCACTATAACCCCGTTTCATTCCATCTCTTCTCTCCTTCCCCACTATAACCCTGTTCATCCATCTCTCATCTCTATCCTCTCCTTCCCCACTATAACCCCGTTTCATTCCATCTCTCTCTCTCCTTCCCCACTATAACCCTGTTTCATTCCATCTCTCTCTCCTTCCCCACTATAACCCGTTTCATTCCATTCTCTCTCTCCTCCCCACTATAACCCTGTTTCATCATCCATCTCTCTCTCCTCCTTCCCCACTATAACCCTGTTTCATTCCATCTCTCTCTCTCCTTCCCCACTATAACCCCTGTTTCATTCCATTCTCTCTCTCCTTCCCCACTTATAACCCTGTTTCATTCCATCTCTCTCTCTCCTTCCCCACTATAACCATGTTCTCATTCCATCTCTCTCTCCTTCCCCACTATAACCCTGTTTCATTCCATCTCTCTCTCTCCTTCCCCACTATAACCCTGTTTCATTCCATCTCTCTCTCCTTCCCCACTATAACCCCGTTTCATTCCATCTCTCTCTCCTTCCCCACTATAACCCTGTTCATTCCATCTCTCTCTCCCTTCCCCACTATAACCCTGTTTCATTCCATCTCTCTCTCTCCTTCCCCACTATAACCTTGTTTCATTCCATCTCTCTCTCCTTCCCCACTATAACCCTGTTTCATTCCATCTCTCTCTCTCCTTCCCCACTATAACCCTGTTTTTCATCTCTCACTCCCTTTCCATCTCCTCTCCTTCCCCACTATAACCCACTGTTTCATTCCATCTCTCTCTCTCCTTCCCCATAAACCCTGTTTCATTCCATCTCTCTTCTCCTCCCCACTATAACCCCGTTTCATTCCATCTCTCTCTCTCCTTCCCCACTATAACCCTGTTTCATTCCATCTCTCTCTCTCTTCCCCACTATAACCCACTGTTTCATTCCATCTCTCTCTCTCCTTCCCCACTATAACCCCTGTTTCATTCCATCTCTCTCTCTCCTTCCCCACTATAACCCGTTTCATTCCATCTCTCTCTCTCCTTCCCCACTATAACCCTGTTTCATTCATCTCTCTCTCTCTCCCCACTATAACCCACTGTTTCATTCCATCTCTCTCTCCCCTTCCCCACTATAACCCACTGTTTCATTCCATCTCTCTCTCTCCTTCCCCACTATAACCTTACCCTTCTCTTCCTCCATATCTCTCCTCTCCTTCCCCACTATAACCCTGTTTCATTCCATCTCTCTCTCTCACTTCCCCACTATAACCCTGTTTCATTCCATTCTCCTCTCTCCTTCCCCACTATAACCCCCGTTTCATTCCATCCTCTCTCTCCTTCCCCACTATACTCTCTCTCTCCTTCCCCACTATAACCCTGTTTCATTCCATCTCTCTCTCTCCTTCCCCACTATAACCCCTGTTTCATTCCATCTCTCTCTCTCCTTCCCCACTATAACCCTGTTTCATTCCATCTCTCTCTCCTTCCCCACTATACCCTGTTTCATTCCATCTCTCTCTCTCTCCTTCCCACTATAAACCCTGTTTCATTCCATCTCCTCTCTCCTTCCCCACTATAACCCACTGTTATTCCATCTCTCTCTCTCTTCCCCACTATAACCCACTGTTTCATTCCATCTCTCTCTTCTCTTCCCCACTATAACCCCGTTTCATTCCATCTCTCTCCTTCCCCATAAACCTCTTCTCCTTCCCACTATAAACCCTGTTTCATTCCATCTCTCTCTCCTCCTTCCCCACTATAACCCCGTTTCATTCCATCTCTCTCTCTCCTTTCCCACTATAAACCCTGTTTCATTCCATCTCTCTCTCTCCTTCCCCACTATAACCCACTGTTTCATTCCATCTCTCTCTCTCCTTCCCCACTATAACGCTGTTTTCTTCCATCTCTCTCTCTCCTTCCCCACTATAACCCTGTTCATTCCATCTCTCTCTCTCCTTCCCCCACTAAACCCTGTTTCATTCCATCTCTCTCTCTCTTCCCCACTATAACCCACTGTTTCATTCCATCTCTCTCTCTCCTTCCCCACTATAACCCCACTGTTTCATTCCATCTCTCTCTCTCCTTCCCACTATAACCCGTTTCATTCCATCTCTCTCTCTCCTTCCCCCCTATAACCCCTGTTTCATTCCATCTCTCTCTTCCTTCCCCACTATAACCCTGTTTCATTCCATTCTCTCTCTCCTTCCCCATATAACCTGTTTCATTCATCTCTCCCTTCCCCACTATAACCCTGTTTCATTCCATCTCTCTCTCTCCTTCCCCACTATAACCCTGTTCATTCCATCTCTCTCTCTCTCTTCCCCACTATAACCCCGTTCATTCCATCTCTCTCTCTCCTTCCCCGCTATAACCCACTGTTTCATTCCATCTCTCTCTCTCCTTCCCCACTATTAAACCCCCGTTTCATTCATCTCTCTCTCTCCTTCCCCACTATAACCCTGTTTCATTCCATCTCTCTCTCTCCTTCCCCACTATAACCCACTGTTTCATTCCATCTCTCTCTCTCCTTCCCCACTATAACCCTGTTTCATTCCATCTCTCTCTCTCCTTCCCCACTATAACCCACTGTTTCATTCCATCTCTCTCTCCTTCCCCACTATAACCCTGTTTCATTCCATCTCTCTCTCTCCTTCCCCACTATAACCCACTGTTTCATTCCATCTCTCTCTCTCCTTCCCCACTATAACCCACTGTTTCATTCCATCTCTCTCTCTCTCCTTCCCCACTATAACCCCGTTTCATTCCATCTCTCTCTCTCCTTCCCCACTATAACCCTGTTTCATTCCATCTCTCTCTCTCCTTCCCCACTATAACCCACTGTTTCATTCCATCTCTCTCTCTCCTTCCCCCACTATAACCCACTGTTTCATTCCATCTCTCTCTCTCTCCTTCCCCACTATAACCCCGTTTCATTCCATCTCTCTCTCTCCTTCCCCGCTATAACCCACTGTTTCATTCCATCTCTCTCTCTCCTTCCCCCCTATAACCCCGTTTCATTCCATCTCTCTCCTTCCCCAGGCGCTGGCGCCAGCCCCAACCACCAGATCCACACTGGGAGTAAACGTAAGAAACTCGCCAACGCCGACAGCGTCTTCAACATGTTTGGAGAGGAGGAGGCCGACGAGGCTCCCCGTAAACGTAAGCTGGTTCCGCTGGACTACGGTGAGGAGGATAAGGGTCTGGGTCTGGACGGGGCGGAGGGACCCGGAGGGAAAGGAGAGGAGAAACGGAAACACATCAGGAGTCTCATTGAGAAGATCCCTACGGCCAGACCTGATCTGTTCAACTACCCTCTGGACTGGACCGCCGTGGACTCGGTAAGGAGGACGAGGAGGGGGCAGTGGAGGGACCCGTAGGACCTGGTCTTATGGGTAGATTACTGGGATTTACATCAACATAATGTACTTGATTTAAAAAGGGTCAGATCGCCGTGGACTCGGTAAGGGGGACGAGGAGGGGCAGTGGAGGGACCGTAGGACCTGGTCTTATGGGTAGATCACTGGGATTTACATCAACATAATGTACTTGATTTAAAAAGGGTCAGATCGCCGTGGACTCGGTAAGGAGGACGAGGAGGGGGCAGTGGAGGGACCGTAGGACCTGGTCTTATGGGTAGATCACTGGGATTTACATCAACATAATGTACTTGATTTAAAAAGGGTCAGATCGCCGTGGACTCGGTAAGGGGGACGAGGAGGGGCAGTGGAGGGACCGTAGGACCTGGTCTTATGGGTAGATCACTGGGATTTACATCAACATAATGTACTTGATTTAAAAAGGGTCAGATCGCCGTGGACTCGGTAAGGAGGACGAGGAGGGGGCAGTGGAGGGACCGTAGGACCTGGTCTTATGGGTAGATCACTGGGATTTACATCAACATAATGTACTTGATTTAAAAAGGGTCAGACCGCCGTGGACTCGGTAAGGAGGACGAGGAGGGGGCAGTGGAGGGACCGTAGGACCTGGTCTTATGGGTAGATCACTGGGATTTACATCAACATAATGTACTTGATTTAAAAAGGGTCAGACCGCCGTGGACTCGGTAAGGAGGACGAGGAGGGGGCAGTGGAGGGACCGTAGGACCTGGTCTTATGGGTAGATCACTGGGATTTACATCAACATAATGTACTTGATTTAAAAAGGGTCAGACCGCTGTGGACTCGGTAAGGGGGATGAGGAGGTGGCCCATAGCCCTTGTGTGGAACCTCCCGAGTGGCGCAGTGGTCTAAGGCCCTGCATCGCAGTGCTAGCTGTGCCACTAGAGATCCTGGTTCGAGTCCAGGCTCTGTCGCAGCCGGCCGCGACCGGGAGACCCATGGGGCGGCGCACAATTGGTCCAGCGTCGTCCAGGGTAGGGGAGGGTTTGGCCGGCAGGGATGTGGGTTGGTTTCCCACGGGGGGCCAGTATGAAAAAAAAAAAAAAATATATATATATGTATCCACTCACTAACTGTAAGTCGCTCTGGATAAGAGCGTCTGCTAAATGACTCAAATGTAAAATGTGTGGGTCAGTTGGAAGGAACGTGGCGATGGCAACGCTAAGGAATGGGTTGAATTCCTGCAGTCCCATGGGTCCTGGTCCTCTGTGGACAGCTGGGATTAAAAATCAACGTCATCTACTCTTAACACATTTGGTCAACTGGAAATTGAAAGCTGTGTGGAAGAACTAGCCATTCTCTGATAACATCACAGCATGTCTGAAACTCTCGTTCTTCCCGTCTCAGACTCTGATGGAGCGTCGCATCAGGCCCTGGATCAACAAGAAGATCATAGAGTACATCGGAGAGGAGGAAGCTACGCTAGTCGACTTTGTCTGTTCTAAGGTTAGTTAGTTAGTTAGTTAGTTAGTTAGTTAGTTAGTTAGAGTAACTGATTTAGTGGGAGAGAAAAGCATGACTGTCTTGTGGAAGGATGACATTGGTTTCCTTCCCCTGTAAGAAGTCTATAGACAAGGTATGACAGCGACGCATGTTTTTCGTTTAGTTTACCTGGTCACTGTTTCAAACACTAACTTTTTAGCATTTGTGGCACAAATCCAATGTAGCTATACACTGAGTGCACAAAACATTAGGAACACCTTACGTCGGGGCGTGGACTCTACAAGGTGTCGAACGCGTTCCACAGGGATGCTGGCACCATGTTGACTCCAATGCTTCCCACGGTTGTGTCAAGTTGGCTGGATGTCCTTTGGGCGGTGGACCATTCTTGATACACACGGGAAACTGTTGAGCGTGGAAAAACCCAGCAGCGTTGCAGTTCTTGACACAAACCGGTGCGCCTGGCACCTACTACCAAACCCTGTTCAAAGGCACTTACATTTTTTGTCTTGCCCATTCACCCTCTGAATGGCACACATACACAATCCATGTCTCAAGGCTTAAAACTCCTTCTTTAACCTGTCCCCTCCCCTTCATCTACACTGATTTTGAAGTGGATTTAACAAGTGACATCAATAAGGGATCATAGCTTTCACCTGGATTCACCTGGTCAGTCTGTGTCATGGAAAGAGCAGGTGTTCCTAATGTTTTGTACACTCAGTGTATGTTTGTCAATGGTACCAATATGTCCTACTCTAACTTAAAGCTTGCGTTTTATAATGCATCGTAAGACATGTCATAAGCATGTAACTAAGTTTCCACTGTAGTATTCTGTTCTTCACATTGGACCATGGAGATAATGACGGGACACTGTATTGAGGACCCGTTGTCTCTGGGTGTGACTTATTCCCCGCGGTAGGCAGAGTGTTGAGGTCTTTCACGGTGTTTTACCAGCTTGTTCTCTCTCCTCAGGTGATGTCTCACGGCACACCGCAGGGGATCTTGGATGATGTTGCTATGGTGAGTTATATAATAGATCATGATTAAACATGGCCATAGGAACAATCTTACAGGCTTAACCAGTTTGCAGATCATGTTTTATTTTATTTTTTTATTTTATTTTATTTAACCTTTTATTTAACTAGGCAAGGCAATTAAGAACAAATTCTTATTTACAATGATTAAATGTAAGCCTACATTTGAGTTAGTTATAAGTCTAAGTTTGTTCTCGTCAACAGCGTCATAAAAAGTAGTACAACAACGTGTGAGAGACAGACCACTAACTAACTGATGTGTCGACCTGCAGGTTCTGGACGAGGAGGCAGAGGTGTTCATAGTTAAAATGTGGAGGCTGTTGATCTACGAAACGGAGGCCAAGAAGATTGGTCTGGGGAAATGAAGACTAATGCTACAGTACTGCTGTACAGGGCCAGTTTTTTTCCCCCTCTGGCTTCAAGTCTCTGTATTTCTCTGACTGATCACTCTGACACCTCTCACTCACTAGGGTGTTGAGACTCTTGGACATGGGCCTATTACCTTTCCCCAACCCCCATCTACCACCCCCATAAAATATCTCAATACTTTGTAGAAGCACCTTTTGGCGGCGATTACAGCTGTGAGTCTTTCTGGGTAAGTCTCTAAGAGCTTTGCACACCTGGATTGTACAATATTTTGCCATTTATTCTTAAAAAAAAATATTAAAGTTCTGTCAAGTTGATTGTTGATCATTGCTAGACAGCCATTTTTAAGTCTTGCCATAGATTTTCAAGCAGATTTAAGTCAAAACTGTAACTAGGCCACTCAGGAACATTCAATGTCGTCTTGGTAAGCAACTCCAGTGTAGACTTGGCCTTGTGTTTTAGGTTATTGTCCTGCTGAAAGGTGAATTAGTCTCCCGGTGTCTGTTGGAAAGCAGACTGAACCAGGTTTTCCTCTAGGACTTTTGCCTGTGCTTAGCTCAAATTTTTTTTACCACCATGCTTGAAAATATGAAGAGTGGTACTCAGTAATGTGTTGTGTTGGATTTGCCCCAAACATAACGCTTTGTATTCAGGACAAAAGGTTCATTTCTTTGCCACATTTTTTGCAGTATTACTTAAGTGCCTTATTGCAAACAGGATGCATGTTTTGGAATATTTTTATTCTGTACAGGCTTCCTTCTTTTCACTCTGTCATTTAGGTTAGTATTGTGGAGTAACTACAATGTTGTTGATCCATCCTCAGTTTTCTCCTATCACAAACATTTAACTCTGTAACTGTTTTAAAGTTGGCCTCATGGTGAAATCCCTGATCGGTTTCCTTCCTCTTTAGCAACTGAGTTAGGAAGGACGCCTGTATCTTTGTAGTGACTGGGTGTATTGATGCACCAAAGCTTAATTAATAACTTCACCACGCTCAAAGGGATATTCAATGTCTGCTATTTACCCATCTACCCATCGGTGCCCTTATTTTTGCGAGGCGTTGAAAAACCTCCCTGGTCTTTGTGGTTGAATCTTTGCTTGAAATTCACTACTCGATTGAGGGACCTTACATATTATTGTATTTGTGGGGTACAGAGATGAGGTAGCCATTTAATAATCATGTTAAACAATATTATTGAACACGGAATTAGTCCATGCAACTTATTATGCGTTTGGTGAACTTATTTAGGGTGCAATAACAAAGGGGTTGACTCATAGACATATTGACTCAAGACATTTCGACTTCAAATGAAATAATTTCCCCCATTTTTTCTTAATCCACTTTGACATTATGGGGTATTGTATGTGTAGATCAATGACACAATCTCTATTTAATAAATTTTAAATTCAGGCTGTAACACAACAAAATGTAAGAAAAGTCAAGGGGTGTGAATACTTTCTGAAGGCACTGTATCTATCTCCTTGGCACTGTGGTGGAGGATTTGCACCACTGTGGGATCTAATGAAATAAGCTTTTTTGTGCAATTTATCTTAACATGTCAGAACTGGATGCAATTATTTAGTTTTCTGTTTTCCGCTAAGGATAGTGAGAGAGAGAGAGAGGATAGTTTCAGGAGTGGGAGAGGATAGTTTCAGGAGTGGGAGAGGATAGTTTCAGGAGTAGGAGTGAGAGAGAGAGGATAGTTTCAGGAGTGGGAGAGGATAGTTTCAGGAGTAGGAGTGAGAGAGAGAGAGAGGATAGTTTCAGGAGTGGGAGAGGATAGTTTCAGGAGTGGGAGAGGATAGTTTCAGGAGTGGGAGAGGATAGTTTCAGGAGTGGGAGAGGATAGTTTCAGGAGTGGGAGAGGATAGTTTCAGGAGTGGGAGAGGATAGTTTCAGGAGTGGGAGAGGATAGTTTCAGGAGAGGATAGTTTTGGGAGTGGGAGAGGATAGTTTCAGGAGTGAGAGAGGATAGTTTCAGGAGTGGGAGAGGATAGTCTCAGGAGTGGGAGAGGATAGTTTCAGGAGTGGGAGAGGATAGTTTCAGGAGTGGGAGAGGATAGTTTCAGGAGTGGGAGAGGATAGTTTCAGGAGTGGGAGAGGATCGTTTCAGGGGAGGATAGTTTTGGGAGTGGGAGAGGATAGTTTCAGGAGTGGGAGAGGATAGTTTCAGGAGAGGATAGTTTTGGGAGTGAGAGAGGATAGTTTCAGGAGAGGATAGTTTCAGGAAAGGATAGTTTTGGGAGTGAGAGAGATTACTTTCGGCAGTGGGAGTGAGAGTCAGAAAATATGTTTCTTATTTATTCCTAGAAAAGATGAACCAACATTTGGATTTATAACAATCAGCTAAAATGTTTTTATACGTGTAAATAATTGTTTTTTTTTATGCATGTAAAAAAAAATCAGGAAATATTGACGTATCAGTAAACAGTCGGAGAAGAAAAGTAAACAGAGAATACGTGTCGGGTGTGTTTGGCACGTTACCTAAGAGACAGGATCAGCAGAGCCAACATGATGTCACTCTGATGTCACTCGGTGCCAACTGGAGGGATCCCTAGCAGTCCGTAATGAGGAAGTCACATGACGACAGAAACTGAGCCAGAGGGTACAAAGGGAAGATCTAAATTGCATACGCCTCACGTCCCCTTTCTCAAAACCCATTGGAGGAGAAGGTCATCGGGGCGGGATCTTTGGCTTTCTCATCCAATGGGTTTTGAGGTGGAGAGGATGTGAGGAGTACTCAATGAGATCTTCCCAAAGAACTCAATGTTCTCCATAGTAAGCATAGGCAGTAAGCAAATAGGCCGTACCACTCATAACCACTAGAGGTCAGGCTAAACCTGAGACTGTGAACACCCACCTTAGTGTGACTTGGAGATGGGGTTTTTAGAACGTGGTGACACCTGTAGTTTCCGCTCAAATCATTTGTTCTGGAACCAGCCAGTTGGTCGCCCACCCTTCTCTTCCTCTTGTTGCTTCAATGGAAGTGTAAATTAAACCCCCCATTAGATAACTGGTTCTCAATCCTCTCCTCAGGGTCCCCAGACGTCTATACTATAACACTAGTCTAGTTCAACCCTCCATTAGATAACATAACACTAATCCGTAAGGGCGATAGAGATCCTGAACGTGAAGTTTTAAAGTATTCGTCTGCTGCCCAAATGGAAGCATATTCCCTTGATAGTGCACCATTTTGTTACCAGGGCCTCTACGGAATAGAGTGTAATTCACAGTATGATGCAGATCACGGTCATTAAGGGGAAGTGTTGAAATATTGTGTTCTCTTAATCAGTGGAAAGCTCACACACGTCCCCCTCTCTCTCTCTCTCAGGCCTAGAGGCCGTTAACGTGTTCCAGAGTCCTCGTAGTCTGGTCCTACAGTGGGGAAAAAAAGTATTTAGTCAGCCACCAATTGTGCAAGTTCTCCCACTTAAAAAGATGAGAGAGGCCTGTAATTTTCATCATAGGTACACGTCAACTATGACAGACAAATTGAGAAAAAATAATCCAGAAAATCACATTGTAGGATTTTTAAGGAATTTATTTGCAAATTATGGTGGAAAATAAGTATTCGGTCAAAAACAAAAGTTTCTCAAAACTTTGTTATATACCCTTTTTTTTCAGGATTTTTTTTTCTCATTTTGTCTGTCATAGTTGACGTGTACCTATGATGAAAATTACAGGCCTCTCATCTTTTTAAGTGGGAGAACTTGCACAATTGGTGGCTGACTAAATACTTTTTTCCCCGCTGTATTTCCAGGCTCTCCCTTTAAAATCACCTGCTCTACAACAGCAGCCCAAACCTGTACTGGTACCTATGGACCGCTGCAGAGGGGCTTAGAGTGCTGCTCAGATCGGTAGGAGCAGGGATTGTGGATCCAGTCAGTGTAGATGGGTTCAGGACCAATAGACCAGGGGGATGATCCTGGAGTCAGATGGAGTGGGTCTGGAGCAGTCTGCTTTCAGGTCTGTCTGCTACTGTGCTGCCAGCACCCCCGGTATGACAGATCATACAGGGTTCTGTACAAAAACCAAACACACGCACCACGCCATCGTTAAAGACTCATTAAGGATCCAAGGGACTAAATGTCCCAGCATGCACTCACTGTCAATGGCCTTCAGGTCCATCATGAAATAACATGTTTAGATGTGGTGCTATTTACTGGTCTAGTACCAGTCTCTTTAGCTAATGTTCCACTCCTTACCACTCCTTGTCTTTGCCAAATACAATTCTTTGGCACATGACATGGAGTACAGGGAGTGGATTAGTTACAGAGACTGGTACTCAGGCTAAATCAAGACAGGTACTCAGGCTAAATCAAGACTGGTACTCAGGCTAAATCAAGACTGGTACCCAGGCTAAATCAAGACTGGTACCCAGGATAAATCAAGACTGGTACTCAGGCTAAATCAAGACTGGTACCCAGGCTAAATCAAGACTGGTACCCAGGCTAAATCAAGACTGGTACCCAGGCTAAATCAAGACTGGTACTCAGGCTAGCTATTTAGTCAGTTGATTATAGGTACCATCGTCTTCTACAAGTTCCATTGCTTTTACAGTCATCAGAGCTACAGGAGTCTCCGAAAGCCCTTTCTTCCAGAACACTACATGGAACATTAGAATGAACAACAAAACACTGTAGAAGATAGACTACACTACTTGTCATTTCTTTACAACAGATTGAACAAACAGCTGTGAATGTGACGGTGACAACGTGTGACTCAGAAAGCGCTCTGGGCCTTTTGTTATGACAGTTGACATAGAAATGGAACATCATCTGTGACGGTTGTGTTTGCGGAGACCTGAGGAGAGGAGCGGAGGAGAGAGCGTTGCAAAGCTGCAGATGTGTGTTGCACGGTGTGAGTTGGGTAAGGTTGTGGTGAGATGGAAGGCAGTTTCTCAGCATCCTGCCTGTGCTTCAGCGTTCAGCGTGTTCTCTCCGTCACCACATCCTCTCCTCGGCTGTCTCTCTCTCTCTCTCTACCTCCACCCCTGCAGAGCTGCAAGGCTCCAGGACTCGGTTTCACTGCAACCACTAACACACACCACCCCCACTCCTCTATGCGATGACGAGAGCGTCCATTTCCTGTTACAAGGTAGAGATACAGCGATGTGATACAGTCACCACACTGTTGCTCCCCCCCCCAGGCCATAAATGTTTTTTGCAAAAAGGACAATTTATAGCTTATATACAGCCATTAAACTTGCAGACATCAACTCAAAGTTTTGAACTGCTGTGAATGAAGCCTAAAACTTCCTTTTGGCTCAGAGTGGAAAATAAGATCCGAGCCAGATGAACCCACATAGAACCTTTCCACTTGAGTGTATAGGCCATGAGACCAAGATGCACTGCAGCGCTGCAGAGCGTCATGGAAACGTCCTCTCTGTGTGGGCAGGAAGTGGTGTGTTTCTCAGAAACAGGTGTGATACAGACACACACACAGCAGAATTAAAATACCTGCAACAAAAAAACAACATCCTCCCTTCATGGAAAGAATAAAGATACATTTGAAATCAAAACACTGTTGAGAGTTTTCTGCTCCAAAGAGCCTTGAGTAAATCAACACCACCTTGTGATGGATGACATTATATCAACTTGTTCCATCTTCCAAAGAGTGTCTGTTATTTTCAGCTTGGTCACCGCCCAGCTCTTTCCATAACTGCCATTATGAGTCATCTCAGGATTCAACGTCACTAACTTCTCTTAGCTGGAAATAAGTATTGGGGTCAATCTTTCTTATTGAGTCTATAGGAACAGTTTATGTTTGCTAGATGGGTTGATATGCTGGAACTACACAGGCATACTAAGGGACAGATCAACATTTACGGGGGGGGGGGGGGGGGTCAAATTTTTTTTTGCTTTGGGGCGAGGGTTGTGTTTTGTGGGGGGGCACGGGGGGAGGGTAGTGTTTTGTGGGGGGGCACGGGGGGAGGGTAGTGTGTTTTTTTCCCCTGGTTTACATTTGCTCTTCTGCTGTATTTTCCCAATAAACAACGGCTTGACTGACTTTTAATATTACCCTAATAAAGTTTAGAAACGGTTTGTGAAGGTTTGGTATTGTGTAGGCCTGTGGCGGTCACAAAATTTCGTCAGCCGGTGATTGTCAAGCAAATAACTGTCGGTCTCACAGTACTTGAAAGTTAATTAACATAAACACATTTAGCATCTCCTGGCTTCCACACATAACCTACAAGCCACTGATGCAGACCTTTGGAAAATCTACATTTTAAAAAGTCAATTAAATCTATGTCATGTAGTTTACACCATCACAATAAATCCATTACATGATATGAAGGAAATATGGTCTATTTCAGAAGAACAGAATAGCATACTCTGAGTTGTCCTTATGTTAGGTCCTGATTTGGCTTTGCCATAAGGCTGTGGGCTACACTAGTTCATTTAGCAGACAAGATTTCCTTAGAATTCAGTGGCATTATTTTATAGAATGAAGAATACAATTGAACAAAGCTAAATAAAATAAAGGATGTTTTCTCCAAACGATTTGAGGGAGTGCGCACATGCGGCTGTTCTGTGTTGAGCGGTTAACAAAGAAACAGGTCCTCCTATATGTTTAATTTAGAGTAATTAATGTAACTTTAGTTGTTCAACAAACGTTGGGCTATATGTTTAGATTTATTATACATTCTAAGGCTGCATGATGCAACTAATGAAAGGCATGAGCTCTGCTTTGTTTGTTGCGCAGGCTGAACACTCTTCATCAGTCTCTCATTCACAATTTGACAAGCACTTGATAATGCCTCAAATTTCTGTCCACATTTACTTTTCGTCAGCCAACAAGATGAGTAGGCTTAACGAACAGCAAAAGCACTAGCCTCTGTCAATCTACTATCCCCCATAGTACAAAAGTTGACCTGTTCTATTCTGTGCGAGAAATAAATATTCCAAACATAGTCTGGGACAGTTGTGGGATGTGTTAGATCCCAAATTAATACAACCACTAGCATCAAAAAACATTTTATACGCAATGAGGCTGATGCAACAGATCAGAACGTTTAGCTTAAAATGTTGATAAACTATTAGTCTGTTTCTTCACATTATAAACGTAGCAATGTGCACACGGCAGTAGGCTGTAAGCGCGAATGTTCCATTAGCGGGAAAACACCATTATCAAAAGTGACCGCAAATACGATTACGCATGAAATGCTTTTACTATAAAGGTGCATTTTTATGGTGAAAATTATCTTCCCCAAACTTGAAACTCACCCGCTGCTTATGTATGCCAGTTAGGCTCTACACCCCTTGTAAAGCAGATTAATGTGCTTAATTTTAAGAAGTTATTTGGCCACTTTAGTTGTGATACAAACCTTATCAAAACATATAGGCCTATGGGCTAGGCTACATGAGGTGTGCGACTTTGATTTGAAAATGTTAATGTTGTAAATGGCTATTGTAGCTGGAAACGGCAGATTTTTTATGGAATATCTACATAGGCGTACAGAGGCCCATTATCAGCAACCATCAGTCCTGTGTTCCAATGGCACGTTGTGTTTGCTAATCCAAGTTTATCATTTTAAAATGCTAATTGATCATTTAGAAAACCCTTTTGCAATTATGTTAGCACAGCTGAAAACTGTTGTGCTGATTAAAGAAGCAATAAAACTGGCCTTCTTGAGACTAGTTGCGTATATGGAGCATCAGCAATTGTGGGTTCGATTACAGGATCAAAATGGCCAGAAACAAAGAACTTTCTTCTGAAACTCGTCAGTCTATTCTTGTTCTGAGAAATGAAGGCTATTCCATGCGAGAAATTGCCAAGAAACTGAAGATCTTGACAGCCCCAAAACATCACTGCTCTAGAGGAGATCTGCATGGAGGAATTGGCCAAAATACCAGCAACAGTGTGTGAAAACCTTGTGAAGACTTACAGAAAACGTTTGACCTGTGTCATTGCCAACAAAGGGTATATAACAAAGTATTGAGAAACTTTTGTTATTGACCAAATACTTATTTTCCACCATAATTTGCAAATAAATTCATTAAAAATCCTACACATTTTTTCTCATTTTGTCTGTCATAGTTGACGTGTACCTATGATGAAAATTACAGGCCTCTCTCATCTTTTTAAGTGGGAGAACTTGCACAATTGGTGGCTGACTAAATACTTTTTTTCCCACTGTAATCCTATAGCACTGCATTCAACGCCCTGATACATGTATTAAAATATTAATATCATACCCCCTGATACATTTATTAAAATATTTATATCATACCCCCTGATACATTTATTAAAATATTAATATCATACCCCCTGATACATTTAGTGCTCAAATCTCTGACAGCTGAACCGTGAGGTGGACAATTATTGTTTTAGGAATGTAGCCTAACCCCGCCCCCCCCCCCAAAAAAAATGCTACTCATAGAAACACAATGTTTTTGTAATTTGTTACAGGCTGTTTTTAAGGACACGTAAATGTGGCTCATTTGGCCAACATCCCTTGTTTATTGATGGCGCTGGTTGCGCCAGGTTGGATCTGAATGCATATGGATATCCATTAAATGTCACAAATGTCCAGTAAATTAAAATCTTCCATGTCATGTTGTCCGGCACCAAATCTTTCCTAAAGGAAACTTTGAAATGGCATATTGTTCTTATGAAGATTTGAATATTCACATGAAAATCTGTTGCCAATTGGATGGAAACCTATAGCTATAGACTCTACAGACTCTGGCAGGTGTGCTAGTCCAGTGTCACATTGATTATGCTGCATATCATGGTTCACCAGCAGCCCCAAACGTCTAAACAATCAGCCACCAGACAAACAAGGAAGACTGTTTCTCCCCCCTCAAACTCATCTGGAGGTTGAGCATTTTTTCATCTCTATCTCTGTAATGTGTCTCTATCTCTGTAATGTGTCTGTATCTCTGTAATGTGTCTGTATCTCTGTAATGTGTCTCTATCTCTGTAATGTGTCTGTATCTCTGTAATGTGTCTGTATCTCTGTAATGTGTCTGTATCTCTGTAATGTGTCTGTATCTCTGTAATGTGT
Organism: Coregonus sp. 'balchen'; assembly: GCA_902810595.1. Lineage (NCBI taxonomy): Eukaryota > Metazoa > Chordata > Actinopteri > Salmoniformes > Salmonidae > Coregonus > Coregonus sp. 'balchen'. Next base: position 45,611,284 of record LR778281.1, read on the forward strand.
CTCTATCTCTGTAATGTGTCTGTATCTCTGTAATGTGTCTGTATCTCTGTAATGTGTCTCTATCTCTGTAATGTGTCTGTATCTCTGTAATGTGTCTGTATCTCTGTAATGTGTCTGTATCTCTGTAATGTGTCTGTATCTCTGTAATGTGTCTCTATCTCTGTAATTGTTTATGTATTTATGTAAAAAAAAATAGAGACCATAATGGAAATAAGTCCCCGACTTTATTGCTCAATCTTTGTGTATATATGTATTTTTTAAAACAAATAAAATCCATCAATCCAAACTGTGCAGTGGCCAAATGATTAATGAAAAGAGACATCTGTTACAAAGCACCAAAAAGTTGAATGACACTAGGAGATTGTCAAGCCAAGCCTTCGATACTGGATAAACCTACAAGGTAGGGAGGAATGTATTTCCTGTTTGTCCAGATTGACACAGTCTATTTATTGTGGTGTTGAAAACACAAACCATGATATTGAAGTGCCCGAAGTCATTGGTTGTGAAAACCTTGTTGGTGGAATTTGTTTTGCATATATTTTAAATAAATATGGCATCAAAATGTTGAAATCAGATTTCCCCCTAGCTGATCATTGTCTGCAGCCGGCTCTGATCGTAATGTAATGAAACAGGCAGGGCAAGTGAGCTCGTCTAGGGTGGTCGTTGAACACTCAACCTTCTGGACCGTAGCCCTGCGTGGCATCAACTGTGCCACAAAAGCATGCTGAAGGGGGTCGATATCCACGTTTAAAAACACAGGGTCGCTATAGTTATTGTTATCTGTGGTCGTAAACATTATTTTGAGTTAATTCTATGAAGGGTGTTCAATTTATTTTACACTACAAGGGGAGGGTGGGGAAATGTTTTTTTATGCCTCCTTGAGTTTGTAATTGTATTTATTGTGGAACCCCATTAGCTGCTGCCAAGGACCATCCCACCCCCTCCTCCCAGTAAATGTCGATCTGTCCCTAATGATATACAGTTTATGATTCATAAATGAACATTTAGAAATTGGAAAACAAAATATATTTATTACAAACCACACTGTAATTACTGGAAAAACAAATGACAAACAAACATTGGTTTTGTGAGTTAATGGAAAGACTGTTTTGGCTGAATTTACTCAAATATACATTAAATTGCAAGTTCATGTTTATAGGAGAGTGTAAAAAACATGTCTTCACATAGACGGGGTCCTAGAGAGGTTATGGAGGCAAGAAGCACAGGGTCCTAGAGAGGTTATGGAGGCAATAAGCACAGGGTCCTAGAGAGGTTATGGAGGCAATAAGCACAGGGTACTAGAGAGGTTATGGAGGCAATAAGCACATAGACGGGGTACTAGAGAGGTTATGGAGGCAATAAGCACAATGGACATTGCAGTTACATGCAGGGACGAACTGGGACCAGAAATCAGCCCGGGCATTTCTAACACACCGGCCCATGTTTTTCCTTAAGGCCACCTTTACTAGCCAAATAATGATTCATTTGCTCAAAAAAAAAGCCAATTTAGACAGGCCCACTGGGATAAAGATGGACCAGCCCATCTGGCATTTTCCAGACTTGCCATATGGCCAGTCCGTCCTTGATCACATGGTAGAATCAACACCCACTGGTCTTCCGTTAAATCTGTTTCTCTGAGGAGCCCTGTATGGTAAACACAGACAAAGAGTTATGATATGATATTTGTCACTGACTATTACCAACGTGTTATCGTGAGAATGACTGTTGAGAGATCTCCACTTAAAAACTAAAGAGAGTCATTCCAAAGGGTAGGTTTAACTTTCCCACTCATATGTGATCAATGATACTATTTAGGCCTGTGTAACATTCGCAAAGTCGTCAACAGCTGTTGTTTCAATTCAACAAAGAAATTACATTACAACAGGCCTGGGCTTCTAGCTCGGGTGGATTTCAAATGTAATGATATTTAGTGATATTGTGCCACCATCTGTGCCACTGCGTTAGTCTGGCTTTAATTCCAGTTTGTCTACAAATGAATAATTGATACGTTGGATTCACGTCTCCATCTCAACCAAACATCTAAGTTAAAGAACATAACTAAACAAAATGTAGTGCTTTAAAGTTTTAATTGATTTAGTATTATTATTTAGCTTAGATGTTTGGTTGAGATGGAGACGTGAATCCAACGTATCAATTATTCATTTGTAGACAAACTGGAATTAAAGCCAGACTAAGTCAGTGGCACAGATGGTGCTATCAGAGCAGAAGATACATCTCCTTTAAATGTTGATATTTGGTTGCGTTGTCAACCTAACACAATTCAGTATCACTTTTGAAATACAATAAATAGCCTGTTAACTTTTTCGATAAATTAACAAATTACATGTTGGATTCCCGTCTCCAACTCAACCAAAAAATAAAAGTTAAAGAATGGGATTAAGCCAGTGGCTCAGATGGTACTATCAGAGCAGAAGATACATCTCCTTTAAAATGTTGATATTTGATTGCGTTGTCAACCAAACACATTTCAATATTACTTTTGTAATACAGGCTCTTACAAATAATCTTTCAATCTCGAACGGCATTGATCACTTGTACCATGTACTTTCATGTAATCTCAACTGCAATCCAGGTCATTTGGTTCTGCTGTTAGATGAAGCACAGTGATAACACATTAATCTGTTCTATAAATTATTAAATATCTGACATTGTATTCCCATTTGGAACTTTGTTGTGCTTTTAAAAATGGTTGAAAGAGCAGTGATAGACATTTGGGCTAAAACCAAAAATCAGACATTGTTTTTCCATTGGAACTTGGTCGTGCTTTTATTTGGATTGAAGGCATGGGGATAACACATTGGAAATTCAACTAACTTTTGGCTGTCTTTTTGAGCGGGTGAATATAAATGTGCAATCTCATTGATCAACGTCTCAACCAAATATTTCCCGGTCATCCACGTTGAAATGACGTGGTGTGCCCAGTGGGATCTGTTTGTGCAGTCACTGTCACCCTGACCATAGGAGTTGGCAAGACGGTACAAACTGATCTGGGACTCATCTAAGCACAAGGCATAGATTGAAGAAGAGAGAGAGAGGGGTGTGCGGATGTCCCTTTTATCATAGTTGCAGTGAACTCACCTTAAACTTCCAAATCAGAACCATGACGACCAGTCCATAGAAGGTACTCTTAGCGATGAAGACGCTGTAGGCCAGTTTGGCAGTCAGAGTGCTCTTCACATAGTACTCTGCAAGGAAAAGGATACATTCAAATGACCTTGATTAAGAAGGTATCAGGTGATATTGTTAGCAGGTCATCCATTAAGAAACGTGCAGTACAACCAATGATCTAGGCCAGTGTTTCTTAGTCCTGGTCCTGGGGACCCAAAGGGAAGCAGGGTTTCTTAGTCCTGGTCCTGGGGACCCAAAGGGAAGCAGATTGTTGTTTTTGCCCTAGCACTAACACAACGGATTCCACTAATCAGGCTTGATGATGAGGTAATTAGCGGAATCAGGTGGGTAATTCCCCAGGACCAGGAACACACTGATGTACACACTAGGTCTAACCCTAACCCAGGACCAGGAACACACTGATGTACACACTAGGTCTAACCCTAACCCAGGACCAGGAACACACTGAGGTAATTAGCGGAACTGTAGGTCTAACCCTAACCCAGGACCAGGAACACACTGATGTACACACTAGGTCTAACCCTAACCCAGGACCAGGAACACACTGATGTACACACTAGGTCTAACCCTAACCCAGGACCAGGAACACACTGATGGACACACTAGGTCTAACCCTAACCCAGGACCAGGAACACACTGATGTACACACTAGGTCTAACCCTAACCCAGGACCAGGAACACACTGATGTACACACTAGGTCTAACCCTAACCCAGGACCAGGAACACACTGATGTACACACTAGGTCTAACCCTAACCCAGGACCAGGAACACACTGATGTACACACTAGGTCTAACCCTAACCCAGGACCAGGAACACAGTACAGTATGTCATGTATTTAGGCATGAAGGATAAAATAATAATAATAATAATAATAATAATAATATGCCATTTAGCAGATGCTTTTATCCAAAGCGACTTACAGTCATGCGTGCATACATTCTTTGTGTATGGGTGGTCCCGGGGATCGAACCCACTACCCTAGCGTTAAACAAGCACCATGCTCTACCAGCTGAGCTACAGAGGACCAGAGCATAAGAACTTTAGTATAAAATGGGCACATTTACCTCTAGTCATCCCTTCACCACTTTGACCTGAAAGAAACAAAGAAGGAGAGTTTCAGATGAGATGATACACCGCAGTACCACTTAGACATGGGGGAAACGCATTAGAGCCTAAAAACGAGTGTACTAGTTCAGTCAGATCTCTTTCTTCTCATAAACAAAGACAGTGTTCATGTTTTATTACCTTGGAGATCTCCACTAATGGTGTCTTTCCCAGGTTTATAGCCCTTCTCATTGTAAAAGATGACATTGCAGGTGAATCTGTTGGCAGGGTTGTGCCATTCGTTGGCTGGGACTCTCAATCTGCTGGTGATACTGTATAATTTATTGTCATTCTGCAAGGCCTTGTTGTCGGTCCCGGCGCCTTCAGTTCTGTTGTGATCGTTGACTTGCCAGAAGACAGTGACATGGTCGGGGTAGAAGCCGGTGGCCACACACACCAGAGTCTTCTTCTTCTTCTTGTTTCTAGCCTCACACTCCTCAGTGGAGGGTGGAAGGACTTTCACTGTGCCATTCACTGTGCCATTGATAGCTGGGTCTGCAGGGAGGAAACAGTTGAATATTTTAACACTCAATCAATGGCTCTGTTTGTTGTCAGAATCATACTTGAACCTGTGTGCTTTAAAATACAGTTAATCAGAAAATTCATCAATGAGACAGTTAATCAGAAAATGTATGATGAGAGAGTTAATCAGAAAATGTTTGATGAGACAGTTAATCACTAAATGTATGATGAGACAGTTAATCACTAAATGTATGATGAGACAGTTAATCACTAAATGTATGATGAGACAGTTAATCACTAAATGTATGATGAGACAGTTAAACACATAGAAACAGAATGTGAAGGACAGCAGCTTGGAAGGAACCACTTTGTTACTGAACTGTACCACCCCTATATAATGGGTACTGTACTTGACAATGTATTATTATTACAGCATTATTATTACAGCATTATTACAGTATTATTACAGTATTATTATTATTATTACAGCATTATTGTTACAGTATTATTATTACAGTATTATTATTACAGCATTATTATTACAGCATTATTAATACAGCATTATTACAGTATTATTACAGCATTGTTACAGCATTATTATTACAGTGTTATTACATTTGTACATTTTAGTCATTTAGCAGACGCTCTTATCCAGAGCGACTTACAGTTAGTGAGTGCATACATTTTTCATACTGATGCGCGACAAATGCCAATATCGTTCAAATGACTTCAATGAGACTTGTGCCACAAATGCCGAAACGCTACCATGTGCCAACAGTGCAAGGGAAACCAAACCAAAGCATGTTGTTGTCATACCTTGTCCATAGACTGGCCTACAGGCCAAGGAAACCAATGTCATTGTAATTTGGGTGAACTAACTGGCCAAGAAATACACCCTAACCCATGCTAATGGAAAGCTTATGGGAGGGTCAGAATCCCAGTCGGAATCAGAACAAATGAATTTACAGCCAGAATTCAGACTCCTAAAAGATGTTGAGCAGATCGTGGTCCTGGGGAAGAATAGCACACACACACACACACACACACACACACACACACACACACACACACACACACACACACACACACACACACACACACACACACACACACACACACACACACACACAGAGATCCGCTCAACTATACTATTACAGCATTGTTACAGTATTATTATAACAGTATTATTATTATTATTACAGCATTATTGTTACAGTATTAATACAGCATTATTACAGTTATTATTACAATATTATTCTCACAGTATTATTCTCACAGTATTATTACAGTATTCTCACATAATTATTCTTAGAGTATTATTCTTATAGTATTTTTTACAGTATTCTTACAGTAATATTTTTACTACAGTATTCTTACAGTATTATTCTTAGATTATTATAACAGTATTATAACAGTAGTATTACAGTATTTTTCGTACATTATTATAACAGTATTCTTACAGTATTCTTACAGTATTCTTACAGTATTCTTACGGTATTCTTACAGTATTGTAACAGCATTATTACAGTAGTATTCGTACAGTAGTATAACAGTATTCATATAGTGTTCTTACGGTATTTTTACAGTATTATTACATTATTATGACAGTATTCTTACAGTATTCTTACAGTAGTTGTACAATATTATTACAGTATTATTCGTACAGTAGTATAACAGTATTCGTATAGTATTCTTACTGTATTTTTACAGTATTTTTACATTATTATTACAGTATTCTTACAGTATTCTTACAGCATTCGTACAGTATTATAACAGTATTACTACAGTATTACTACAGTATTACTACAGTATTCTTACAGTATTCTTACAGTATTACTACAGTATTACAGTATTCTTACCCAGAACTGTTAGCTTCGTTCCCTCTCCAAAGTAGGCAGCATAACCACCAGAGCACACCACATACTCACAGACAGAAAACCCAGAGGATCCCAGCTACCCAGTGCTGTATTTGCAGTAGTTTGGCTTGTAGCAAAGGAAGTAATACTGCATTTCTAATTATGTCTATGTCGACAAAGCATAGGCCCAATTCACGTTATCATTAGCTCTTTGTACAGCTTAAATGTTTTCCCCCTGAATATTTTCATGCTCAACTATGCCTGGAACGCAATACAATACACCCCTTTATTTTAAAAATCATTTCATGATGATGTATTTACAATATTTTTTTGAAAGTTGAAAAGCTGAATCGCTTACCTAGAACAGTGAGTCTGGTACCTGGACCAAACTCTGCCTTATCCGTGTACCACAGAGAGAAACCATACTCGACATTACAGACACTGGATAATACCTGCCGCAGGTCTATCACTTTGCCTGTTCTGACTTATTATGCAGTTCCATTCAAACTGATACAACAGCACAATATAGATTCATACAAACCAACGCCTGAGTAATTGGAACATTATTTTATAACCCCCAAAATAGATTTTCTCTCCCTCTGGTTCACACACAGAAATTTAAAATAAAGACAACGTCTCTTTCAGTAACAGAGAAACCCATGAGGGCATAGATAACAGATGACAGAATCAGTTTTCTCACCCAGAACTGTGAGTTTGGTGCCGTTGCCGAAGTATGCCGGGTAGTTGTTCACACTGATACACAGCTACAGAGAAAACCCCTCCTCACTACTCCAGCAGAGTTGATCCGTAGCCTTTACACCCTAACCTGCTGTCTTCGGTTGTTGGATTTATTCTATGAAATGTTATGACATGATTATGTGGAGATGAAATGATCATTGTTTTGACCTAAATACCCCAAGACGGTGTCTAGTTCCACTGCCAAGGACCCTCTCCTCCTCTAGCTACTTCCAGAGCTGATAACAAGTATTATTCTGACGGTAGACTGCGTCTGGGCACGGAGCCAGACAGTTTGATACCATGATGATGGGGAACATAACTAATGCTTTACAGTGATCCATTCAAGTATACTCTCTTACTTTAAGACTATTTAGATTTGTAGTCAAATGAGATATTTTCTATATTGCCAAATGTTACTTTTTTGGTCTTAGTTATTCCCTCATGTACATTTGTCAGAGAGAGAGAGAGTCCACAGCAGCTTATACTTCATTTTCTTACCTAAAACGGTGAGTTTGGTGCCGTCTCCGAAGTATGCCTCCGAGTATGAGCACAGAGACACAAAGCTGTCTCATAAAGGCTCTACTTTACTCTCTCTGACTTTGGATTGACTCCACCTTTGTTACTCTGTTAAAGTTATTCAAATACTCTTCACAGTAACTCTCAGAGACGTTCAGCTGGACGGTAAATCTGACATAGTTTATAACCAGATACATTATTGTGACTATTTTACGAATGAAATTCAAGTGCTCTCCACCTCTACCGATCCTTGGGTCACATTCCAATCCATGAATATCATCAACCACACACTGTAACCTACATAGTCTAGCCATACGATGTGAAGGTGCACAAATCACATGTAGTATTTATCACATCAGGTGCGAACATTGTATTATGTTGGTGTAATTTCTCACCTAGAACAGTTAACCTGGTTCCTCCGCCGAAGTAAGCCTGGCCGCCACCACCAGCACAGTGGATTTACTCAACCTTTATGTGACCACGTAAAGGAGGACATTCAAAGGCACTACACAGTCGTTCTGTCACAGTACATTTCTCTAAAAAGCTTACAACCACATACATTATAACCATGTAGCTTACATGGTTAATAACCAACATAGATCACTGCACTTTTTTAGTGTAATTTCTCACCTAGAACAGTTAACCTGGTTCCTCCGCTGAAGTGAGCCTGGCCGGCACCATTAGCACAGCACAGAACACTGCTCTGATATGGCTATAGTCTAGCAAAACCATTAGCACAGCACAGAACACTGCTCTGATATAGCTATAGTCTAGCAAAACCATTAGCACAGCACAGAACACTGCTCTGATATAGCTATAGTCTAGCAAAACCTTTCCTCTTCTACTTTGAATCCCAATCATACACGGCCTCTGATAACTCTATTGTTCAAGACGTCATACCATTCAACACCATGTTTTAACCCGTTTATATAAGACCGACACGGATGACTCAAACATACTGTAATACTATGATATCCCATCTCTTCTCACAAGTATGTTGTCTCGCTCACATTGACCGTCCATACGCCAAACATAGTATATGGATTACTTACCGACAACTGTTAATTTGGTGCCTGGTCCAAAATATGCCTCGTAGTTGGCACAGTGCACAGGCTTAACATCAAAAAGCATTGAGTGGAGTAAACACTAGTATGCACCTAATCCAATGTACTGTATCCACAATCAACTAACTCCTCACATCGCCGTACCACTAGACCACAAATAGAGACCCATTAGTTATATCAAGGTCAATATTATCTTACCCAGAACAGTCAGTTTGGTTCCAGCTCCGAAGAACGCAGGATCATAGTTGTCACAGTGAAGACATACTGAGCAGTAATTATCCCGACCACTAGCTACTGAACTTGTCTATGCGTTTTGGCATCTAAAATACTTTAGCAATACTCGTTTTTTTTAGTACTAGTCAATTGTTCAAATGAACCGTTAGAGCCATAAACATAACATCGTCAAGTACAGTAAGTAAATAGAGTAGAAAGTATTTACCTAAAACAGTGAGTTTGGTTCCATTGCCAAAGTAGGCTGGTTGAGTTGAAGTCACAGTGTTTTCACATCAACCATTTAGTTCAGCTGTATCATGGATACTCCATGAAACATCTTCAGGGTTTCCAGATCTATATCAATGTAATTCATCTGAAGTGAACTTACCTAAAACAGTGAGTTTGGTTCCATTCCCAAAGTAGGCCTCACTTCCAGAGTCACATCGTTTGCCTCCTCTTCCAAAACTACCTCAGATCTCTTTGTCGTTCACCCTCAAGGGAATATGAACAGAGATACTCAGAGATACTCTAAAAAACAGTTCAGTAATGCATTTGAGGAGATTTTATGGTCAAACAGGAATCAAAAACAAACTCTCTTATCTAACTAAATCTGACTTCATAAGTTTGTTGTCTTGTCCAGGAAAATTCTCCCAATAAAGTATATTTTATAATCCTGAAGATTGGTTGAAATCCTGTTTTATCCTTCAGTATTATCGAGTTGTTCAGAAGCATCTCTCCAGACTCCTCAACAGTCTGTAATAGTGTATGAATGGGCCCCAGCCATCTCCTGTATTGAAGTGAACGGTAGGAGGTTTTTGTACGGCGTCTCTATGTAAATATATCATCGTGGCTCCCTGTCCCCACAGTGTTAAAGCGTCACACAAAAACACTCATTCTGTTCTTTATTTCCCCTCCCCTGTTCTCTCTCTGTATCTCTCTCACCATCTCTGTCTCTCTCAGTATCTGTCTGTAGCAGCAGGTGCGTTGGCATGGGGGGTTACTGGAGTTGGATCCTGTTCCAACCCTATAAATAGAACATCAAATTCATGATATTAATAAGAAACGTTTACATTTGGATATTGACTTTTTTTAATTGATTGATGTAATGAAAAACATCAATAAAAAAGACAACGTAAAAAGACAATATCCAAATGTAGTGTTTAGAATTAATATCATGACATTTCACTGTTGTTACCGGAGTTGGATCCTCTTCCAAACTGACAGCTTCTATTTCTGTCAGCAGTACTAAGAAAAGCAGCAGGAAGGAGAGGATGAGGAGAGGAGGAGGAAGAGGAGGAGGGGGAGAGGAGGAGGAGGAGGAGGAGGAGAGGAGGAAGAGGAGGAGGAGGAGGAGATATTCCTGAGAGTGGAGGGAAGGGAGGGAGGGGGGAGGGGCGGGGGGTCAGGTGGAGGGTAGAGGAGAGAGGAGGGCATGGAGTCGAGGAGGCTAGGAGGAGGAGTCGAGGAAGGAGGAGTCGAGGGAGGAAATGAGGAAGAGGAGGAGGATGGGGAAGGACCGAGCGAGATTTCGTGGTCTTATGTCTTTGCTTCTTCTTGTTTTCTTCTTCTTCTTCCCGCTATGTCTTGGTTTCTCTTCTTCTCTTCTCTTCCTTCTTCTTTCCCTTTTTCCGGTTTTTGGGCCCCTTTTTTTTTTCCACCCTTCCCCCTCCCTTCCCTCTCCCTCCCCCCCCTTCCCCTCTTCCCTCCCCTCTCCCTCTCCCTCCTCCCTCTCCCTCCCCTCTCCCCTCCCTCTCCCTCCCCCTCCCCCCCTCTCCTTCCCTCTCCTCCCCTCCCCTTTCCCCTCCCCCCCCCTCCCCCGGTCCTCCCCCTCCCTCTCCTTCCCCTCCCACTCCCCTCCCCTTCCCCTCTCCCCCCCTCCCTCAACCCTCCCTCCCACTCCCTCTCCCTCTCTCCCCTCTCCTTCCCTCCCCTCCCTCCCTCGCCCCTCCCGGGGCCTCTCCCCCTCCCTCCCTCTCTCCCCTCTCCCCTCCCCTCTCCCCTCCCCTCCCCCTCTCCTCCCTCTCCTTCCTCTCCCTTCCACCCTCCCCTCCCCTCTTCCCTTCCCTCTCCCCTCCCCTCCCTCCCCTCCCCTCTTCTCCCTCTCCCCATCCCCCTCCCTCTCCCTCTCCCTCACCCGTAATGTCCTCCCGTCCTCCCTCCCCCTCTCCCTCTCCTCCTCCCGCCCACCCCTTCCCCCCTCCTCTCCCTCTGCCATGCTGCATCATGTGACAGTAACTGTCTGTCATAAAGCAGGGCTGACAAGCTCCAGTCTAAAACTTGCAGTACCTTCTAACTTGATTGTAATTGCATTTCATCATATCTGCTTTAGTGACAGTATCATTATATTGTGGCATGGTTTGTGTAAAAGGTATATGTATTTAGGGGTCATCTTAAATGTGTTCCTTTTGTTTTATATCTCAAGCCAATGGAATTTTGTTGAATGGGATAGTTTAGACTTCTGGCGTGAATGAGTGGAATTAGTGGAATCCCACAGTTACCCTCCAGAGGTCAGTGTATGATCGTCTCTGAGAAATGGCTCCCTTTTTAATCAAAGAGCCTCATTTGATAACAATGGTAAGACTCTATACCACCAGTACCCAATTGTCATACTTGAGTAAAAGTAAAGATACCTTAATAGAAATTGACTCAAGTAAAAGTCACCCAATAAAATACTACTTGAGTAAAAGCCTAAAAGTATTTGGTTTTAAATATACTAAAGTATCAAAATTAAAAGTATAAATCATTTCAAATTCTTTATATTAAGCAAACCAGACAGCACCATTTTATTTGGTATTTTATCTAGTTACAAACTAAGCATGTGTGTTTAGTGAGTCTGCCAGATCAGAGGCAGTAGGGATGACCAGGGATGTTCTCTTGATAAGTGTGTGAATTAGGTAATTTTCCTGTCCTGTTTAAGCATTCAAAATGTAATGAGTACTTTTGGGTGTCAAGGAAAATAAATGGAGTAAAAGTACATTATTTTCTTTAGGAATGTAGTGAAGTAAAAGTAAAAGTTGTGAAAAAATATAAATAGTAAAGTAAAGTACAGATACCCCAAAAACTACTTAAGTAGTACTTTAAAGTATTTTTACTTAAGTACTTTACACCACTGTATACAGTGCCTTGCAAAAGTATTCATTCCCCTTGGCGTTTTTCCTATTTTGTTGCATTACAACCTTTAATTTAAATGGATTTTTATTTGGATTTCATGTAATGGACATACACAAAATAGTCCAAATTGGTGAAGTGAAAAAAAAAAAAAAAACTTGTTTCAAATAAACTCTAAAAAATAAATAACGGAAAAGTGGTGTGTGCATATGTATTCACCCCCTTTGCTATGTAGCCCCTAAATAAGATCTGGTGCAACCAATTACCTTCAGAAGTCACATAATTAGTTAAATAAAATCCACCTGTGTGCAATCTAAGTGTCACATGATCTGTCACATGATCTCAGTATACCCCTGTTCTGAAAGGCCCCAGAGTCTGCAACACCACTAAGCAAGGGGTACCACCAAGCAAGCGGCACCATGAAGACCAAGGAGCTCTCCAAACAGGTCAGGGACAAAGTTGTGGAGAAGTACAGGTCAGGGTTGGGTTATAAAAAAATATCAGAAACTTTGAACATTCCACGGAGCACCATTAAATCCATTATTAAAAAATGGAAAGAATATGGCACCATAACAAACCTGCCAAGAGAGGGCCACCCACCAAAACTCACGAACCAGGCAAGGAGGGCATTAATCAGAGAGGCAACAAAGAGACCAAAGATAACCCTGAAGAAGCTGCAAAGCTCCACAGCGGAGATTGGAGTATCTGTCCATAGGACCACTTTAAGCCGTACACTCCACTGAGCTGGGCTTTACGGAAGAGTGGCCAGAAAAAAAGCCATTGCTTAAAGAAAAAAAAAGAAAACACGTTTGGTGTTCGCCAAAAGGCATGTGGGAGACTCTCCAAACATATGGAAGAAGGTACTATGGTCAGATGAGACAAAAAATGAGCTTTTTGGCCATCAAGGAAAACGCTATGTCTGGCGCAAACCCAACACCTCTCATCACCCCGAGAATACCATGTTTTTAACTGGCAGGGACTGGGAAACTGGTCAGAATTGAAGGAATGATGGATGGCACTAAATACAAAGAAATTCTTGAGGGAAACCTGTTTCAGTATTCCAGAGATTTGAGACTGGGACAGAGGTTCACCTTCCAGCAGGACAATGACCCTAAGCATACTGCTAAAGCAACACTCGAGTGGATTAAGGGGAAACATTTAAATGTCTTGGAGGTGAATAGTTATGCACGCTCAAGTTTTCAGTTTTTTTGTCTTATTTTTTGTTTGTTTCACAATAAAAAATATTTTGCATCTTCAAAGTGGTAGGCATGTTGTGTAAATTAAATTATATAAAACCCCCAAAAAATCCATTTTAATTCCAGGTTGTAAGGCAACAAAATAGGACAAATGCCAAAGGGGGGTGAATACTTTCGCAAACCACTCTACTAGGGATATCTGCATGCCAGTCAGACAGTCAGAGAAACACCCACTGATTGTAATATCTATTCATACAAAAAACAACGTTTTAAGGGAAATATTAGTTTTTGTCTGAAGATGAAAAAGAAGGGACATTCAAAATCTAATTGGACTTAAGCTGTTCAGCAATACGTTACGCAGCTCGACATCTGCTAGAGTACTGTAGCTTTATTGATCTACTGTACTTTAACAACAGATGCACTCACATTGGATGGGTTGATTAGGATTCAAACCTTCTATCAAACAGCCTAACACATACTCTTAAAGCTGGTTTAATATACTTGGTAATGTACCTGGATAATAATTTATTATAATAATGTAAACGCCCTTTTCATGTAAATAGATGTTGAATTTCCGGTCTTTCTCGGCTTCAGACAAAAGCTAATATTTCACTTAAAACGTTTTTTTTTTTTTTTTTATTAATTTCCAGGGGGTTTTCCCGGAAGGTCTGATAATAGCACGTCCTGCCACCAAACATTATTACTGTGCACTATAACTATTATATTATTATACAGCTAGCATGCTGTCTCACACTGGTCATGCAGTAGCAACTAGCTAACTAGCTAATCATGGACGCCAAAAGACACAGCTAACTAGCTAATCATGGACGCCAAAAGACACAGCTAACTAGCTAATCATGGACGCCAAAAGACACAGCTAACTAGCTAATCATGGACGCCAAAAGACACAGCTAACTAGCTAATCATGGACGCCAAAAGACACAGCTAACTAGCTAATCATGGACGCCAAAAGACACAGTTAACTTGGGAGCTCATGGGCACTAGTGATTTGCAATTTGCAAACGATTCATAATTTTTTCAACAACTATTTTTACTGACTTGAGAGTCATAATTTGTTTACCTGAGTGACTCGTTAATTTTTGTTGTTCATTTGACTTGCTAGTGTTAGCCACAAGGAGTCCTACACTAGGATTAATATTCACTCCTCCAGCTCAGCGGCTCCAGAGAGTGCTCTGACCACCAACATTATGTCTCATGTGTGCAGGAAAATAGATAATGCGCATAGAGAAGAAGAATACATGTTTAGAACTGATCATTGATTATTGAATGTTATGATGGACACAGCTTTGTAGAACCAAAAACATACACAGCCTCTGCTCAACAAACAACGACAGAGCAGCGGAATAATTTAGTATGAATCGTCAAGCAATGCATTCCATCAAGAGTCGTTCACAATCTAGTCCGGTTGCAGCCACAACTAGACCTCGTTTAAAATGTATCAAGAAATAATCGTATTTGTATGCCTAGCAATCAACAAATGTACGTTGTTTAAAGCACACGTTTACAAGTCTCAGTCACAAATGACAGCTCCAATAAGCCCCACTATGGTGAACGACATGCGAATGAGAGGCTCGTTGAATCACGACTCTTTAGAGGTTTCAATTCATTGTTCGCCGGTAGGGGGTCCTGCGTGCTCTGGGAATTACTGACTCAAATTAACAAAATTAGTCGAAAGATTTGTTCTTTTGACTGAACGAGTCAGTAAAAAAGAGCCGAACTTCCCATCACTAATGGACACACAGACTACATTACATTACAGAGTTTCTAAACCGTACTGTCTTTGCTACGTTAGCCAACTGGTTAGAAATAATTACACACGGATACAAAAAGTGGAATCATGCTATATTTGGACTAGATAATGCTAAACAAAGTCGGAACGTTATGTAAATTCAACAAACGACAATAAATAGTTAATCTGACAAAGAAAATCTGTTGAAATCGCACTGTGGATGTATTAGACTGTAGAATTTCATCCATACTTATATTTCACTGTGCAGCCTAACCTGTGGATGTTGCACCCATGAAATAGTCTACATAGTTGTGTTCTGTGGGTGTTTACGGAGCAGGCTGATACCACATTTCATGGATGCACAATCCATAGGTTAGGCTTTACTAGATCACTGGCCAGGAAGTAGCCACTAACTAATCGTGGAGGCGTGACCTATTCTTTGATACACTTGTTCATATCAAGCAACACATACAGACCGTTTGTGGAAAGGTCAAAATAACAACTCGTTTTTTGAAGGAAACTAAAATAGATTGAGACTTTCATTTATTTCCCAATTCATTTGTTGATCAAACCTGACAGTGAAACTAAAATAGATTGAGACTTTCATTTATTTCCCAATTCATTTGTTGATCTGAAATTGACAGGCTGAACGAATGCAGGAGTCAACGCGATCACGCGTTAGATTACTAATTCAGAGTACTATTTTTTAAATGTCACAGACTATAAAACATTTGCATAATATTTAGTATTCGGACACTCTCTTTTTTTATTTTCTTCAAATAGTGTCTATTAGTCGATGTGTGTTCAGAGAGCTGTCTGTTTCTAATGTCGCTGTTTGCCAAAATCACAACAGAATGATGCAATGTTCACAGTGACAGACTGCAGTTCTTCTAATTATGTTGATCTTGGGATGTCCTGTGTTGTGCCTCTGTTTTCAGAACTCTACACAGTGACAGCCCTGATGGAGGCTAACTAAAGACGTGTGTATGAAACTACAACATTCATTTGAATCTCCCATTTATATCAAGGCAGGATTGATCATTATCTTAACCTCTCTCTTTGTGTTCAAATTCCAGCTGATGCTTTTCCCACTAGGGGATGCTGGTGAAACCGGTGCTGCAAGTGTTCCTGGTTATTGGACCCAGAGTAAGTTCTGTATTGCTAACCATATTAACCCCCCCCCCCTATGTTATTGTACTCAGCATAGATAGGATGATTTGTAGCCAACTCCTCTCTCCTCTCAAGAAGAGGATACATGAAAATAATTGGATTGAGACAATAAATGTACAGCTTGGCTCCATTACACTACAGGAATGATAACCCAAAATGTGTTGCCTTTCTCAATCCAATTATTTTAATGTATCCTCTTCTTGATTCTGAATTGATACATCATTCATACAAATACTCTACACCACTGACAGAGAAAATACACCTTTCTGTTATTAAATGTTTTTGATTACCTTACATTACCTTGCATCGAGCTATGATGATTTCCAGGTCACAGAGACCCATTGTACCTGGTAAGACTTATGAACGTATTACCACCGGACTTTTCTCTCTGTCTGTGTTTTCTTCCCTGCAGGTACACCCAGGTCTTCACAGTGGGGACTCATCCTGCCCTCCATGAAGCCATCACAGTGGGGACTCATCCTGTCCTCCATGAAGCCAGTAGGGACTCATCCTGCCCTCCATGAAGCCATCACAGTGGGGACTCATCCTGCCCTCCATGAAGCCAGTAGGGACTCATCCTGCCCTCCATGAAGCCATCACAGTGGGGTCTCATCCTGCCCTCCATGAAGCCATCACAGTGGGGACTCATCCTGCCCTCCATGAAGCCATCACAGTGGGGACTCATCCTGCCCTCCATGAAGCCAGTAGGGACTCATCCTGCCCTCCATGAAGCCATCACAGTGGGGTCTCATCCTGCCCTCCATGAAGCCATCACAGTGGGGACTCATCCTGCCCTCCATGAAGCCATCACAGTGGGGACTCATCCTGCCCTCCATGAAGCCAGTAGGGACTCATCCTGCCCTCCATGAAGCCATCACAGTGGGGACTCATCCTGCCCTCCATGAAGCCATCACAGTCGGGACTCATCCTGCCCTCCATGAAGCCATCACAGTGGGGACTCATCCTGCCCTCCATGAAGCCATCACAGTGGGGACTCATCCTGCCCTTCATGAAGCCATCACAGTGGGGACTCATCCTGCCCTCCATGAAGCCATCACAGTGGGGACTCATCCTGCCCTCCATGAAGCCAGTAGGGACTCATCCTGCCCTCCATGAAGCCATCACAGTGGGGACTCATCCTGCCCTCCATGAAGCCATCACAGTGGGGTCTCATCCTGCCCTCCATGAAGCCATCACAGTGGGAACTCATCCTGCCCTCCATGAAGCCATCACAGTGGGGACTCATCCTGCCCTCCATGAAGCCATCACAGTGGGGACTCATCCTGCCCTCCATGAAGCCATCACAGTGGGGACTCATCCTGCCCTCCATGAAGCCAGTAGGGTCTCATCCTGCCCTCCATGAAGCCATCACAGTGGGGACTCATCCTGCCCTCCATGAAGCCATCACAGTGGGGACTCATCCTGCCCTCCATGAAGCCATCACAGTGGGGTCTCATCCTGCCCTCCATGAAGCCATCACAGTGGGGACTCATCCTGCCCTCCATGAAGCCAGTAGGGTCTCATCCTGCCCTCCATGAAGCCATCACAGTGGGGACTCATCCTGCCCTCCATGAAGCCATCACAGTGGGGACTCATCCCGCCCTCCATGAAGCCATCACAGTGGGGACTCATCCTGCCCTCCATGAAGCCATCACAGTGGGGACTCATCCTGCCCTCCATGAAGCCATCACAGTGGGGTCTCATCCTGCCCTCCATGAAGCCATCACAGTGGGGACTCATCCTGCCCTCCATGAAGCCATCACAGTGGGGACTCATCCTGCCCTCCATGAAGCCAGTGGTGACTCATCCTGCCCTCCATGAAGCCAGTGGGGACTCATCCTGCCCTCCATGAAGCCATCACAGTAGGGACTCATCCTGCCCTCCATGAAGCCATCACAGTGGGGACTCATCCTGCCCTCCATGAAGCCATCACAGTGGGGACTCATCCTGCCCTCCATGAAGCCATCACAGTGGGGACTCATCCTGCCCTCCATGAAGCCATCACAGTGGGGACTCATCCTGCCCTCCATGAAGCCATCACAGTGGGGACTCATCCTGCCCTCCATGAAGCCATCACAGTGGGGACTCATCCTGCCCTCCATGAAGCCAGTAGGGTCTCATCCTGCCCTCCATGAAGCCATCACAGTGGGGTCTCATCCTGCCCTCCATGAAGCCATCACAGTGGGGACTCATCCTGCCCTCCATGAAGCCAGTAGGGTCTCATCCTGCCCTCCATGAAGCCATCACAGTGGGGACTCATCCTGCCCTCCATGAAGCCATCACAGTGGGGACTCATCCTGCCCTCCATGAAGACATCACAGTGGGGACTCATCCTGCCCTCCATGAAGCCATCACAGTGGGGTCTCATCCTGCCCTCCATGAAGCCATCACAGTGGGGACTCATCCTGCCCTCCATGAAGCCATCACAGTGGTGACTCATCCTGCCCTCCATGAAGCCAGTAGGGTCTCATCCTGCCCTCCATGAAGCCATCACAGTGGGGACTCATCCTGCCCTCCAGCTGTAGTTGGAGACAACCGTGCATCTGAATAAAGTAGATGTTTTAACCCTCCTCTAAACCTTTTCAACTGCAAGTTATGTATTTTATTAGATTTATATTTTACCCTTATTTTACCAGGTAACTTGACTGAGAACACGTTCTTATTTACAGCAACGACCTGGGGAATAGCTACAGGAGGGGGGATGAATGAGCCAATTGGAAGCTGGGGATGAATGAGCCAATTGGAAGCTGGGGATGAATGAGCCAATTGGAAGCTGGGGATGAATGAGCCAATTGGAAGCTGGGGATGAATGAGCCAATTGGAAGCTGGGGATGAATGAGCCAATTGGAAGCTGGGGATGAATGAGCCAATTGGAAGCTGGGGATGATAGCAAATCCCTGACTTTATACATAGAATAATGACAAGGATGCGGAGTAAGCCTGTTTTTATACTTTAGTTTAATTTAACATTTAATATGTACTGAACCAAAATACAAACGCAACATGTAAAGTGTTGGACCCATGTTTCATGAGCTGAAATAAAAGATCCCAGAAATGTTCCATAGCACAAAAAGCTTAATTCTCTCAAATGTTGTGCAGAAATGTGTTTACATCCCTGTTAGTGAGCATTTCTCCTTTACCAAGATAATCCATCCACCTGACAGGTGTGGCATATCAAGAAGCTGATTAAACAGCACGATCATTACACAGGTGCACCTTGTGCTGGGGACAATAAAATACTACTCTAAAATGTGTGCAATTGGCATGCTGACTGCAGGAATGCCCACCAGAGCTGTTGCCAGAGAATTGAATGTTAATTTCTCTACATTAAGCCGCTTCAACGTCATTTTAGAGAATTCGGCAGTACGTCCAACCGGCCTCACAACCGCAGACCGCATGTAACCACGCTAGCCCAGAACCTCCACATCTGGCTTCTTCACCTGCGGGTTCGTCTGAGACCAGCCACCTGGACAGCTGATGAAACTGTAGGTTTGCACAACCAAATAATTTCTGCACAAACTGTCAGAAACCGTCTCAGGGAAGCTCATCTGCGTGCTCGTCATCCTCACCAGGGCCTTGACCTGACTACAGTTCAGCATCGTAACTGACTTCAGTGGGCAAATGCTCACCTTCATTGGCCACTGGCACGCTGGAGAAGTGTGCTCTTCACAGATTAATCCCGGTTTCAACTGTACAGGGCAGATGGCAGACAGCATATATGGCGTTGTGTGGGTGAGAGGTTTGCTGATGTCAGTGTTGTGAACAGAGTGCCCCATGGTGGCGGTGGGGTTATGGTATGGGCAGGCATAAGCTACGGACAACGAACACAATTGCATTTTATCGATGGCAATTTGAATGCACAGAGATACCGTGACGAGATCCTGAGGCCCATTGTTGTGCCATTCATCCGCCGCCATCACCTCATGTTTCAGCATGATAATGCACGGCCCCATGTCACAAGGATCTGTACACAATTCCTGGAAGCTGAAAATGTCCCAGTTCTTCCATGGCCTGCATACTCACCAGACATGTCACCCACTGAGCATGTTTATGATTCTCTGGATTGACGTGTATTGACTGAGTGTTCCAGTTCCCACCAATATCCAGAAACTTTGCACAACCATTGAAGAGGAGTGGGACAACATTCCACAAGCCACAATCAACAGCCTGATCAACTCAATGCGAAGGAGATGTGTTGCAATGCATGATGCAAATGGTGGTCACACCAGATACTGACTGGTTTTCTGATCCACACCCCTACGTAAAAAAAAAAAAGGTATCTGTGACCAACAGATGCATACTGTACATTGAACAACAGTCTCTAAGGTGCAGGGTTGAGTACCGGGTGGTAGCCGGCTAGTAACAGTGACTAAAGTTCAGGGCAGGGTACTGGGCGGAGGCCGGCTAGTAACAGTGACTAAAGTTCAGGGCAGGGTACTGGGCGGAGGCCGGCTAGTAACAGTGACTAAAGTTCAGGGCAGGGTACTGGGCGGAGTCCGGCTAGTAACAGTGACTAAAGTTCAGGGCAGGGTACTGGGCGGAGGCCGGCTAGTAACAGTGACTAAAGTTCAGGGCAGGGTACTGGGCGGAGGCCGGCTAGTAACAGTGACTAAAGTTCAGGGCAGGGTACTGGGCGGAGGCCGGCTAGTAACAGTGACTAAAGTTCAGGGCAGGGTACTGGGCGGAGGCCGGCTAGTAACAGTGACTAAAGTTCAGGGCAGGGTACTGGGCGGAGGCCGGCTAGTAACAGTGACTAAAGTTCAGGGCAGGGTACTGGGCGGAGTCCGGCTAGTAACAGTGACTAAAGTTCAGGGCAGGGTACTGGGCGGAGGCCGGCTAGTAACAGTGACTAAAGTTCAGGGCAGGGTACTGGGCGGAGGCCGGCTAGTAACAGTGACTAAAGTTCAGGGCAGGGTACTGGGCGGAGGCCGGCTAGTAACAGTGACTAAAGTTCAGGGCAGGGTACTGGGCGGAGGCCGGCTAGTAACAGTGACTAAAGTTCAGAGCAGGGTACTGGGCGGAGGCCGGCTAGTAACAGTGACTAAAGTTCAGAGCAGGGTACTGGGCGGAGGCCGGCTAGTAACAGTGACTAAAGTTCAGGGCAGGGTACTGGGCGGAGGCCGGCTAGTAACAGTGACTAAAGTTCAGGGCAGGGTACTGGGCGGAGGCCGGCTAGTGGTGACTGTTCTAAGGACTGGTTCTAGGGAACGTTAGCTCACTTAGATGCAGCAAAAGAGCTTGTGAAAAAAAAGTAATGAATTCAATGAAATAACTAATCTGATGGACATCTGTCCTCCTGGTCTGTCCTCCTGGTCTGTCCTCCTGGTCTGTCCTCCTGGTCTGTCCTCCTGGTCTGTCCTCCTGCTCTGTCCTCCTGGTCTGTCCTCCTGGTCTGTCCTCCTGCTCTGTCCTCCTGGTCTGTCCTCCTGCTCTGTCCTCCTGGTCTGTCCTCCTGGTCTGTCCTCCTGGTCTGTCCTCCTGGTCTGTCCTCCTGGTCTGTCCTCCTGCTCTGTCCTCCTGGTCTGTCCTCCTGGTCTGTCCTCCTGGTCTGGCTGCTTGGTCTGGCTGCTTACTAATGTTACAGTTCCTCTTTGGCTTGTGGAAGAAGGTGGTAAGTATACCTCTGTCATTGTGGGGGCCAACGCTGGGGTGGGCAAGGAGGCAACGCACCCTGAATTATGCTAGCCTCCTGAGCACATTCCTGACAGCAGAGGCATTGCTCCTCTCTGACCATCACCGGTCGGAGAGGTAGCTGTGGCTATAACGTTACTGTTGGTCGCTTGTACGGGACGTTTAACCCTGGAGCCTGCTAGCTAACAGCCGCTAGCTAGTTACCTAGCTGCAACATAAACAAATACTATTAAAAAGCATTCCGTCCTGAATTCAATTGTGAACATTGCTGAGAATTTAACAAAATATATTGAGCGTCAACGTTGTCAGGATATATAACGTTATATAGCTAGCTAATAGCTTGTGCCGCTAGCTACTGGTTGCTAATGGTGACAAGTAGTCTAGTCAGGAGAACGATATCACAGCCCAACATAGATAAAGTAGATCCCCAATGAAGACATACTACATTCTCACTTTGACTGAGACTGTCTGATCTGTAATCCTAATTCTGTCTATCCTTTTCTGTTTCTCCTTCAACAAAAATTATATATTAGCCTGTTAGCCTCCATGTAATTAGTTAGCTTTCCCTCATTGTGTTCGGATGTCTCTGTTGACAACTTCTCTGTGGTTCGGGTGTCTCTGTTGACAACTTCTCTGTGGTTCGGGTGTCTCTGTTGACAACTTCTCTGTGGTTCGGGTGTCTCTGTTGACAACTTCTCTGTGGTTCGGGTGTCTCTGTTGACAACTTCTCTGTGGTTCGGGTGTCTCTGTTGACAACTTCTCTGTGGTTCGGGTGTCTCTGTTGACAACTTCTATGTGGTTCGGGTGTCTCTGTTGACAACTTCTCTGTGGTTCGGGTGTCCTCTGTTGACAACTTCTCTGTGGTTCGGGTGTCTCTGTTGACAACTTCTCTGTGGTTCGGGTGTCTCTGTTGACAACTTCTCTGTGGTTCGGGTGTCTCTGTTGACAACTTCTATGTGGTTCGGGTGTCTCTGTTGACAACTTCTCTGTGTTTCGGGTGTCTCTGTTGACAACTTCTCTGTGGTTCGGGTGTCTCTGTTGACAACTTCTCTGTGGTTCGGGTCTCTGTTGACAACTTCTCTGTGGTTCGGGTCTCTGTTGACAACTTCTCTGTGGTTCGGGTGTCTCTGTTGACAACTTCTCTGTGGTTCGGGTCTCTGTTGACAACTTCTCTGTGGTTCGGGTGTCTCTGTTGACAACTTCTCTGTGGTTCGGGTGTCTCTGTTGATAACTTCTCTGTGGTTCGGGTGTTACTGTTGACAACTTGGTGGAATTTCTTGGAGGTCATTTCAAAAAGTGCCTATGTGATAATGCTAATATTTCAAACTCCCTTTTAGCAAGAAAACTAGCGAATCGATCGCGGCGCCATCTGGTGACCATTTAGGGAATGGAGTTCTTCTATTGACGGAGAAAAGAGGGGAAAAACAATAACTGGAAGATGGTTTAGGGTTCTATTCAATCCATAACGCTGAAGCGTTACAGATTCCGCAATCAAAATGTAAAGGTATATTTCAGATTGAGCCGACATATGCAGTGTTTACTGTGAATGTAGTCTCCGATAAAGCGGGAACTTGGCTTTTAAATTTCAATCACGCTGTAAAATGTGAACTTCTGCGATGTGGATTGAATAGAGCCCTAAGGTTGTAAATGGAGGACTAAGAACAAAATACCAAGAAATTAGAGATGAAGAAGAACCCACACCAGCTGAACTACCCCTTCTCTCTGGTGTGGGTTCTTCCTTCCCCTCTCCCCCCTCCACCCCCTTCCTCCCCTCCTCCCCTCTCCCCCCTCCTCCCCCTTCCTCCCCTCTCCCCTCTCCCCCCTCCACCCCCTTCCTCCCCTCTCCCCCCTTCCTCCCCTCTCCCCCCTCCTCCCTCCTCCATCCTCCATCCTCTCCCCCCTCCTCTCTCCCTCCTCCTCTCCCCCTTCCTCCCCTCTCCCCCCTTCCTCCCCTCTCCCCCCTCCTCCCTCCTCCTGTGGCTTCTAGGGGTTGTTGTAGGGAAGTGTATATGTTCTGAGACATCGTGCTCTACTGGAAGCACAGTAATACACAGCCCCGTCCCCAAGCTCCACGTTCTTGATCTCCAGAGTGGAGCTAGTCAGCTTCGGCCTGCTCATGGTGTATTTTACATCCTTCACAAAAGGAGGTTCTATTTCCCACACGTCTTGACCCAGAGAATATGTTAGCATCTCCATGTTGTTGTTGTCTCTCTGTCGGTACCAGAACATGTAGTAGTAGCTGCTGTCGTCATGGTAACACTGTAGCGTGACGGACACGTCTCCTTCTCTACAGACTGACAGGACAGGAGACTGTTGAACGGTTACACCGCCAGACACATCTGTGAAGAAAAAAGGCATAAAACATTTTTAAAAAAAAACTATGAAGTAGTATCACTTGAAAGTAAGTATCAACCTGGAAGTGATAACAATTCTAATAATTGCTGTAATTTTAAAGATTGCAGGAACAATGATCAGACTGACTTTGAAAACACAGAATATCAGTTTCAACACAAACACTGCTGATTGGTGTAGCCTGTCACAGTTTCAACACAAACACTGCTGATTGGTGTAGCCTGTCATGTCTGTAAGTAGAGGACAGTTCTTACTGGCAGTGAGGAGGAGAGACAGAGTCACACACAGCAGCTTCATACTGACAGACATCAGAGGACTGAGAGAAAGAGAACAGTCTGAACGTCTCCTCTGTTCACTCTCCTTCCTCAGACCAGGAAATGATGTCACCTTCTGGCTGGCTCCTTCTTCCTCAGACCTCTCACCTGTTCATCAGACCAGGAAATGATGTCACCAGGACACCAGGAAGTGATGCTGCTATCAAACAAATGTGCCTTTCCCCACATATTCTACCCTCCTTCCTCTCTCCCCTCCTCCTTCCTCTCTCTCCCCTCCTCCTCCCTCTCTCTCCCCTCCTACTTTCCTCCTCGCCCTCCCCTACTCCTTCTCTCTCTCCCCTCCTGTTCTCTCTCTCCCCTCCTCCTTCCTCTCTCCCCTCCTCCTTCCTCTCTCTCCCCTCCTCCTTCCTCCCTCTCCCTCCCCTCTCTCTCTCCCCTCCTCCTTCCCTCTCCCCTCCCTCCTTCCTCTCTCCTCCCTCTCTTCCTCTCTCTCCCTCCTCCTTTCCTCTCTTCCCCCTCCTCCTCTCTCTCTCCCCTCTCCTTCCTCTCTCTCTCCCCCCTCCTTCCGCTCTCCCCCCTCCTCCTCTCTCTCCCCTCCTCCTTTCCTCTCTCCCTCTCCTCCTTCCTCTCTTTCCCCCTCCTCCGTCCTCTCGCTCCCCCCTCCTCCCTTCCTCTCTCCCCTCCTCCTTCCTCTCTCCCCTCCTCCTTCCTCTCTCCCCCCTCCTCCTCCTCTCTCTCCTCCCCTCCTCCTTCCTCTCTCTCCCCTCCTCCTTCCTCTCTCTCCCCTCCTCCTTCCTCTCTCTCCCCTCTCCTCTCCTCCCCCCTTCCCCTCTCTCCCCTCCTCCTCCTCCTTCTCTCTCTCCCCTCCTCCTTCCTCCCCTCTCTCCTCCTCTCCTCTCCCCTCCTTCCTCCTCTCTCCTCCCCTCCTCCTTCCTTCTCTCTCCCCTCCTCCTTCCTCTCTCCCTCCTCCCCTCTCCTTCCTCTCTGCCCCTCCTCCTCCTCTCTTCCCTCTCCTCCCCTCTCTCCCTCGCTCCTCTCTCTCCCCCTCCTCCTTCCTCTCTCTCCCTCTCCCTCTCCCTCTCTCCCTCTCCTCTCTCTCTTCCTCCCCCTCGTCCTCTCCTCCCCTCCCTCCTCTCTTCTCCCCTCCTCCTTCCTCCTCTCCCCTCCTCCTTCTCTCCTTCCTCTCTCTCCTCTCCTCTTCCTCTCTCGCATCTCCTCTCTCTCCCCTCCTCCCCCTTCCTCTCTCCCCCTCCTCCTCCTCTCTCCCTCCTCTCTCTCTCCCCTCCTCCTTCCTCTCTCTCCCCCGCTTCCTCCTCTCTCCTCTCCTCCTCCTCCTCCTATCTTCCCTCCTCTCTCTCTCTCCTCCTCCTTCCTCTCTCTATCCCTCCTCCTCTCCCTCTCCTCCTTCCCCCATCCACCTCCTCCTCTCCTCCTCCTGTGCTGGCTGGTCATTCTCCCCATCTGTCTGTCATCATCACTCCATCCTTCCTTCTACCTCCTCTATACCTCCTCAGCTCCTCCTTTCTACATCACTCCTTCCCCCATCCCCTCTCTCCTCCTGGCGCTGTAGAGTTGTTTACACAATAATCCAATTTTTTATAAAGCCCTTTTTACATCAGCAGATGTCACAAAGTGCTTATACCGAAACCCAGCCTAAAACCCCAAAGCAAGCAATGCATATTTATAGAAGCACGGTGGTTAGAAAAAACTCCTTAGAAAGGCAGGAACCAAGAAAGAAACCTAGAGAGCAACCAGGTTCTGAGGGGTGGCCAGTCCTCTTCTGGCTGTACTGGGTAGAGAGCAACCAGGTTCTGAGGGGTGGCCAGTCCTCTTCTGGCTGTGTCGGGTGGAGATTATAAGAGTACATGACCAGTCCGCGTGATCTAAACTATCTTGAAGCATAGCTTTCCGATTGGTCAGACCAACGTTGAACAGTCCTTACCACGGGTACTTCCTGTTTAAGTCTCTGGCTATAGGAAGGAAGGAGCAGAGTAGAGGCATGATCTCATTTGACAAAGGGAGGGTGGGGTAGGGCCTTGTAGCAGTCCCGAAAGCGGGAGTAGAAACGGTCAAGAATTATTGACGAGCGTGTACCGCTGGCAACGTGTTGATAAAACTTCGGTAGCATTTTCCTCAGATTTGCGGTCTCAGGATATGCAGTTCCCAGTGTAGTTCCTTGAGAGCCGTCGTGATGTTGGCTTGAGGGGGAATACACACGGCCGTGACGATGACCGAAGAAAATGATCTGCGGTCGGTATTTGATGGTGAGGTATTCCAGAGGGAGAACCCTGCTGGCTGTATGTCCGGAGAGAGCCATGATTCTGTAAAACAGAGTATGTTACAGTCCCTGACGTCTCTCTGGATGGAGATCCTCGCCGTGAGCTCGTCTACTGAACATTAGTGAGTGGATGGTATACACGCCTCCTGAGTCGGACTAAACTACGAAAAAAACTACTGAAATACGGACTCCGTATTCCTCTTCCCTGTCGGTGGCGTCTTGGAGCAACCTTTGGGATTGTTGGAAATGCCTCGGGGGGGGGGGGGGGGGGGGGGGGGGGGGGGGTACGAACAAAGGATCCAATTGAGGAAAGTCACATTTCTGGTCGATGAGGGCCCACACCGACCCAGAGGACTGGGTGATCGCGCTCTCCGAGGCCGACGTGAGTAGGGTCTTTAATCAGGTCAACACTCGCAAGGCTGCGGGACCGGACGGTATTAAAAGGGCGCGTACTCAGAGCATACGCAGATCAGCTGACAGGCATATTCACAATAAATGTCGACCTCTCCTCGTCCCAGTCTGTAATGCCCACGTCTTAAGATGACCACCATCATTCCTGTTCCTAAGAACTCTAAGGCTTCACGCCACAATGACCACCGCCCTGCAGCGCTCACATCTGACATCACGAAGTGCTTTGAAAGGCTAGTACGCACATTTTATGGCTTAAAAAAGGTGTTGAACACATAAAAACATAAGCTCTTCGCTGTATTCGTTGAGTCTCTCTCTAGTACGGTTTTGAAATCTCAGTATTAACTTTGCTGTGTGTTTGAGGCTTCTTTTTACAGTATAGGAGCACTTGATTTGCTCTCTGGGCCTGCCGGGTATGTGGAGATCTACCTTCAGACATATGAAATGGCTCAAAACGGTAACACTTTGCCTTCCAGGCGCCAGGGGGCTGCTGAATCAAGTGCACCTACCGCCAACAGTGTGAAACAAATACAAAAAATAGGAACACAAGGCTTTATCGCTGGGTTTTTTACAGAAATGTTTGGTGATCGATTAGGAATGCCTTGGAGATCGACCAGTCGATTGTGATCGACTGGTTGGTGACCACCGCCCTAGACCCACTCCAATTTGCATACCGCCCCAACAGATCCATAGACGATGCAATCTCAATTGCACTCCACACTGCCCTCACCCACCTAGATAAGAGGAATACCTATGTGAGAATGCTGTTCATTGACTACAGCTCAGTGTTCAACACCATTGTCCTCTCCAAGCTCGTCACCAAGCTTAGGACCCTCAGACTGAACACCTCCCTCTCCTGGACTTCCTGATGGGCCGACCCCAGGTGGTGAGGGTAGGCAACAACACCTCCGCCACGCTGACCCTTAACATGGGGGCCCCACAGGGGTGTGTGCTTAGTCCCCTCCTGCACTCCCTGTTCACCCACGACTGAGAGGCCAAACAAGACTCCAACACCATCATCAAGTTTGCTGACGACACGACGGTGGTATGCCTGATCACCGGCGACGATGAGACAGCCTATAGGGAGGAGGTCAGTGACCTGGCAGTGTGGGGCCGGGACAACAACCTCCCCCTCAAAGCCAGTAAGACCAAGGAGCTGATCATGGACTACAGGAAATGGGGGGAGCACGCCCACATCCACATCGACGGGGCTGCAGAGAAGTGGGTTGAGAGCTTCAAGTTCCTCGGTTTTCAAATCACTAAGAACTTAAAATGGTCGAACTCACATGCACACAGTTGTGAAGAAGGTGCGACAGTGCCTCTTCCCCCTCAGGAAGTTAAAAAGGTTTGGTATGGGCCCTCAAATCCTCAAAAAGTTCTACAGATGCATCTTTACTGGCTGCATCTCTGGTTGGTATGGCAACTAACTGCCCTCGATCGCATGGCGCTTGTAAGGGTTGGTGTGAGGTGTGACCCAGGTGCGGTGCAGGATAGGCAGTAGGCAGTAGGCAGAGATGGTGAAACAAGGATCTTTACTGGTGGTCCCAAAACCAGGATACAAAATAACGGACTTGTCACGATACAATAAAGGAGGAGCAAATAAGTAACCTTACCCCTATACATATCTACCTCCATCACTCCAGTATCCCTCCACATTGTTAATATGGTACTGGAACTGACCCTGTATATAGTCACCTTACCCCTATACATATCTACCTCCATCACTCCAGTATCCCTGCACATTGTTAATATGGTTCTGGAACTGACCCTGTATATAGTCTCCTGACCCCTATACATATCTACCTCCATCACTCCAGTATCCCTGCACATTGTTAATATGGTACTGGAACTGACCCTGTATATAGTCTCCTGACCCCTATACATATCTACCTCCATCACTCCAGTATCCCTGCACATTGTTAATATGGTACTGGAACTGACCCTGTATATAGCTACTGACCCTGGAACTGTCCCTGTATATAGCTACTGACCCTGGAACTGTCCCTGTATATAGCTACTGACCCTGGAACTGACCCTGTATATAGCTACTGACCCTGGAACTGTATATAGCTACTGACCCTGGAACTGATCCTGTATATAGCTACTGACCCTGGAACTGATCCTGTATATAGCTACTGACCCTGTATATAGCTACTGACCCTGGAACTGTCCCTGTATATAACTACTGACCCTGGAACTGTCCCTGTATATAGCTACTGACCCTGGAACTGTCCCTGTATATAGCTACTGACCCTGGAACTGTATATAGCTACTGACCCTGGAACTGATCCTGTATATAGCTACTGACCCTGGAACTGATCCTGGATCTGATCCTGTATATAAACTTCTTCTTAATTTCTCATGTTCTTCTTGTTTCTTATTTCTCGTGTATTTTTTGATCTTACATTGATTATTATTATTATTATTATTATTGTTATTATTGATGCATTGTTGGGTTTGGAGCAAGAAAGAAAGGCATTTCACTGTATTTAAAAAAAAACTTGAAACTTCAACTTTAAAAATCAAGTAAAAACCTAGAGAAACATTTAGAAACAAAACCAATGAAAACATGTTTTCTGAGGTAATTTTTTTCCAAAATGCTTGATGAGTTTACCAACAGGAGCAGTAGGATGGAGAAGTTAACAACACCTCTAACCAATCATTGTGTTGTTCAGAGGAATATATTTCATGTTCTCCAGGGGAAAGCGGTTGTCTGTTTGTCATCACGAACTAAGCTACTACGCTATGACTGTAGCAACACTGCCCCCACTGGACATCCGCTGAACTAAATCTAAAATGTACACTGTATGTACAGGCTTGGCTATGGCAGAGAGAAAAGGCTACTTGCTATGTAGCTCAACCAATGAGGAGATGGGAAATCCGTTTACAATCCCCGAATGGATCCTACCACTGTCTCACACTCAAACTGATTGTAGTAATTAGTAACAGCGCCACCCTCAGGCCACTCCAGGTAAGTACACGTCCATACATGACAGTACTCACAATAGATGTGTGGTAAACTATTCAGACTTATGTTTAGGTTTAGGTTTATTTAAACATATTGGTACTGTACCAGGGCCGGCGCCAGAACAAAATCTGTTGGACGGGCCTTTTGATATCCGTAGCGGGCCCGTTTTTTTTCACGGGACCCCCTATGTGTGAAGGCGCGTGCGAGTTCACCATTTTTTTGGGGGGTGTTATCGTAAGCTTACAATTTATCCTACTCTTTCTACCGATCTGCGTGCCAGTTATGATAATTTTTTTATGTGCGCGTTTTCATGGAACAGTTTCATTTCAATAATAATTATTTAGTTTCTCAAAAATCATTGTCACGTAGTTAATCTGAAGTAAAACGATAACAAATCTTAAAGGAAAAATTCAACTAAGGCAAGGGCACCGGCCTCTGCCATATGGACACATTAATACACTGTTGTCCATTAGCGGCTAAAGAAATGAGCGCAGCGAACTCAGAGAAGTTATATAATATATAGTTATATATATAGAAGCCTATAGGCCAATGCAGCAGTAGACCTATAACAAAAAAAAATAATTAAAAAAATAAAAAATAAAGATAAAAAAAATAAAATAATAAAAATAAATAAAGTGAAAAAAATTGAAATATTTAAATATTCCATCGTCAAACTAAGTAAAAAATACAAAAGCCAACAAATAAAAACAATAGAAAATATCATGATGAAAATTCTGGTTATTTCAATCACATTCATCTCTCTACTAGCTATTGCTAGTGAAGTGAAACATTGTATCCAATCATCAACTGGGTCCGGCCAGAAGCTGTCGCTAGCAAACTTGCAACATTGTATCGACTAGCCTATTCCGGGCCCTCAGAGTTTCCCGCGCCAGTGAGATCTGGTGCAACCCAATTACCTTCAGAAGTCACATAATTAGTTAAATAAAGTCCACCTGTGTGCAATCTAAGTGTCACATGATCTGTCACATGATCCCAGTATATATACACCTGTTCTGAAAGGCCCCAGAGTCTGCAACATCACTAAGCAAGGGGCACCACCAAGCAAGCGGCACCATGAAGACCAAGGAGCTCTCCAAACAGGTCAGGGACAAAGTTGTGGAGAAGTACAGATCAGGGTTGGGTTATAAAAAAATATCAGAAACTTTGAACATCCCACGGAGCACCATTAAAATTAAAAAATTGAAAGAATATGGCACCACAACAAACCTGCCAAGAGAGGGCCGCCCACCAAAACTCATGAACCAGGCAAGGAGGGCATTAATCAGAGAGGCAACAAAGAGACCAAAGATAACCTTGAAGGAGCTGCAAAGCTCCACAGCCGAGATTGGAGTATCTGTCCATAGGACCACTTTAAGCCATACACTCCACAGAGCTGGGCTTTACGGAAGAGTGGCCAGAAAAAAGCAATTGCTTAAAGAAAGAAATAAGCAAACACGTTTGGTGTTCACCAAAAGCATGTGGGAGACTCCCCAAAAATATGGAAGAAGGTACTCTGGTCAGATGACACTAAAATTGAGATTTTTGGCCATCAAGGAAAATGCTATGTCTGGCGCAAACCCAACACCTCTCATCACCCCGAGAACACCAGACTTCAATCCAATTGAGAATCTGTGGTATGATTTAAAGATTGCTGTACACCAGCGGAACCCATCCAACTTGAAGGAGCTGGAGCAGTTTTGCCTTGAAGAATGGGCAAAAATCCCAGTGGCTAGATGTGCCAAGCTTATAGAGACATACCCCAAGAGACTTGCAGCTGTAATTGCTTTCGCAAGCCACTGTATGGGATCATCAGATCATGGTATTTTGCTCTTTTACACTGAGGCTTGGTGATTATCGAGGCCGAGAGGGTTGGAAAGATTTTTCAAATACTGAGGAACTATCATTCGCAATGGATGTTGAAAAAACAATTTCAGCTTTTTACATTTACATTTTAGTCATTTAGCAGACACTCTTATCCACAGCGACTTACAGTTAGTGAATATATATATTTTTTTATAAAAAAAATATTATACTGGCCCCCCGTGGGAATCAAACCCACAACCCTGGCGTTGCAAACGCCATGCTCTACCATGCTGAGTTAAGACAATCAGAAACCAGACATTGCCAAATGGACACTTTCCTACATTTGCACGCAGCAGGCCAGGTAAATGACTGTAATTAATACATGCATTAACAGAAATTAATATAACCAAATGACGGGGGATTAACGGTACATTTACTAGGCCTACTGGTGACATGCAGTATGTAATGGGGAATTGATAAAAAATAATCAGTCAAAGGGCCAACAATTCACAGAATGGAACAATGAATGTGCAAGAATTGACGGGAGACAGCTGAGTGCATTCTGGAGAGATGAGTGCATTCTGGAGAGCTGAGTGCATTCTGGAGAGCTGAGTGCATTCTGGAGAGCTGAGGGTATTCTGGAGAGTTGAGTGCATTCTGGAGAGCTGAGTGCATTCTGGAGAGCTGAGGGTATTCTGGAGAGCTGAGTGCATTCTGGAGAGCTGAGTGCATTCTGGAGAGCTGAGGGTATTCTGGAGAGCTGAGTGCATTCTGGAGAGCTGAGTGCATTCTGGAGAGCTGAGGGCATTCCGCAGAGAGACATGCCATATCTTTGCCACACACCCCTCCCCTTCCTCCTGTTGCAACATTTTACATTTGACATTTTAGTCATTTTTTTTCAATTATACTCAAGACACATTATCTTCACACATATTTTAGATGCTTTTCACTGACAGCCGCAACTCAATCAGCTAGACCTACTGCCACGCGTACTACACAAATTGTGGGCTTCCCAAATAGGCATTTGCCTACACACTTGAAACAATCCACTGCTATTTTTTTTATTTTTAAGAAGCTAATGATCCTCTGTGGCTAAGTCATGCCCCCTGGTGAAGTATTTTGAATGATTTTATTTCGACAGGAGTAATTATAATTCTGGCGAAACATTAATTTACTTTAGGGGAAGCCAGCATCCCAACAGTGCACTGTGCAACCGCCAACTTTCCTTTCCAATTCGCAAGAGGCTGAAACCAGAGATCTGTATATAACGACGAGATGCTCATGTCTCTGCCCTAACAATGGGAGTTGTTGTCCCAAAGGTGAGAAGGCAGGCGACAAGCTTAGGTCTATCCATATTATTCCCATAGAAATGCATTGGGTTTATTCTAGACAGATTTTGGCGAGAGTGAGCTCTCTCGCTTCGCCTCTTCCTCTCTGCTGAATCTCTCTCACCGGAGAAAGCATCCGAGTGAGCGAAACAGCGCCCCTCTGTGTTACTATATGAAGTCCATGTATCTGATGCTGTCTGGACAGAAATAGTATGACATGCCATAATCTTTCATTTACATTTACATTTACATTACATTTAGCGGACGCTCTTATCCAGAGCGACTTACAGTTAGTGCATACATTATTATTTTCATACTGGCCCCCCGTGGGAAACGAACCCACAACCCTGGCGTTGCAAACGCCATGCTCTATCAACTGAGCTACCTCCCTGTCTGCCATTTCCTCCCCTACCCTGGACGACGCTGGGCCAATTGTGCGCCGCCCCATTGGTCTCCCGGTTGCGGCCGGCTACAGCAGAGCCTGGATTCGAACCAGGATCTCTAGTGGCACAGCTAGCACTGCGATGCAGTGCCTTAGACCACTGTGCCACTCGGTGGTCTAAGGCCTTTCGGTCCATACAGCATCAGATACATGGACAGAACCAGGGCAGTCCAACCCTCTTCCTGGAGATCGACCATCCTGTGGGTTTTCAGTCCAACCCTCTTCCTGGAGATCGACCATCCTGTGGGTTTTCAGTCCAACCCTCTTCCTGTAGATCGACCATCCTGTGGGTTTTCAGTCCAACCCTCTTCCTGGAGATCGACCATCCTGTGGGTTTTCAGTCCAACCCTCTTCCTGGAGATCGACCATCCTGTGGGTTTTCAGTCCAACCCTCTTCCTGGAGATCGACCATCCTGTGGGTTTTCAGTCCAACCCTCTTCCTGGAGATCGACCATCCTGTGGGTTTTCAGTCCAACCCTCTTCCTGGAGATCGACCATCCTGTGGGTTTTCAGTCCAACCCTCTTCCTGGAGATCGACCATCCTATGGGTTTTCAGTCCAACCCTCTTCCTGGAGATCGACCATCCTGTGGGTTTTCAGTCCAACCCTCTTCCTGGAGATCGACCATCCTGTGGGTTTTCAGTCCAACCCTCTTCCTGGAGATCGACCATCCTGTGGGTTTTCAGTCCAACCCTCTTCCTGGAGATCGACCATCCTGTGGGTTTTCAGTCCAACCCTCTTCCTGGAGATCGACCATCCTGTGGGTTTTCAGTCCAACCCTCTTCCTGGAGATCGACCATCCTGTGGGTTTTCAGTCCAACCCTCTTCCTGGAGATCGACCGTCCTGTGGGTTTTCAGTCCAACCCTCTTCCTGGAGATCGACCATCCTGTGGGTTTTCAGTCCAACCCTCTTCCTGGAGATCGACCATCCTGTGGGTTTTCAGTCCAACCCTCTTCCTGGAGATCGATCATCCTGTGGGTTTTCAGTCCAACCCTCTTCCTGGAGATCGACCATCCTGTGGGTTTTCAGTCCAACCCTCTTCCTGGAGATCGACCATCCTGTGGGTTTTCAGTCCAACCCTCTTCCTGGAGATCGACCGTCCTGTGGGTTTTCAGTCCAACCCTCTTCCTGGAGATCGACCATCCTGTGGGTTTTCAGTCCAACCCTCTTCCTGGAGATCGACCATCCTGTGGGTTTTCAGTCCAACCCTCTTCCTGGAGATCGATCATCCTGTGGGTTTTCAGTCCAACCCTCTTCCTGGAGATCGACCATCCTGTGGGTTTTCAGTCCAACCCTCTTCCTGGAGATCGACCATCCTGTGGGTTTTCAGTCCAACCCTCTTCCTGGAGATCGACCATCCTGTGGGTTTTCAGTCCAACCCTAATGTAACACACCTGATTCTACTTATTACCTGCTCAACAAGACCTTAACTAGCTGAATCAGATATGCTGAATACATTTGCCAAATTTTCTAAAAAGCTGTTTTCGCTTTGTTTTTTTGTTTTCTTATTAAAAAATTTAGTCATTTAGCAGACGCTCTTATCCAGAGCGACTTACAGTTAGTCATTATGGGGTATTGTGTGTAGATTGATGAGGATTTTTGTATTTATTTTTTATTCATTTTAGAATAAAGCTGTAATGTAACAAAATGTGGAAAAGGTCAAGGGGTCTGAATACTTTCTGAATGAATTGTATATTTAAAAAAATGAAAAAAAGTTGCCCACTCTATATTAACCTAACTCATTAAACCTAACTCATTAAACCTAACCCATTAAACCTAACCCATCAAACCTAACCCATTAAACCTAACCCATTAAACCTAACCCATTAAACCTAACTCATTAAACCTAACTCATTAAACCTAACCCATTAAACCTAACCCATTAAACCTAACCCATTAAACCTAACTCATTAAACCTAACCCATTAAACCTAACCTATTAAACCTAACTCAGTAAACCTAACCCATTAAACCTAACCCATTAAACCTAATCCATTAAATCTAACCCATTAAACCTAACCCATTAAACCTAACCCAGTCCATGGTTCGTGTACCTTGGTTGGAAGCCAGTTTACCCATTAAATTGTTGGGAGCATATGGGGTCTTTCTATAAACTAGGGTACCAGTGAGTATTTCTTACGCTGGACAACTTGTCACAGATCTGATGTCATTGATAATAATCTGCCATTTTTTTCAAGTCATTACATTAAGATATAAGGGGGAACATAGATATATTCAATAAAATTCACGGTTTGATTTCAAACCTATGTTTAACCCTTTCTCATGGTTGATGTATTGACAGACTTGTCCAAAATCGTGTGACATAAAAAATAACTTTTGTGTCCTTGCATTTATGGCAGTGGAAGTTGCCGTTATATCATACATTAAGCATTAATCAGTTCAATTTGACATTGAACTTCAGCCCTGTAAGAATCATGGATCTAGCTGTCGGACAGCCCTGTAAGAATCATGGATCTAGCTGTCGGACAGCCCTGTAAGAATCATGGATCTAGCTGTCGGACAGTTTTTTGTATCTCAGAAATGCATTGTAATGACGTAACATTTAGTGTCTCCTTATGTTACGGGGAAACAGTTTTCATGGGCACACAAATCCCCCAAAATGTATGTGATTGCAAAATCGAATGCTTCTAACTGAAAGAGTCACCTTACCTTGATACTTTAAAACCCAAATCGATACTGTCATTAACGTGGTTCTTCAATGATTATGCATAACATTTGTTTGATGCGCATTTTGTGTCCAGCTGTTAAATTACACATTGATACTTTCACACATCAACATCTGATCCTGGAAGGAATTTTCTGAATGACAGTCAGGTGACTAACAGCTGTTGTGATAGCGCGTGCGATGCTACAACAGCCCAAGTGCTGGAAAAAAAAAAAGTGTTGGAAAATTAATGTCCAGAATATTTTGGTGTCTCATTCCTTATGCCTGTGAAGACAGTTGTGTCTGGATCCAATATCCCTAGCGAATTGATGTTTATCATCTGTTGTTGTCTGATTGATTTACAGCAGGATCTCGTTAGATTTAACAGAGCAAAAAGCACCGAGGTAATGAGTTCATGTTTTCATATGTTTTTGTGCCTCGGATTGAACACCGAGTTTACTATTGCGCAACACACAACGCTATTCCTATCAATTACTCTGGATATAATGACATCACATTACATAGCCTAGATGGCTTCTTCACAATACGATGTGGTAATGAAGTAACATGACAAATACATTTTTGGTTTCCATGTGTACACCTGCAATGTTAAACGAAACAAGGGGCTTGAAGCAGCCTACTGAACTTTGAATTTGGAGCTCAGAAATTCAAGAACTGGAATAGGCCAACCTTGAAAACCAGACATTTCCTCAATTTGGTTCTTGAAAAGGACTCGTGATTACTGTAGCCAACTTATAATTTTTCCTGCTCCCTTATAATTATCCGCGATTTTTTTTTTGGATCCGTTTTTGTAATAGATGTGGCCACTTTCATTTGTTTCCCGGTGTTGCGCCACTCTGTTGCGGTAAAACCACGTGCGCTTATTATGAGGATGACAACATTTTAATGTCGGCTTCGACTTGGCTTTCAAATACAAATCTTAACATTACAAAAGGAAGCTGGTTTTGGTTCGACTTGGCTTTCAAATACAAATCTTAAAATTACAAAAGGAACCTGGTTTTGGTTTGACTTGGCTTTCAAATACAAATCTTAACATTACAAAAGGAACCTGGTTTTGGTTCGACTTGGCTTTCCATACAAATCTTAACATTACAAAAGGAACCTGGTTTTGGTTCGACTTGGCTTTCAAATACAAATCTTAACATTACAAAAGGAACCTGGTTTTGGTTCGACTTGGCTTTCCATACAAATCTTAACATTACAAAAGGAACCTGGTTTTGGTTCGACTTGGCTTTCCATACAAATCTTAACATTACAAAAGGAACCTGGTTTTGGTTCGACTTGGCTTTCCATACAAATCTTAACATTACAAAAGGAACCTGGTTTTGGTTCGACTTGGCTTTCCATACAAATCTTAACATTACAAAAGGAACCTGGTTTTGGTTCGACTTGGCTTTCCATACAAATCTTAACATTACAAAAGGAACCTGGTTTTGGTTCGACTTGGCTTTCCATACAAATCTTAACATTACAAAAGGAACCTGGTTTTGGTTCGACTTGGCTTTCCATACAAATCTTAACATTACAAAAGGAACCTGGCATTTGGTTGCTTTCTCATTAGAAAACAACTGATGGTGAGATGAATGCTATTCGTGGCTTTATTACCTGGGCCTGCGTCAGCCACATCGGCTACATGGCATCCACTCTATTTAATCAGGCAAGTCCACATTATTCTTACATATTTTACAATGTAATAATACTTTGAATATCAATGCAATGGAAAGGCCCCCCCAAAAAAACATTATTCTTAAAGTGGTAATGTCCTTTTACATTTTTTGTCATTTAGCAGACGCTCTTATCCAGAGCGACTTTACAGTTAGTGATTGCATTCATTTTCATATTGGCCCCCCGTGGGAAACGAACCCACAATCCTGGTGTTGCAAGCGCCATGCTCTACCAACTGAGCTACACGGGGCCTACTTTTGTGTGTGTTCTAGATCAGGCCCTATTTGTACAGTATATACATTATACAATTGTATAACATTGAGGTCCTTGAACATTTAAATTACATTAAAAAAAAAAAGGTAATAAAGCATGAAAGATCCTCCACCTCTCCTCCTCCTCCTCCCAATGGGGTCTCTCTCCAGCAGATACCTTCTCACTCCACAGATGCTGTGAGACGAGTGCTCAGACAGGATGTGTAATGGTGCCTGAGAAGATGGTGCTTTACTGCCAACAACGACACGGACACGGGTGGTGAAATTACATTTATAATTAGAAGCTAGGTACTAGCTAGTGTGTGCTAGCTAGCTAGTGTGTACAAAATAGTGTGTACTAGCTAGCTAGTGTGTACTAGCTAGTGTGTACTAGCTAGCAGGACAAGCAACAGTGGTTAACATAACGCCATGGACCAGAGCTAGTGCGCCATCTGGTATGTGCGTAGCACACTGACGCCCTGGACCAGAGCTATTGACTCACGCAGTACATGAGACCAACAAACGTCTACAGGTTGCGTACCTGGATGCTTCTCCCTCCTCCTGCGGTCTGCTGGACCCAGTAGAGACGGTCTAGGGCTGGGGATCTGTGGACCTCCTCCTGCGGTCTGCTGGTCCCAGTAGAGACGGTCTAGGGCTGGGGTTCTGTGTTCCTCCTCCTGCGGTCTGCTCGTCCCAGTAGAGCCGGTCTAGGGCTGGGGTTCTGTGTTCCTCCTCCTGCGGTCTGCTGGTCCCAGTAGAGCCGGTCTAGGGCTGGGGTTCTGTGGTTCTGTGTTCCTCCTCCTGCGGTCTGCTGGTCCCAGTAGAGCCGGTCTAGGGCTGGGGTTCTGTGGGAACACTGCAGCTCCTCTGGCCCTCCCTGGTTCCTGATCACAGATACAGGACTCTGGTGAATGGTGGTGTTCAGAGAGGAACCCGTGGAGAGAGGGAGAGAGTGAGGAGAAGAAGAGGAAGAGGAAGGAGAAGACGAAGAATAATAATTTTAAAGTAGTCAACTGGGTGAGGCGTCTTTTTGAAGGCATTAACTCCGCCATGGTTCGTTGGACAAAGCGTATAATAATAATAATAATAATAATAATAATACTAATAATAATAATAATATGCCATTTAGCAGACGCTTTCATCCAAAGCGACTTACAGTCATGTGTGCATACATTTTTACATATGGGGATGAATGGAGTTTTTGTAGGGTTTTTGGATAAACACTGAAGAAAAGGTCTGTGGTAAACCCAGGTTTAGGAAACCTTATACGTTTGGTTCTATGAGATAATCTCCATCAGCTAACTTTTTATAAATTATGAAGCATTTATGTAATCAGAAAAAGCACATAAAGGCCTCATAATTCATAAAGGTCACGTTAACTGACTGATATTATCTCATAGAATAAAACCTATAAAATCTCCTAAGCCTGTGTTGACCTCTGACCTTATTTTCGGTGTTTATCTCAAAACCCTATTCTTTCCCCATTCATTTTCCCCATAGAGATGGCTGAACGAACCAGAGGAAACTCATTTCCGGGTTTTAGGACTACAAGCTGGCGAGTTCTATGAAGAAGAAGAAGAAAACGGACTACTTTAAAATGGAGATCGCCTCAATGGTGCTGCCCATGCTGTCACAGACGCTGTAATGGCACAGATACAAAGATGAGTCCTCTATCTATCTCTATGGCCTGTTGTTCACACGCGTATCTGCCCTCTCATTGGCTAGAATGGTCCCACCTGATCTCATCTCCTCCTGCCTGCCTTCTGTCTTTGGGGACCTGTGTTTCCATTGTTAGAGCGGTCACTCGAATATCTTGTCAATATAATAGACAATCTTTGGTGTAGTTTAGAGGAAGGGGAGTGGTTTTGTGTATGGTGTAGAGGGAGGGGGAGGGGTTTTGTTTTGTGTGTAGTGCAAAGTGTATCTGCTTCACTGTGCTTTACTCACAGCACAATAATATACCCCAGTGTCTTCAACTCTCACTGCAGGCGACCCCAGAAAACCCTCATTCTCTGCGTCGCCTGAGATGTTAAAGTTCTCGGCAACATCAAACGCTTCTTTAAAGGACAGGAAGCCGATGATCTGGAGCTGTTGTCCATGTGTCTGACGGTACCAGTAGATCTTATCATAGTTTCTGTCATGGTGACTGCAGGTAATCTTTAAGGTGTTTCCTGGCCTCTTGGTGAGTTGAAGAGGAGATTGGTGGACAGAGAGGGACACACAGGAACCTGGGGAGGAGAGAGGGAAGATGAAACACAGAGAGACAATAATAAAACAGATTATCTACTAACTGAACCTTACCTTCACCTGATATACTGAACCTTACCTTCACCTGATGTACTGAACATTATCTTCACCTGATATACTGAACCATACCTTCACCTGATATACTGAACCTTACCTTCACCTGATGTACTGAACCTTATCTTCACCTGATGTACTGAACCT
Source organism: Coregonus sp. 'balchen' (assembly GCA_902810595.1). Taxonomy (NCBI): domain Eukaryota; kingdom Metazoa; phylum Chordata; class Actinopteri; order Salmoniformes; family Salmonidae; genus Coregonus; species Coregonus sp. 'balchen'. The sequence continues at coordinate 45,652,147 of LR778281.1, forward strand.
TACCTTCACCTGATATACTGAACCTTACCTTCACCTGATATACTGAACCTTACCTTCACCTGATATACTGAACCTTACATTCACCTGATATACTGAACCTTATCTTCACCTGATATACTGAACCTTATCTTCACCTGTGAGCCAGAGGAGTGAGACAGTAGCTGTGAGGAGGACTCTGATCATGATGTCTGTCTGTCTGTCTGTCTGTCAGAGCTGTAGAGTTAGATCTATGTCTATGGTCAGAGGTGTTCAGAGTGTTTGTTCTGAGGTGGGAGGAGCTTATAGCTGATGTATCGCCCTACAGTACAGTGGAACATCACTGCTCTCTGCTGGAAGGTATTGCTACAGTAACATAAAACAAAACATGGAGTTTGTAAAAAAAGAAATGCCTCTATTTTGAAGAAAATAAACCCTAAATGTTGTTATAGTTTTTTTTAGGATGTTTAGTATTGTGGATGTGGGCTCCCGAGTGGCGCAGCGGTCTAAGGCACTGCATCTCACTGCTTGAGGCGTCACTACAGACCCCCTGGTTCGATTCCAGGCTGTATCACAACCGGCCGTGATTGGGAGTCCCATAGGGCGGCGCACAATTGGCCCAGTGTCGTCCGGGTTTGGCCGGTGTAGGCCGTCATTGTAAATAAGAGTTTGTTCTTAACTGACTTGCCTAGTTAAATAAAGATAAAATAAAAGTATTGAGGATGTTTAGTATTGAGGATGTTTATTATTGAGGATGTTTATTATTAAGAATGTTAGTATTGAGGATGTTTAGTATTGAGGATGTTTAGTATTGAGAATGTTAGTATTGAGGATGTTTAGTATTGAGGATGTTTAACATTGAGGATGTTTAGCATTGTGGATGTTTAGTATTGAGACATTTAGTATTGTGGATGTTTAGTGTTGAGGATGTTTAGTATTGAAGATGTTTATTGTGGATGTTTAACATTGAGGATGTTTAGTATTGAGGATGTTTAGTATTGAGGATGTTTAGTATTGAGGATGCTTAGTGTTGTGGATGGTTATTATTGAGGATGTTTGGTATTGAGGATGTTAGTATTGAGGATGTTTAGTATTGAGGATGTTTAGTATTGAGGAGGTTTAGTATTGAGGATGTTTAGTATTGAGGATGCTTGGCATTGAGGAGGTTTAGTATTGAGGATGTTTAGTATTGAGGATGCTTAGTGTTGTGGATGGTTATTATTGAGGATGTTTAGTATTGAGGATGTTTAGTATTGAGGATGTTTAGTATTGTGGATGTTTAACATTGAGGATGTTTAGCATTGTGGATGTTTAGTATTGAGGATGTTTAGTATTGAGGATGTTTAGTATTGAGGATGCTTAGTATTGAGGATGTTTAGTATTGAGAATGTTAGTATTGAGGATGTTTAGTATTGAGGATGTTTAGTATTGAGAATGTTAGTATTGAGGATGTTTAGTATTGAGAATGTTTAGTATTGAGGATGTTTAGTATTGAGGATGTTTAGTAGTGAGGATGTTTAGTATTGAGGATGTTTAGTATTGAGGATGTTTAACATTGAGGATGTTTAGCATTGTGGATGTTTAGTATTGAGGATGTTTAGTATTGAGAATGTTTAGTATTGTGGATGTTTAGTATTGAGGATGTTTAGTATTGAAGATGTTTAGTATTGTGGATGTTTAACATTGAGGATGTTTAGCATTGTGGATGTTTAGTATTGAGGATGTTTAGTATTGAGGATGTTTAGTATTGAGGATGTTTAGTATTGAGGATGCTTAGTGTTGTGGATGGTTATTATTGAGGATGTTTAGTATTGAGGATGTTTGGTATTGAGGATGTTAGTATTGAGGATGTTTAGTATTGAGGATGTTTATTATTGAGGAGGTTTAGTATTGAGGATGTTTAGTATTGAGGATGCTTAGTGTTGTGGATGGTTATTATTGAGGATGTTTAGTATTGAGGATGTTTAGTATTGAGGATGTTTAGTATTGTGGATGTTTAACATTGAGGATGTTTAGCATTGTGGATATTTAGTATTGAGGATGCTTAGTATTGAGGATGCTTAGTTTTGAGGATGTTTAGTATTGAGGATGTTTAGTATTGAGGATGTTTAGTATTGAGGATGTTTAGTATTGAGGATGTTTAGTATTGAGGATGTTTAACATTGAGGATGTTTAGTATTGTGGATTAGTGGTGTGCAGGTTGACTCAAAACCCAGCAGTCCCTGCGGTTATACCAGTGGGGCGGACGGGTTTAGGGCCATTAAATATTGAGTGGCTGAAGGGCGGGTGGGTGACGGGCGGGTGGGTGACGGGCGGGTGGGTGACGGGCGGGTATGAACAAAGAGAAACAATACCTTAAAAAAAATCAATAAATGTATCTGGTGTACATCTATAAGGGCTTAACTGTATGCTCGCCAATTAGCCTACACAGCCAATCAGCCAATCAGCCAATCAGCCAATCAGCCAATCGCCAAATAATGCATTTGGGAACTGGCAGAAAAGGTTAAGATCTATCCACGGAGGCAAAAAGGACATTGTCGAAGTTTAATTCAAAAAGACAAGAGAGATATGCACGGCTATGTTATGTGTGATGATTGTGAGGCGCTATACCAATTAGACAGTCACAAGACGGGACTTCAAACAGGCCTATGGCACGTCAAGGGAACTGTAGCCTGTTCAGATGGGGAAACTTATGGCACGTCAAGGGAACTGTAGCCTACTGTTCAGATGGGGAAACTTATGGCACGTCAAGGGAACTGTAGCCTACTGTTCAGATGGGGAAACTTATGGCACGTCAAGGGAACTGTAGCCTACTGTTCAGATGGGGAAACTTATGGCATGTCAAGGGAACTGTAGCCTACTGTTCAGATGGGGAAACTGAAATCTAGACACTGACTGTCGGTCTATAACCTCTCACATAGCCTTAATATGAACTCCTGCAGAAGGATTTCTTGCAGTGAAATGATACACCAAAAGTAAGCTAAATTTGGACTTCGGGAACAGGAGTGGAGAAATATGATTGATTTATTTCTGCATCTTGAGAGAATGCAATGCTCAGTTAGATACACCATATATACACAAGTACGTGGGCACCCTTTCAAATTAGTGGATTCGGCTATTTCAGCCACACCCGTTGCTGACAGGTGTATAAAATCGAGCACACAGCCACGCAATCTCCATAGACAAACATTGGCAGTAGAATGTGCCTTACTGAAGAGCTCAGTGACTTTCAACGTGGCACCATCATAGGACGCCACCTTTCCAACAAGTCAGTTCGTCAAATATCTGCCCTGCTAGAGCTGCCCCGGTCAACTGTAAGTGCTGTTATTGTGAAGTGGAAACGTCTAGGAGCAACAACGGCTCAGCATCGAAGTGGTAGGCCACACAAGCTCACAGAACGGGACCGCCAAGTGCTGAAGTGCGTAGCGCGTACAAATCGCCTGTCCTCGGTTGCAACCCTCACTACCGAGTTCCAAACTGCCTCTGGAAGCAACATCAGCTCAAGAACTGTTTGTCGGGAGCTTCATGAAATGAGTTTCCATGGCCGAGCAGCCGCACACAAGCCTAAGCTCACCATGCGCAATGCCAAGCGTCGGCTGGAGAAGTGTAACGCTCGCCGCCATTGGACTCTGGAGCAGTGGAAACGCGTTCTCTGGAGTGATGAATCACGCTTCACCATCTGGCAGTCCGACGGACAAATCTGGGTTTGGCGGATGCCAGGAGAACGCTACCTGCCCCAATACATAGTGCCAACTGTAAAGTTTGGTGGAGGAGGAATAATGGTCTGGGGCTGTTTTTCATGGTTCGGGCGAGGCCCCTTAGTTCCAGTGAAGCTAAATCTTAATGCTACAGCATACAATGGCATTCTAGAAGATTCTGTGCTTCCAAATTTGTGCCAACAGTTTGGAGAAGGCCCTTTCCTGTTTCAGCATGACAATGCCCCTGTGCACAAAGCGAGGTCCATACAGAAATGGTTTGTCGAGATCGGTGTGGAAGATCTTCACTGGCCTGCACAGAGCCCTGACCTCAACCCCATCGAACACCTTTGGGATGAATTGGAACGCCGACTGCGAGCCGGTCCTAATCGCCCAACATCAGTGCCCAACCTCACTAATGCTCTTGTGGCTGAATGGAAGCAAGTCCCTGCAGCAATGTTCCAACATCTAGTGGAAAGCCTTCCCAGAAGAGTGGGGGCTGTTGTAGCAGCAAAGAGGGGGGGACCAACTCCATATTAATGCCCATGATTTTGGAATGAGATGTTCGACGAGCAGGTGTCCACATACTGCTGGTCATGTAGTGTATCTACTGTCTTCATCATAAAAGCATCATAAAAGCTGATAGTATTTCAACCACATAAAATATGCATCGAAGCCGAACTGAAATCTTATCAGAAACACGTTTTCTCGTCTGATTTGAACATCGTTCCCTTTCTTTTGTACTTTCTGACAGAGAGAACTTTACCGATCTCAACTATCGATCTATGACATTATTCTGTTGAGCGGGAGTTTATTCAGTCTTCTGAGGCAACATATAATGACAGAAGAGAAGCTGCATGTATCTAATTATAGACAAGTTGACTAACAAATAGAGGATGTTTAGTATTGAGGATGTTTGGTATTGAGGATGTTTAGTATTGAGGATGTTTGGTATTGAGGATGTTTAGTATTGTGGATGTTTAGTATTGAGGATGTTTAGTAGTGAGGATGTTTAGTATTGAGGATGTTTAGTATTGAGGATGTTTAGTATTGAGGATGTTTAGTATTGAGGATGTTTAGTATTGAGGATGTTTGGTATTGAGGATGTTTAGTATTGTGGATGTTTAGTATTGAGGATGTTTAGTATTGAGGATGTTTAGTATTGAGGATGTTTAGTAGTGAGGATGTTTAGTATTGAGGATGTTTAGTATTGAGGATGTTTAGTATTGAGGATGTTTAGTAGTGAGGAAGTTTAGTATTGAGGATGTTTAGTATTGAGGATGTGGTTCAGAACACTGTAGTGAAGGTGTGAGGTGTGACTGTGTATTTGAGATGTGGTTTTTGTAGGGCTGAGATAGGAGCTGCTGCACTGTGCTCTCTGGCAGCACATAAATACACTGCACTGTCCTCTTGTGTCAGGTTGGAAATGCTTAAATCACAATACTCTTCTGCATTTCCTCTTAATTTAATTTGGTCCTTGAAACTGGATTCTGGGGTTTGGTGGGTTGTGTAAAGGTACCCCAGCAGTTGTAGCTGTCGGTCCTGAGAATGATACTGTCTATACCAGAGGATAACATCATAGTCTTTTATACTGTGAGAACAGCTGAGATCAGCGGAGTCTCCTGGGGTCGTTACCAAGGCAGCAGGAGTCTGGACAACTCTGGTACCTAGACCCAACCCTGGGAGGAGGAGGAAGAGGAGGAGAAGAGGAAGAGAAGATTATCAAATGTTTGTGAATCTAAGTTGACCTATGAATTGATTGTCAATAGGTTTCTATGTATCCAAATGAGACACAATTGCTAGCAAACACAGATTTCCTCCATGACAATGAAATGTCTGGTACCTGAAAATATTATTATGGTCTTAGTCTTACCTGTGAGACATAGTGATACCAAACAGACAGTGAGGATCATGGTGACAGTCTGTCTGCAGAGAGAAAAGAGCAGATCATCTGTGTAAAGATTCACACAGAGACAGACAGGGGAAAGTACATTATCACAGTGACTTTGATAGGCAGATACGTATGCTCTGCCCATCCCTCCTCTCTCTCTCTCTCTCCCTTATCATCTCTCTCTCTCTATTCGCTCTCTCTCTCTCTCTCTCTCTCTCTCTCTCTCTATCTCTCTCTCTCTCTCTCTTCTATCTCTCTCTCTCTCTCTCTCTCTCTCTCTCTCTCTCTCTCTTCTCTCTCTCTCTCTCTCTCTCTCTCTCTCGCCTTCTCTCGCAAATTCAAATTCAAGCTGCTTTATTGGCATGAAAAACATTGCGTCAATATTGCCAAAGCAACAATGTATAAAATATACGTTGTAATAAAATAATGAAGAATAAAGAATAATAATATAAAATGGTAGTAAATAATAATACAAATATTGAAAAAAATATAATAACAATAAAAAGGTAACAGTAAATAGTATAAATATGATAAATAGAAAAGGCTAAATATGGAAAATGAAACTATATCTAACTTATAACTAACTAACTGTCATCCTCCTCATCCCCATTACATCAGTACTACAACTACCATCATCATTACTACTACTTACTACTCCCACCACCATCATTTAAAATGCTATGCATTACCATCACCCATCATCATTACTACTATACCACCACCATCATTAAACTGCTATCATTACCATCACCCCTACTACCATCATCATTAATACTACTACTACCACATCATTAAACTGCTATCATTACCATCACCCCTACTACCATCATCATTACTACTACTACTAACCACCACCATCATTAAACTGCTATGATTACCATCACCCCTACTACCATCATCATTACTACTACTACCACCACCCTCATTAAACTGTATCATTACCATCACCCCTACTACCATCATCATTACTACTACTACCTACCACCATCATAAACTGCTATCATTACCATCACCCCTACTACCATCATCATTACTACTACTACTACCACCACCATCATTAAACTGCTATGATTACCATCACTCCTACTACCATCATCATTACTACTACTACTACCATCACCATCATTAAACTGCTATCATTACCATCACCCCTACTACCATCATCATTACTACTACTACCACCACCATCATTAAACTGCTATCATACACACCACCTACTACCATCATCAATACTACTACTACTACCACCATCATAAACTGCTATGATACATCACCCTACTACCATCATCATTACTACTACTACCACCACCATCATTAACTGCTATCATTACCATCACCCCTACTACCATCATCATTACTACTACTACTACTACCACCACCATCATTAAACTGCTATATTACCATCACCCCTACTACCATCATCAATATACTACTACTACCACCATCATTAAACTGCTATCATTACCATCACCCCAACTACCATCATCATTATAACTACTAAACACACATCATAAAATGCTATCATTACCATCACCCTACTACCAATCATTATACTACTACTACACCACCATCATTAAAACGCTATCATACCATCACCCCCAACTACCATCATCATAATACTACTACTACCACCATCATTAAACTGCTATCATACCATCACCCTACTACATCATCATTACTATACTAATACTACCACCATCATTAAACTGCTTCATTACCATCACCCCTAATACCATCATCATTACTACTACTACTACCACCACCATCATTAAACTGCTATGATTACCATCACTCCTACCACCACCATCATTAATACTACTACTACCACCATCATTAAACTGCTATCATTACCATCACCCCAACTACCATCATCATTACTACTACTACTACCACCACCATCATTAAACTGCTATGATTACCATCACTCCTACCACCACCATCATTAAACTGCTATCATTACCATCACCCCTACTACCATCATCATTACTACTACTACCATCACCATTATTAAACTGCTATCATTACCATCACCCCTACTACCATCATCATTAATACTACTACTACCACCATCATTAAACTGCTATCATTACCATAACCCCTACTACCATCATCATACTACTACTACTACCACCACCATCAGTAAACTGCGACATTACCATAACCCACTACCATCATAAATAATACTAACACCAACCATCATTAAACTGCTATCATTACCATCACCCCTACTACCATCATCATTACTACTACTACTACCACCACCATCATTAAACTGCTATCATTACCATCACCCCTACTACCATCATCATTACTACTACTACTACCACCACCATCATTAAACTGCTATCATTACCATCACCCCTACTACCCGTACCACTACTATTTAGAATAACAATCACAACAATAATAATAATAATAATAGTAATAATAATAATACTAATAATAAGTAAGTTACTGTTTACTATGCAGATGTTATTATTCAGTGTCCCTCAGGCTATGGCAGGCAAATACACTGTATATTTGGCTGCAAGAGGAGCCATTGCTCCTTCATCCATTAGTATTGTTTGTTTTTCCTCTGGGTTTAATAAGTTAAAATTGGGAATAAATGTAGTCATTTCTGTGAATAATGAATCTCTTGGTGAGGAATATTTATCACAGTAAAGGAGAAAGTGCATCTCTGTTTCTACCTCCCCTGTCGTGCAGTGACCACATACACGCTCCTCTTTGGGTAGCCATGTCTTTTTATGTCTGCCGGTTTCTATTGCAAATTGATGGTCACTCAGCCTGTACTTGGTAAGGATCTGTCTCGGCTTCGTATCTCTGACAGAGTAGAGATAATCAGCCAATTCATATTCTCTGTTTAGGGCCAGAGAGCAATTTAGTCGGCTTTGGGATTTTGTTTTGTTTTTCCAATGTCGTAAATATGAGTCCTTTGATTGGTTCATGATTTTGTTTATTTGAATTATTTCTTTTGAAGCAGTGCTGGTGTCAGCTTGGTTGGTTAGGTCCAACACCAGCTGACTGAGAGGGCTCGTTTCTGGGCTCAGCTCTTGGGTTTGAAGCGCTTTAAATTGGAGACTTGAAGTTGGACTTGAATTTAGGTGTAGCCAAAATTATAATGATATTTTTTGTACTTTCAATACCACTGGAAAGCAGCCCAATTCTACCCTACATGCATTAGTTGGTGTATTTCTTTGGACTTGTAGAAGCTTTGGACAGAATTCTGCATGTAGGGCTTCAATTGGATGTTTGTCCCACATTTTAAAGTCCAGTTTATTGAGTGGCCCCCAAACCTCACTTCCGTAAAGAGCTATTGGTAGGATTACGCTCTCAAATATTTTGGTCCAAACTCTAATTGGGATGTTGATTTTGAATAATTTCATTTTTATTGCATACAATGCTCTGTGGGCTTTTTCTTTGAGTGCATTCACTGCCATATTAAAGTTTCCCGATGCAGATATGGTCAGACCAAGGTATGAGTAATTTTTAGTGTGTTCAATTATGGTGTTGTTCAGGGTGAATTTATATTTGTGTTTCTGAAAAGTCATGATTTTTTTCTTTGTCATTATGGGGTATTGTGTTTAGATTGATGAGGGAAAAAAACGATTTAATCAATTTTAGAATTAGCCTGTAACCTACCAAAATGTGGAAAAAGTCAAGGGGTCTGAATACTTTCCGAAGGCACTGTATATATGATCAGTAGTGCGATTGTTGGGGAGAAAGCCAATTTGACATTTACTTATTACAATTTTTTCTTGAAGAAAGGTTTGAATTCTTGAATTCTAAATGTTACAGAAAACCTTTCCCAAGTTGCTGTTTACGCAAATTCACCTGTAATTATTGGGGTCTGATTTGTCTCCACTTTTGTGGATAGAGGAGATGAGCCCCTGGTTCCAGACATCAAGGAAGCAGCCAGAAGATAAAACTATGTTGAACAACTTAAGCACAGCATTTTGCAACTCAGGTGTGCTGTTTTTCAGCATTTCATTTCTGATGTTATCTAGACCACAAGCCTTCTTTGTTTTTTTAAAATAGATTTTAGCTTTTCATGTAGTTATTGTTGAGTTATTGGGTAATCTAATGGATTTTGGTTGTTTTTAATGACTAATTTAAGGATGTTCAATTTTTCTTGAATTTCTAATTGGTTCTGTTTTAAGTCTTTTTGTGGGATGTTTTCCAAATTCCTTCATCTTGTATGGCTAATTCTTGTGGCTTTGTCACGCTTAAATTGTTCCACATGTCCCAGAACTGATTTTGGTCAATTGCGTTTTCAATTTCATCAAGTGTCTTGTTGGTATAATTCAATTACTTGTGTTTCAGTGTATGTTTATACTGTTTCAGAGTTTCAAAGTATTCATAGCGTAGCTCCGGGTTGTTTTGCTGCTTATGTTTTTCATTTGACATTTGTCTTAGGTGTTTTCTAATTGTTTTACATTCGTTATCAAACCATTTTTCAGAAACGTTTTGTTTTTTGTTTCTGATGTTGTATTTCTTAGTTTTTTTCAAATTTGCTTTTGATGCTGCTTTTTGGAATATGCTAATTATGTTTTGAATAGCCGAATTAACACCTTCTTTATTGTTTTGGTATTGTGAGTTATTGAAGACCTGTATAGAGTTCATCATTTCATTTGAGTTCAATGTTTCAATGAATTTCTCTGCACTGTTTGGAGCCCATCTGTACGATTGGTTCATGCTGTAGAGTTTATTGGACAGTTTTTTTTGAATTAGTATTGCCGGTTAATTTCTTCAGAAACACGTTGATCTGACTGTGATCTGACAATGGTGTCTGTGGTCTGACAGTGAATGCACTAATGGAGGAGGGGTCAATGTCAGTGATGGCATAATCGACTACACTTGTCCCAAGAGCTGAGCAGTAAGTAAACTGACCTAAAGAGTCCCCTCTGATTCTACCATTAAGCATGTACAGGCCTAAGGCTCGACAGAGATGCACTAACTCCTTCCCATTTTTTGTTCAGTATTTGGTCAGGACTGTTTCTATTATTTATAATTGGGCTACTGTACAAGGAGGGGTGTCCCAATATGTGGTGGTTACCTCCCGCATCAGTGTAGTCAGGCTCAGAACCTGTTCTTGCATTGAAATCTCCACAAAGAAGCACTTTACCCTCTGCTTGAAATTGAATGATTTCTGTATGGAGATATGTCAAAAAACTGGTCATCATAATATGATGAATCTGAAAGAGGAGCATAAGCTGCACATATGTATACATCATTGTCACAATAGATTGCACCTTTGTTAAGTTTTAGCCAAATGTGGCTAGTACCTTTTTTCATTTCATTCAGTGCTAAGTCCTGCTTATACCAAATTATTATTCCACCTGAGTCTCGGCCCCGTTTAACATTTTTTATGTTTGATTGATGGTAGTAAACTTTCTCTATAGCCTGAGGGACACTGAGTATCTATGTCTCCACGACACCATGTTTCCAGTAGGATTCTGATGTCCTGTCCCTTGATGTTTTTAATCAATTCTGGATTTGTTGTTTTAGAACCAAAATGTGAAGAGGACAGGCCCTGGATATTCCAAGAGATGATAGTTAATGATCTCATTTATAATAAGTGATATTCACTGGTTTGAGTAAAGTACATTGAAAAAATGTACTTTACATAAGTACAATGCAGTACAATCTGCAACTCCTTGTACGTACACTACCGGTCAAAAGCTTTAGAACACCTACTCATTCAAGGGTTTTTCTTTATTTTTTTTACTATTTTCTACATTGTAGAATAATAGTGAAGACATCAACACTATGAAATAACACATATGGAATCATGTAGTAACCAAGAAAGTGTTAAACAAATCAAAATATATTTTATATTTGAGATTCTTCAAATAGCCACTCTTTGCCTTGATGACAGCTTTACACACTCTTGGCATTCTCTCTCTCTCTCGCTCTCTCTCTGTCTCTCTCTCTCTCTATGCTGGGAGTGTTTGGTGCGTGCTGGGAATTGTTTGAGTGAGTGCTAAGTGCGAGTGTTGTGTAGAGTTAGATATCCTGGGTTTTTCCTTTTCTTGGTGATATCCTTTTTTTCTTCTATGCATGATTAAGGTTATTATTTCTATTTTTTTGTTGCGGTAGAATTAAGTATATTGTTTTTCGTGTCGAAATTACCCTGATTTTGGTGGGGATGGCGGCCCGAATCGGGACGCCGTCCCTGTCACTTCGGCACGGCTTTAGGTGTGTTACTGAAGCTACTGTCACGGTGGAAGAGGTTTTGGTCGCCGTAGGAGAGAAGGTAGGATATGAGAATGTTGCTTATGCGTCACGGATGAATAAAGCGGTGGTGGTATTTCTTAAAGAAGAGCGCCTTGTTGATCGTATGGTTGAGCATGGCATACTTCTTAAAGGAATGTTTATTCAAGTTACGCCGCTTTTTTCTCCGTCAACAAGGGTAACGATTTCAAATGTACCGCCGTTCATTCCAAATGAGCTATTGGAGCGCGAGTTATTGCGCTTTGGGAAGTTTGCAAGTTCAATTAAGGTTGTCCCATTGGGTTGCAAACACCCGGCGTTGAAACAGGTAATGTCGTTTCGGCGACAGGTGTTTATGTTTTTGGACTCACCGGAACAGACTTTGGAGTTATCGTTTAAAGTCAAGTATGACAATAGATTGTATATGGCTTATGCTAGTACAGGTAGTCAACGGTGTTTTGAGTGTGGGGATGTTGGTCATAAGCGACATGCTTGCCCGAAAAGGGAGAAGGCAGAGGGAGGGGCGCAGGTGGTCCTCGTAACGCCTGGGCCCACTGATGTAGGAAGAGGTGGGCTGACAGTGGTAGAGCAGCCGCACGCATCTGTTGCTGAGGAACAAGTTGTCCGTGTTGAGGGCACAGAGGTGCAACTTGTACCAGAGGGAAATGTTATGCAGGGGGATTTTTTTGTTGTAGAAGGTAAGGATGGATCTGAAGGGCCATTTCCTCAGACTGGTGAGGAGGTGCCCAGTACGAGTGCTGTGGTACAGGAGGGGGTACATGTGGAGCTAATCTCCCAGGTAGTGGAGGAGATGCCCACTACAAGTAATGGGTTACAGGAGAGGGTTCATGTGGAGCTCATCTCCCAGGTAGTGGAGGAGATGCCCACTATGAGTGCTGGGGTACAGGGGGGGCTAGTCTCCCAGGTAGTGGAGGAGATGCCCACTATGAGTGCTGGGTTACAGGGGGGGCTAGTCTCCCAGGTAGTGGAGGAGATGCCCACTACGAGTAATGGGGTTCAGGTGGGGCTAGTCTCCCAGGTAGTGGGGGAGATGCCCACTACGAGTAATGGGGTTCAGGTGGGGCTAGTCTCCCAGGTAGTGGAGGAGATGCCCACTACGAGTAATGGGGTTCAGGTGGGGCTAGTCTCCCAGGTAGTGGAGGAGATGCCTGGTACGAGTGATGGGGTGCAAGTGGGGAGTGTTGAAAGGGATGTGGTAGAGGGGAGTCAGTGGTCTGTGGCCTCAGTTGAGGAGGATCAGGAGAAGGATATGGATATCTCTCTTGATACGGTATCAGCTGGTGAGGACTCAATTTACGATCTAGAGGAGGTAAAAGGGTTTCTGGATCAGACTTTTGGGAAATCTGTCAAATTGGCAGATTATTTTGATGTTGATAAGTTTGTGAGGTCAGCTGTGATGTTACAGAAGACGGTGGGGTTAGACCAGTTGAGTGAGAAGAAGCGGTTTCGCTTGAGGAAATTTGTTACTGCTGTTGCAGCAGCAAAGGGTGGTGGGAAACGTGGTCAGGTTAAGAGAAAATTTAAATAATGATGATGATTATGCCTCATAGGGTGTTCTATTCTCTTTGTCTGGTTTCTCTGTGGTATCTTCTGCTTTTCCTTTTTCTTTTCTATATGGAGGTACTAAGGGTAGGTTCTCTCAACATTAATGGAGGAAGGGACAGGAATAAGAGGGCTTGGGTATTAGAAGTAATAAAACAGAAAAGGCTTAATGTAGTTTTCCTACAGGAGACACATAGTGATGAGGAAAATGCGGCTGACTGGGGTATGTGGTGGGAGGGGCAGCATATACTCAGTCATGGTACTAATTTCAGTGCTGGGGTGGCAATCTTGTTTTCTTCAGGCTTAGGGGTGACTGTGGTATCTACAACAGAGATTGTCAAGGGTCGGGTTTTATTGGTCAAGGTGGATGTTATGGGTTTTTTTTTTTTTTTTTTGAATGTTTATGCTCCTAATGAGGGTACAGAGCGTATTGTTGGTTTTGATAAAATAAAGGAAACCTTAAGACAGTGTGACCAAGAGGGGTGTATGGTTTTAGGGGGGGACTGGAACTGTACAGTGGATTTTACTGTTGATCGCACCGCTGAAGAACCTCACCTGCGGTCAGCAATTTGTCTGTCTGGTCTATTAACTGAGTTTGAGCTTTCTGATGTGTGGAGAGTAAGGAATGCAAAAGTTAGGCAGTACACATGGCTAAAAGTTAATGAAGGTCATGTCAGTGCAGCAAGGTTAGACAGGTTGTATGTATCTGAGCAATACTGTAGTAGGGTTGGAAGGTGTGACATTACTCCTGTGGGTTTCTCTGATCACCATATTGTCACTGTTGATATTCACTTGTCCTGTCCACGAAGGTCATCATCTTATTGGTATTTTAATGTTAAATTGTTACATGATGTCATGTTTTGTGAAAGGTTTTTGTTGTTTTGGGAAAAATGGAGGGTTACAAAAGGGAATTTTGAGTCCTTGAGACAATGGTGGGAGGTTGGGAAGGCCCAAATACGATTATTTTGTCAACAGTATACTGCTCTGTCTCGAATTGAAGTTAAAGAGACTATCAGGGCCCTTGAGCAGAACATTAAATCTATTGAATTGAAGTTGCTCACTCAGAATGACCCCGGACTAGTCATGAACTTACAGGACAAGAAACATGAATTGAGGTCGTTTCTGCATGAAAGAGTGAAGGGTGCCTTGATTAGGTCTCGTTTCGCTTCCCTCAAGGATATGGATGCTCCTAGTGCTTTTTTTTTTAACCTAGGACAGTCGACATTGCAACGTAAACAGATGGTCTGCCTTCGTCTCCCTGATGGGAAGGTGACCACGGATGACAGTGAAATGCGTCAACATGCCGTGGATTTCTATTCTGCCCTCTATAAGGCGGAGGATTGTGACTCTCTGTGTACTGAACAGTTGTTACACGGTCTTCCTCAATTGGGACCTGAGCAAAGAGTCGCATTGGACTCTGACATTACACTGCAAGAGCTGTCCACAGCAGTTATGCAGCTCTCAACAGGCCGAGCCCCTGGCATTGATGGTTTACCATCTGAGTTTTACAAGCACTTTTGGGGGTCTATTGGGGAGGATTTTTATGAAGTGGTGTGTGAATCTTTTCATGAGGGCTCTCTTCCTGTATCTTGTCAACGTGCGGTACTTTCACTGTTGCCAAAAAAAGGGGGATTTGGCTCTCATAAAAAATTGGAGACCTGTTGCTTTGCTGTGTGCAGAATATAAAATTGTTTCTAAATGTCTCTCAAACAGGTTGAAAGAGTATCTGGGATTGTTGGTCCACAAGGACCAGTCCTACTGTGTACCTGATCGCTCTATTGTTGACAACTTGTTTCTAATAAGAGATGTTTTGGACATTTGTAAACTGTCTGATGTAAATGTGGGTTTACTTTCTTTGGATCAGGAGAAGGCTTTTGATCGTGTGGACCACCAGTACTTGTTTAAAACAATGAAAGCCTTTGGGTTTGGGGATGTTTTTTTGTCTTGGATGAAGTTACTGTATGCTGGGGCCTCGTGTATGGTGAAGGTGGGGGGTGGTTTGAGTTGTCCCATCCCTGTCCAAAGGGGCATCAGGCAGGGATGCCCAATTTCAGGGCAGTTATACAGTCTGGCGATTGAACCAATGCTTTGTTTTTTAAGAGCGAAGCTTACTGGTTTCTCTGTGCCAGGTGTAATGAAGGGTCCCACGATAGCACTGTCTGCGTATGCAGATGACATGACAGTTTTTATTACAGGGGGTGAGGATGTTAAGGTTCTCTCAGACGCCTTAAAGGTGTATGAGGGGGCCTCCTCAGCTAGAGTCAATTGGGGAAAGAGTGAAGCGCTGTGGGCAGGCCAGCTTCAGATGGGGTCCGCTCCACGGTTACCAGGGGGGCTTCAGTGGGGCAGAGATGGGATGAAGACTTTGGGGTTTTTTCTAGGCTCCGATGTCTTTCAGAAAAAGAACTGGGAGGGTGTAGTGGAGAAAGTGTGTGCCAGACTGTCAAGATGGAAATGGGTGCTGCCCCAGCTGTCTTATAGGGGAAGGGTACTGGTAGCTAATAACCTAGCTGCCTCTACCCTGTGGCACAGACTAATGATTTTACAGCCACCAAAGGGTCTGATACAAGAGCTTCAGAGGACCCTTGTCAGCTTCTTCTGGTCTGGACAACATTGGATTAAAGCTTCAGCCCTGTACCTGCCACTGCACAAGGGTGGGCAAGGCCTGGTGGACATTTCTTCCAGGATCATGGCTTTCCGGCTTCAAGCAGCCCAGAGACTGTTGTACAGTGACGGTTCTAGCTGGGTTGACACAGCCTACGCATTGATGGGGAGAGCGGGCTGTTTGGGCTTGGACAAGCACCTTTTCCTCTTAAAGCTGGAGTGGGGTGAGTTGCCTGGCCTGACTCCATTTTATGAGTCTGTTATGCAGGCTTGGAGAGTTCTGGTCAAGTCCCGTAAGGCCTGCACGCCACCAGGGATGTGGCTTTTTGAAGAGCCTCTTTTTCACAACACTGCCATCCAGTCCCGTGTTCTGGGTTCAGCTAGCCTACGTTCATGCCTGTTAGGCGTGGGGTGTACTAAGCTGGGTCATCTGATGTGGAACAGGAATAGGTCGTTGGAGGAGCTGGGAGAAAGAGCGGGGATCCGATCGTCTCGCCTACTGAGGAAGGTCGTCGCTGAGGTCTGTGATTCCTTGCCAGTACTTCATCTGCAGTATGTGACTGACACTTCCAATTCTGATCGGTGGAAGGAGGGTCTGGATTATGTGTTCCCTGCACTGATTGTTAGTGCTGCGGCGGGGGCATTCGAGGAGGACGTGGGGATGCTGCTTTCCTTCGATACCCCGGAGCTGGGGGAGTTCAAGGAGGTGGGAAAGAAGGCCATGTACAGAATATGTGTAAAGGTGTCCCATGCCTCTTCCCTGGAAGGGGTAAAATCGACGAGGTGGGCGGGTGTGCTTGGTCCAGGTGCCTCCCCAAAAGGCTGTTGGCGAACATTATACAAACTGCCTATTGATAAGAGGACAGCTGACCTCCAATGGAGGATAATACATGGAGCCATAGCCACCAACATGTATCTGGTACACCTGGATCCTACTGTTGGGGAGGGGTGTCCATTCTGTGCTCAGTCTGAAACTCTGGCACATCTGTTTTTACAGTGCCCCAGGTTGGTCGGGATGATTGACCTGATCACTAATTGGTTCTCAGCTCTGGGAGAGGTTTTCTCTTCCCAACTGTATTCTCTTCCCAACTCTCTCTCTCTCTCTCTCTCTCTCTCTCTCTCTCTCTCTCTCTCTCTCTCTCTCTCTCTCTCTCTCTCTCTCTCTCTCTCTCTCTCTCCTTCGGTCTCTTTCTCTTTCTCTCTCTCCTTCTCAATTCAATTCAATTTGCTTCATTGGCATGACATAACAATGTACATATTGCCAAAGCTTACTTTGGATATTAACATAATTAAAATAATAATCATCAATTTAGTCAACGGGACAACAGTAACAACAATAACCAAGGGTCAAAATAACCATTGAACAATAACAATATAGAGGACATGTGCAGGTTGGTTGGTCTGTCAGACACTGTCCCTCATCTTATGGCAGGCAGCAATGTAGTGCTCTGCCAACCCACAGCTCTCTGAGTCCTCCCCCAACAGGACGGGTAGCCTGCGTCCTCCCCCAACAGGACGGGTAGCCTGCGTCCTCCCCCAACAGGACGGGTAGCCTGAGTCCTCCCCCAACAGGACGGGTAGCCTGCGTCCTCCCCCAACAGGACGGGTAGCCTGCGTCCTCCCCCAACAGGACAGGTAGCCTGCGTCCTCCCCCAACAGGACGGGTAGCCTGCGTCCTCCCCCAACAGGACAGGTAGCCTGTCCTCATCAGAGAGGTCTTTGAAACCTTGAATAAGGGTTTCAAATTTGGGGAAATGACACTTTCCTTTTCCTCTACAGGGAGCCAGGTTTTCCTGTGTCTACCCTTCTCAATGGCAAGGCTGTGCTCACTGAGCCTGTACTTTGTCAAGGTTTTTCTAAGGTTTTGATCAGTAACCATGGACAAATAGTTTGGCATGTTGTATTGTTGATTTAGGGCCAGATAGCACTGCATTTTACTTTGTGCTTGTGCTTGTGTTTCCCAATAAGCAATGTCATTTTGTTTTGACTCTGTTGTAATTGGGTTTATTCTGATTGATTGGATGTTCTGGTCCTGAGGCTTCAGTGTGTTAGTAGAACAGGTTTGTAACAGGTTTCTCTGTCTCTCTCTCTCTCTCCTTCTTTCTCTCTCCCCTTCTCTTTCTCTCCTTCCCTATCTCCTTCTCCCTCACACCTCTCTCTCCCTCTACCCCCCCCCCCCCCCCCCCCCCTCTCTCTCTCCCCCTCTCGCTCTCTCACTGAACAGAGGTATCTTAATTTGTGGTTTAATGTAGGTGTTGATTAGTTTTTTGATAAGTAATCATTTGTACACATTAATGCAAATTGCTACACTTTCATGTTTAATACGTATTGTAGGGAACTACTAAATAACTGTTGCTTAAATTACCTGTGATCCAGAATAGTGGGACAGTGACAATGAGAAGAGGTCTGATCATGTTGACTAGTGATCGTGACAG
>LR778281.1:45670620-45707445 GCA_902810595.1 Coregonus sp. 'balchen'
ACACTGCTGGTCCCTTCTCTGCATCCTCTGGACTGTCAGAGACCACTGCCTTACTGAGATCCTACTCCACTCCCGGCTCCACACCTTGAAGCCAGACTTAAAGTCTGCCCCCATAGCTCACTGATCCAGCTAGGAACCTGGCTATTCGTTTAGGGCTCTCTCCCTGGAGCTGCCTGTCCCAGTACATGTAGTCATAGTCAGTGTTAGTCAGTTGACAGTGCATGATCACGGAGGTGTTGGGCTGGTTACAGATGGACCTGGGCCACTGTCTGAATCACCACTGTCTGATCACCACTGTCTGAATCACCACTGTCTGAATCACCACTGTCTGAATCACCACTGTCTGAATCACCACTGTCTGAATCACCACTGTCTGATCACCACTGTCTGAATCACCACTGTCTGAATCACCACTGTCTGATCACCACTGTCTGAATCACCACTGTCTGAATCACCACTGTCTGATCACCACTGTCTGAATCACCACTGGAACACAGAGAAGAGAAGACAAGATAAGAGACATTTCAGTCAAGAATGAGATGCAATTAAATCATTATTGTCCAAACAAAAACAAAATTGTAGACCTGCACCAGGCTGGGAAGACTGAATCTGCAATAGGTAAGCAGCTTGGTTTGAAGAAATCAACTGTGGGAGCAATTATTAGGAAATGGAAGACATACAAGACCACTGATAATCTCCCTCGATCTGGGGCTCCACGCAAGATCTCACCCCATGGGGTCAAAATGATCACAAGAACGGTGAGCAAAAATCCCAGAACCACACGGGGGGACCTAGTGAATGACCTGCAGAGAGCTGGGACCAAAGTAACAAAGCCTACCATCAGTAACACACTACGCCGCCAGGGACTCAAATCCTGCAGTGCCAGACGTGTCCCCCTGCTTAAGCCAGTACATGTCCAGGCCCGTCTGAAGTTTGCTAGAGTGCATTTGGATGATCCAGAAGAGGATTGGGAGAATGTCATATGGTCAGATGAAACCAAAATAGAACTTTTTGGTAAAAACTCAACTCGTCGTGTTTGGAGGACAAAGAATGCTGAGTTGCATCCAAAGAACACCATACCTACTGTGAAGCATGGGGGTGGAAACATCATGCTTTGGGGCTGTTTTTCTGCAAAGGGACCAGGACGACTGATCCGTGTAAAGGAAAGAATGAATGGGGCCATGTATCGTGAGATTTTGAGTGAAAACCTCCTTCCATCAGCAGGGGCATTGAAGATGAAACGTGGCTGGGTCTTTCAGCATGACAATGATCCCAAACACACCGCCCGGGCAACGAAGGAGTGGCTTCGTAAGAAGCATTTCAAGGTCCTGGAGTGGCCTAGCCAGTCTCCAGATCTCAACCCCATAGAAAATCTTTGGAGGGAGTTGAAAGTCCGTGTTGCCCAGCGACAGCCCCAAAACATCACTGCTCTAGAGGAGATATGCATGGAGGAATGGGCCAAAATACCAGTAACAGTGTGTGAAAACCTTGTGAAGACTTACAGAAAACGTTTGACCTGTGTCATTGCCAACAAAGGGTATATAACAAAGTATTGAGAAAATTTTGTTATTGACCAAATACTTATTTTCCACCATAATTTGCAAATAAATTCATTAAAAATCCCACAATGTGATTTTCTGGATTTTTTTTCCTCATTTTGTATGTCATAGTTGACGTGTACCTATGATGAAAATTACAGGCCTCTCTCATCTTTTTAAGTGGGAGAACTTGCACAATTGGTTGCTGACTAAATACTTTTTTCCCCCACTGTATATATACATTACATATACAAAAGTATGTGGACACCCATTGCAGACAAGTGTATAACATCGAGCACACCGCCATGCAATCTCCATAGACAAACGTTGGCAGTACGATGGCCTTACTGAAGAGCTCAGTGACTTTCAACGTGGCACTGTCATAGGATGATGCCACCTTTCAAACAAGTCAGTTCGTCAAATTTATGCCCTGATAGAGCTGCCCCGGTCAAGTGTAAGTGCTGTTATTGTGAAGTGATGTACTGAACCTTTACTTCACCTGATATACTGAACCTTACCTTCACCTGATATACTGAACCTTACCTTCACCTGATATACTGAACCTTACCTTCACCTGATATACTGAACCTTACATTCACCTGATATACTGAACCTTACCTTCACCTGATATACTGAACCTTACCTTCACCTGATATACTGAACCTTACATTCACCTGATATACTGAACCTTAACTTCACCTGATATACTGAACCTTACCTTCACCTGATATACTGAACCTTACCTTCACCTGATATACTGAACCTTACATTCACCTGTTATACTGAACCTTAACTTCACCTGATATACTGAACCTTACCTTCACCTAATATACTGAACCTTACCTTCACCTGATATACTGAACCTTACATTCACCTGATATACTGAACCTTACCTTCACCTGATATACTGAACCTTACCTTCACCTGATATACTGAACCTTACCTTCACCTGATATACTGAACCTTACATTCACCTGATATACTGAACCTTAACTTCACCTGATATACTGAACCTTACCTTCACCTGATATACTGAACCTTACCTTCACCTGATATACTGAACCTTACATTCACCTGTTATACTGAACCTTAACTTCACCTGATATACTGAACCTTACCTTCACCTGATATACTGAACCTTACCTTCACCTGATATACTGAACCTTACCTTCACCTGATATACTGAACCTTACCTTCACCTAATATACGGAACCTTACCTTCACCTGATATACTGAACCTTACATTCACCTGATGTACTGAACCTTACCTTCACCTGATATACTGAACCTTACCTTCACCTGATATACTGAACCTTACATTCACCTGATATACTGAACCTTACATTCACCTGATATACTGAACCTTACCTTCACCTGATATACTGAACCTTACATTCACCTGATATACTGAACCTTACATTCGCCTGATATACTGAACCTTACCTTCACCTGATATACTGAACCTTACCTTCACCTGATATACTGAACATTACATTCACCTGATATACTGAACCTTACATTCACCTGATATACTGAACCTTACCTTCACCTGATATACTGAACCTTACCTTCACCTGATGTACTGAACCATACCTTCCCCTGATATACTGAACCTTACATTCACCTGATATACTGAACCTTACCTTCACCTGATATACTGAACCTTACCTTCACCTGATATACTGAACCTTATCTTCACCTTATATACTGAACCATACCTTCCCCTGATATACTGAACCTTACATTCACCTGATATACTGAACCTTACCTTCACCTGATATACTGAACCTTACCTTCACCTGATATACTGAACCTTACCTTCACCTGATATACTGAACCTTACCTTCACCTGATGTACTGAACCTTTCACTTCACCTGATGTACTGAACCTTACCTTCACCTTATATACTGAACCATACCTTCACCTGATGTACTGAACCTTACCTTCAACTGTGAGCCAGAGGAGTGAGACAGTAGATGTGAGGAGAACTCTGATCATGCTGTCTGTCTGTCTGTCTGTCAGTCAGAGCTGTAGAGTTAGATCTATGTCTTTCTGAAGAAAATAAAACCTAAATGTTATCATTTTTTTTAGGATGTTAATTGTGGATGTTTAGTATTGAGGATGTTTAGTATTGTGTATGTTAGTATTGAGGATGTTTAGTATTGAGGATGTTTAGTATTGTGGATGTTTAGTATTGAGGATGTTTAGTATTGAGGATGTTTAGTATTGAGGATGTTTAGTAGTGAGGATGTTTAGTAGTGAGGATGTGGTTCAGAACACTGTAGTGAAGGTGTGAGGTGTGACTGTGTATTTGAGATGTGGGTTTTGTAGGTCTGAGATAGGATATGCTGCCCTGTGCTCTCTGGCAGCACAGAAATACACTGCACTGTCCTCTTGTGTCAGGTTGGAAATGCTTGAATCACAATACTCTTCTGTGGTTCCTCTCAATTTAAATTGGTCCTTGAAACTGGATTCTGGGGTTTGGTGGGTTGTGTAAAGGTACCCCAGCAGTTGTAGCTGTCGGTCCTGAGAATGAGACTGTCTGCCCCATTGGATAACATCATAGTATTTTATACTGTGAGAACAGTTGAGATCAGCGGAGTCTCTTGGGGTCGTTACCAAGGTAGCAGGAGTCTGGACAACTCTGGTACCTAGACCCAACCCCGGGAGGAGGAAGAGGAGGAGAGGAGGAAGAGGAGGAGAGGATGAAGAAGAGGAAGAGGAGGAAGAGAAGAGGAAGAGGAGGAAGAGGAGGAGAGGAAGAGGAGATGATCAAATGTTCTCTCTCTCTCTCTCTCTCCCCCTCTAACCTCTCTCTCTCTCTCTCTCTCCCTCTAAACTCTCTCTCTCTCTCTCTCTCCCCCTCCCCCCCTCTCTCTCTGAACAGAGGTCTGTTAGTTAATGTGGTTTAATGCAGGTGTTGATAGTACATTGATAATCATTTGGATACATATTCATGCAAATTGTTAAACTTTCATATGTCGTGACGTGACTTTCATTAATGTGATGACTGTTATTTATCGAACAACTTACCATGTTTAATTGTTACCCGATTAAATTAATCATGTAACAATTAACTCATTAGGAATTTGGGGCACCACGGAAAAAGTTGTTTATAGAGTTAGCATCTCCCGAATTTAACTCTAAAATATATATATGTCATATATCGATAACAGTTATTTCGTTATACCATCCTTAATGACATCACAAAATAATAAACAATATGACATGATTATTCCTTAGGTCCCCACTGACCCTTCTAAACATTCGGATGATAGAAATAAATGTTCCAATGTTCACTTTTTAGGGAAAAAGGTATTGGCGGCAAACTCTCTCCCTAGACAAAGGCATTATTTTCTCAATACTAGAGAGCCAGGGAGAGAGTTCTCTCATGCTTAAATTTACGAACCACTGTTAAGGTGTCAAGACCGGCACAGCCCCCCCCTTCCTCTATTCTGTTCTGTCTATCTTCAAACATTTGCCAAGCTGATGGGTCCTTTGATCAACTGTCAGGTGAGTCATGACACATATTTAATAAGTATTGTAGGGAACTAACTGTAGTTTAAATGACCTGTGATCCAGAATAGTTGGACAGTGATAATGATACGAGATCATGTTGACTTAGGTCGTGTCTACATTGTGTTCGGATCTGATTGACCACTTCAGTAGGTGGTCAGGAATGCATTATGTGCGGATTTCTCCTCAGTCTGGATTCAATCAGGCCACCGAAAGCGGATACAGTGGGCGACTTCATCAGCACTCCTCCCACAAGTCTCCAGGAAACATGTGTTTTGGGACTGTGAGGCACCTTTTCATTAAAACATTGGAGGAAATACGTTCCTAACGTGTGTGAGGAACGTGTTTGCTTAGCCTCATAAATGCTAGCCAGCTAGCTAATATTTAGAAGAAAAATAAATGTTTGGCTAGAGTTATGCTAACCCATGTGCAATCCCTTTAGCGTTTCTTTCTAGCTTGCTGGCTAGCTGCAGCGGATAGCTGGCTAGTTAGCTACAGTAGTTAGCCACAGTAGTTAGCCACAGTAGTTAGCCACTGCCATCAGTTGTTGTTTTGTTATCATATTTAGCCTATTCCACCGTTTGTAGAATGCATACTGGCATTTTAATATAGAGCGGGGAAAAGGGAATCGGACAATGTAGGTGTAGACGCATGACGTGTTTGGAATTCCATGATCAGAACTCTATGATCAGAATACTTAAGCTGCATAAACTGTCAAGTCAAGTTTTTTTTGTTGTTTTTTTTTCAGACCCTTTACTCAATACTTTTGTTGAAGCACCTTTGGCAGCGATTACAACCTCAAGTCTTCTTGGGTATGACGCTACAAGCTTGGCACACCTGTATTTGGGGAGTTTCTCCCATTCTTCTCTGCAGATCCTGTCAAGCTCTGTCAGGTTGGATGGGGAGCGTCGCTGCACAGCTATTTTCAGGTCTCTCCTGAGATGTTCGATTGGGTTCAAGTCCGGGCTCTGGCTGGGCCACTCAAGGACATTCAGAGACTTGTCCCGAAGCCACTCCTGCGTTGTCTTGGCTGTGTGCTTAGGGTCGTTGTCCTGTTGGAAGGTGAACCTTCACCCCAGTCTGAGGTCCTGAGCGCTCTGGAGCAGTATGAAACAAATGTATTTAAAAATGTATGCACTCACTAACTGTAAGTGGCTCTGGATAAGAGCGTCTGCTAAATGACAAAAATGTAAAATGTAAATGTAAAGTCTAGACACGGCCTTAGTGCTCGTTGACAACCAACTGACATCTCATCTCATCTGAACTGACTGGAGAGGAGGAACAGGAAGTGACCTCATCAGTGATGTAATGACAGAATCCAGACAGCTTTACTGTGATATTATATTGGCACTGAATCAAATCCAGAGCTCAGTGCAGGTGTGAGGGAGGTGTTGCTTCGGTTTAATCTACTGAGACAGTGAATGAGAGGAGGTTTTTGTAGTGTAGACAGGGGAATCTGCAACACTGTGCATAACTAGCAGCACAGAAATACACTGCACTGTGTTGGGGTCGTTTTAAGTTGAACATGTTCAGAGAGGCATTCTTTGGGCCACCGCCACTCAAATCCCCACTCATATTGAAATGTTTGTCATATGAACTCTCAATGGTTGGATTTTTATGATACAGATTTCCTATGAGTTTCAGTGCGGTTTCTCCTTGTGATTTCTGGTACCAAAACATTAGTGTGTAGTCTGATTTCTGATGGTGGCAGAAGAGTTGAACATTCTCTCCTGGTCTGCTGAAGACTGTAGAGGGAGTCTGGTGAACCTCAACACTGAGAGAGAGACCTGAGGAGAGATGGAGAGAAGACTTTCACTAGCATAGGCATACATAAAGGATGAATATACATCATACCATATTATGAATCTACAACAAATGATAATTTCCTAGATTATTACCTGTCAGCCAAAATAGTGTGAAGATGATGAGAGGGTTGTACATGTTGACTGTCAGTGATGATCATCAACAACCAACTAATCTGAATCAACCATCAAACCATCTCTACTGACTGGAGAGGAGGAGGAACAGGAAGTGACATCATCACCGATGATCATCAACAACCAACTAATCTGAATCAACCATCAAACCATCTCAACTGACTGGAGAGGAGGAGGAACAGGAAGTGACATCATCACTGATGATCATCAACAACCAACTAATCTGAATCAACCATCAAACCATCTCAACTGCCTGGGGAGGAGGAGGAACAGGACGTGACATCATCACTGATGATCATCAACAACCAACTAATCTGAATCAACCATCAAACCATCTCTACTGACTGGAGAGGAGGAGGAACAGGAAGTGACATCATCACTGATGATCATCAACAACCAACTAATCTGAATCAACCATCAAACCATCTCTACTGACTGGAGAGGAGGAGGAACAGGATGTGACATCATCACTGATGATCATCAACAACCAACTCATCTGAATCAACCGTCAAACCATCTCTACTGACTAGAGAGGAGGAGGAACAGGAAGTGAAATCATCACTGATGTAATGGCAAAACCCTGTTAAATTGGCACAATCAAATTCAGATCTCAAATGCAGTTTTGAGGAAGATGTTTCATGTTATGGTATAATCTACTGAGACGGTTTTTGTAGTGTAGACAGGGGGTTCTGCAACAATGTGCATAACTAGCAGCAGAGAAATACACTCCACTGTGTTGGGGTCGCTTTAAGTTGAAAACGTTCAGAGAGGCATTCTACACTACGTACAAGGTTGTCCTTAGGACACTGGAGAGCAACTGCTTTTGGTGTAGGGGTGTGGTTGTCCATAGAACGTTGGAGAACGAGTGCTCTTGGTGTAGGGCCAAGGTTGTCCGTAAGACGCTGGAGAACGAGTGCTCTTGGTGTAGTGGTGTGGTTGTCCAAAGGACGCTGGAGAACGAGTGCTCTTGGTGTAGGGGAAGCAGTCCTGTTCGGGGTAGGTGGCTTGTGCAGTGCAAACCCCAAAAGGTCAGGACTGAAGGATAATAGTTCAGGAACAGAGGGTATTGTGGGCTCAGAGGTGATCTTGTGGGTTGGATCGGATGTAGCTGTGGTAGGCTTGGGAGGACCAGCGGCCTAGAAGTTGAACTGTGTGGTCAGGCAGCCCTTGGTGAGAAGCAGAGGTGGCGGCACCGATCTGGAAGGAGTGTCCGGAGAAGTGAAAGAGGAAAACGGATTTGAAGATGATGAGATGGAGATGGACCCAATGGCGGTTGGTTGGATGGTTCATTGGGCGATCAGGTGGCGGAGGGAAGGGTTCAGGTGAAGATGGTTTCTGAAAACGGAGGAATTGGAGTCGGAGGCTAGCGCCACGGTCCTGAATTTCTGGAAAAGATACTCTAAAGAGAAGTCTTGGCTGGGAATGAGGCTATTGATACTGGGGATGTGGCTGTTGCGGGGGGCAGAGAGGTCAATAATGAGTTGTTTCTTTCCAGAGTACTTAGTGTTGCTATCCCTATGGGTCTGATCCTGTAGATGGGGAAGGGTGGTGACGAGAGGGGGCCGATCATGAAATCTTCTTTGGTATCACTGGTTTGGGCCATGGCGTAGAACAGGGTTCTTCAATTCCGGTCCTGGAGGGCCGAAACACCTCTGTTTTTCATCCTCTCCTTCTAATCAGGGGCTAATTCAGACCTGGGTCAACAGGTGAGTGCAATTAACTACCAGGAAAAAATAATAAACAGAAGTGTTTCGGCCCTCCAGGACCGGAATTGAAGAACCCTGGCGTAGATGGAGCAACTTGCAGGAGGAGGTGTTGCAGCCGAGTGCATCAAAGTTGTTGGACACCATGCGGCCCACGGAGAACTGGATGGGACGTGTCTTTTTATAGTGATGAGTTGTATCTCCAGACAGAGGAACAGTTATAGTGGTGAGTTGTGTCTCCAGACAGACTAGTTATAGTGGTGAGTTGTATCTCCAGACAGAGGAACAGTTATAGTGGTGAGTTGTATCTCCAGACAGAGGAACAGTTATAGTGGTGAGTTGTATTCCAGACAGGGGAAAACAGTTATAGTGGTGGTTATATCTCCAGACAGAGGAACAGTTTGTGGTGATTTGTTTTTTCCCCAGACAGAGGAAAGTTAAGGGTGAGTTGATCCCCAGACAGGGGGAACAGTTTAATGTAGTAGTGGGATGTTTAGTAGTAAGGATTTTTAGTTTGAGGAGTTTATTGAGGATGTTAGTTTTGTGGATGTTTGTTTGGGTTTTTATAGGAGGGTTTAGATTGGGATGTTAGATTGAGGTGTTTGTTGGGGTTTTAGTTTTGAGGATTTTTATATTGAGGAGTTGTTGAGGAGTTTGTATTGAGGTTTTTTTAGTTTTGGGGTTAGTATGAGGATGTTTAGTTTGAGGGTTTAGTAGGGGATGTTTAGTAGTGAGGTTTGTTTGTATTGGGAGGTTTTGGGTGTTTTTATTGAGGAGTTTAGTTTGGGGGAGGATGTTAGTATTGGGGATTTTTAGTATTGGGAGTTAGTATTTGGGGGTGTTGTAGTGAGGAGTTAGTTGAGGAGAATTGAGGAGGGGTTTGTAGTGAGGAGTTGTAGTGAGGAGTTTAGATTGGGGGGGGGTTGTTTGAGGATGTTTAGTATTGAGGATGTTTGGTATTGGGATTTTTTTGGATTGGGATTTTTTTAGATTAGGGTTTAGTTTTGTGGATGTTTAGTGTGAGGTTTTTTTAGTATGAGGATGTTGTATTGGGATTTTTAGGTGGGAGGTTTAGTTGAGGAGTTTAGTATTGAGGAGTTTAGTAGTGAGGATGTTTAGTATTGGGTGTTTAGTATGAAGATTTGTTTTGAGGATGTTTAGTAGTGGTTTTTTAGTATGGGATTTTTAGTTTTGAGGATTTGGTATTGGGGTTTAGTTTTTGAGGATTTTGTTTTGGGGATGTTAGTTTTGAGGAGTTTAGATTGAGGTTTTGTTTGGGTTTTTGTGGATGTTAGATTGGGATGTTTAGTGGAGGATTTTTATTATTGAGGTGTTTGTTTGGGATGTTTAGTATGAGGATTTTAGTAGTGAGGATGTTTAGTTTTGGGATGTTAGTTTTGGGAGTTAGTTTGGGATTTGGATTGAGGATGTTTGTTTGGGAGTTTAGTATTGAGGTGTTTAGTATTGTGGATGTTTAGTGGGAGTTAGTATTGAGGTTTTTTAGTATGGGATGTTTAGTAGTGAGGATGTTGTTTGAGGTGTTATTTTGAGGAGTTTAGTTTTGAGGTGTTTGGGGTAGTGAGGATTTTTTTAGTAGAGGATGTTTAGTAAAAGATTTTTTAGTATTGGGTTTTTAGTATTGAGGGGGTTTGTTTTTAGGATTTTTAGTATGAGGATGTTTGTTGGTTTGGGGATGTTTAGTTTGAGGTTTTTGTATTGGGGTGTTTTAGTGGGTTGTTAGTATTGAGGATGTTAGTATGAGGATGTTTAGATTGGGTGTTTAGTATTTGGATTTTTAGTTTTGGGAGTTTAGTATTGAGGATTTTTAGTTTTGAGGATGTTTAGTGTGAGGGTTTTGTATTGAGGATGTTTATTTTGAGGAGTTTAGATTGTGGATTTTTAGTATTGGGGATTTTTAAGTATTGGGGGTGTTAGTGGGTGTTAGTGGAGGATGTTAGTTTTTGGGGGGTTTGTATTGAGGATGTTTATAGTGAGGATTTTTAGTAGGGATGTTAGATTGAAAATGTTTAATATTGAGGATTTAGTAGGGGGTGTTGTAGTGGGATTTTTATTTTTGGGGGTTTTTTTGGTATTGAGGATTTTTTAGTATGGGGATGGGTTTCAGAAAAACTGTGTGAAGGTGTGAGGTGGACGGTTTTTGAGATGGGGGTTTTTGTAGGGTGAAAAGGATCGTGCACTCTGCTTTGGCACACAAAAAATAACTGCACTGTCTCTTGTGAGGTTGGAAAAAGCTTAAATCACAATACTCTTCTGTTTTCCCTTAATTTAATTGGCCTTTAAAGGATTTGGGCTTGGTGGGTGTGTAAAGGTTCCCAGCAGTTTTTAGCTGTCGGTCCTGAGAATGAACTGTCGCCCCGGGGTAACCAAAAAGTCTTTGTAGGGAGAACAGCTGAGTCAGGGAGTTTGGGGTCGGTTTCCAAGGTAGAGGGTTGGACAACTTGGTACCTGACCCAACCCTGGGAAAGGGGGAAAAAAGGAGGAGGAGAGGGGAAAGGAGGAGGGGGGGGAGGAGGGGAGGAGCGGAAGATGAGGAAGAGGAAGAGAGGAGGAGAGGGGAGGAGAAGGGAAAAGGGGAGGAGAGGAGGGACAAGAAGGGGGAGGGGGGGGGGGAGGAAAAAAGGAGGGGGAGGAGGAGAGGAAAAGAGGGGGGAAAAAACAGAGGACAAAAAGAGGGGAGGAGGAGGGGGGAAAAAAAAGGGGGGAAAAAAAAAAGGGGGGGGAAAAGGGGGAAAAAATTTTGTATAAAAAAATGAGGAAAAAAAGGGTTTCGGGGGGAAAAAAAAACAAAGGGGGAAAAAAAGATCAGCAGGGGGGGGAAAAAAAAGGGGAAAGGGGAAAGGGAAAGGAAACAGGGGAAAGGGGGGAAAAGGGGTGGGAAAGGGGGGGAGGGGAAAAGAGAAGAAGGGGGAAAGACGAAGAGGAGAGAAGGGAAGAAAAAGAGAGGAAGAAAGAGGAGGGAAGAGAGAGGAGAGAGAGAAAAAGAGAAGGGAAAAAACCCCATTTTTTTTCTCCCCCAAAACCATTTTCTCTCTCTCTCTTCTCTTCCTTTTTTTTTATCCCAAAAATGCTTGCTAAAACCTTCCCCTCTCTCTCTCTCTCCCTCATAGCTTCCCCCTTTCCCCCCCCCCCAACCGCCCCCTCCCTTCTTTTTTCCCCCCGTCCTTTCCTGAACAGCTTGTTAGTTCATGTGGTTTAATGCAGGTGTGTTGATTATAGTGTCAGATGGATCTGAAAGGTAGAGGTTTTTGTAGAGTAGACTTGGTATCTGCACCACTGTGTAGACTGGCTGCACAGAAATACTCCCCACTGTCTTCAGCTTGTCTCAGTTTGAGGAGATGAAGGTAGGCATCATTCTCTCCATCTCCTGTCACGTCAAAATAACCTTTATATGGGGGTTCAACTGTAAGGGTTTTATAGTATGTATACGCTATGAGGTTTAGGGCCGTGTCTCCCACAGAACGCTGGTACCAGAGGATAGTGTCATAGCTGGGGATTTTATGACTGCAGTTGAGTGTGACAGAAGTATTAGGCTTTACCAGCAACGCGGAGGGAGACTGGGACACTGATTTACTGAGAGAGACACCTGTGGGGAGAGAGAGAACATTATTTATATTTTACAGTACATAACAAAGGATTGTACCACCATTTCTCAAGTTTACAGAAAACCTTTGATTAGTAATTATTTGTACACATTAATGCAAATTGCTACACTTTCATGTTTAATACGTATTGTAGGGAACTACTAAATAACTGTTGCTTAAATTACCTGTGATCCAGAATAGTGGGACAGTGACAATGAGAAGAGGTCTGATCATGTTGACTTAGTGATCGTTGACAACCAACTGACATCTCATCTGAACTGACTGGAGAGGAGGAACAGGAAGTGACCTCATCAGTGATGTAATGACAGAATCCAGACAGCTTTACTGTGATATTATATTGGCACTGAATCAAATCCAGAGCTCAGTGCAGGTGTGAGGGAGGTGTTGCTTCGGTATAATCTACTGAGACAGTGAATGAGAGAAGGTTTTTGTAGTGTAGACAGGGGAATCTGCAACACTGTGCATAACTAGCAGCACAGAAATACACTGCACTGTGTTGGGGTCGTTTTAAGTTGAACATGTTCAGAGAGGCATTCTTTGGGCCATCGCCACTCAAATCCCCACTCATATTGAAATGTTTGTCATATGAACTCTCAATGGTTTGAGAATTATAATTCAAATATCCTATGAGTTTCAGTGCGGTTTCTCCAGGTGTACGTTGGTACCACAGTATCACTCTATAGTCTGATTTCTGATGGTTGCAGAAGAGTTGAACATTCTCTCCTGGTCTGCTGAAGACTGCAGAGGGAGTCTGGTGAACCTCAACACTGAGAGAGAGACCTGAGGAGAGATGGAGAGAAGACTTTCACTAGCATAGGCATACAGAAAGGATGAATATACATCATACCATATTATGAATCTACAACAAATGATCATTTCCTAGATTATTACCTGTCAGCCAAAATAGTGTGTAGATGATGACAGGTTTGTACATGTTGACTGTCAGTGATGATCATCAACAACCAACTAATCTGGATCAACCATCAAACCATCTCTACTGACTGGAGAGGAGGAGGAACAGGAAGTGACATCATCACTGATGATCATCAACAACCAACTAATCTGAATCAACCATCAAACCATCTCTACTGACTGGAGAGGAGGAGGAAACAGGAAGTGACATCATCACTGATGATCATCAACAACCAACTAATCTTGAATCAACCATCAAACCATCTCTACTGACTGGAGAGGAGGAGGAACAGGAAGTGACATCATCACTGATGATCATCAACAACCAACTAATCTGAATCAACCGTCAAACCATCTCAACTGACTGGAGAGGAGGAGGAACAGGAAGTGACATCATCACCGATGGTCATCAACAACCAACTAATCTGAATCAACCGTCAAACCATCTCAACTGCCTGGGGAGGAGGAGGAACAGGAAGTGACATCATCACCGATGATCATCAACAACCAACTAATCTGAATCAACCATCAAACCATCTCAACTGACTGGAGAGGAGGAGGAACAGGAATAGTGACATCATCACCGATGATCATCAACAACCAACTAATCTGAATCAACCATCAAACCATCTCAACTGACTGGAGAGGAGGAGGAACAGGAAGTGACATCATCACTGATGATCATCAACAACCAACTAATCTGAATCAACCATCAAACCATCTCTACTGACTGGAGAGGAGGAGGAACAGGAAGTGAAATCATCACTGATGTAATGGCAAAACCCTGTTAAATTGGCACAATCAAATTCAGATCTCAAATGCAGTTTTGAGGAAGATGTTTCATTTTATGGTATAATCTACTGAGACGGTTTTTGTAGTGTAGACAGGGGGTTCTGCAACAATGTGCATAACTAGCAGCACAGAAATACACTCCACTGTGTTGGGGTCGCTTTAAGTTGAAAACGTTCAGAGAGGCATTCTACACTACGTACAAGGTTGTCCTTAGGACACTGGAGAGCAACTGCTTTTGGTGTAGGGGTGTGGTTGTCCATAGAACGTTGGAGAACGAGTGCTCTTGGTGTAGGGCCAAGGTTGTCCGTAAGACGCTGGAGAACGAGTGCTCTTGGTGTAGTGGTGTGGTTGTTCAAAGGACGCTGGAGAACGAGTGCTCTTGGTGTAGGGGAAGCAGTCCTGTTCGGGGTAGGTGGCTTGTGCAGTGCAAACCCCAAAAGGTCAGGACTGAAGGATAATGGTTCAGGAACAGAGGCTATTGTGGGCTCAGAGGTGATCTTGTGGGTTGGATCGGATGTAGCTGTGGTAGGCTTGGGAGGACCAGCGGCCTAGAAGTTGAACTGTGTGGTCAGGCAGCCCTTGGTGAGAAGCAGAGGTGGCGGCACCGATCTGGAAGGAGTGTCCGGAGAAGTGAAAGAGGAAAACGGATTTGAAGATGATGAGATGGAGATGGACCCAATGGCGGTTGGTTGGATGGTTCATTGGGCAATCAGGTGGCGGAGGGAAGGGTTCATGTGAAGATGGTTTCTGAAAACTGAGGAATTGGAGTCGGAGGCTAGCGCCACGGTCCTGAATTTCTGGAAAAGATACTCTAAAGAGAAGTCTTGGCTGGGAATGAGGCTATTGATACTGGGGATGTGGCTGTTGCGGGGGGCAGAGAGGTCAATAATTAGTTGTTTCCTTCCAGAGTACTTAGTGTTGCTATCCCTATGGGTCTGATCCTGTAGATGGGGAAGGGTGGTGACGAGAGGGGGCCGATCATGAAATCTTCTTTGGTATCACTGGTTTGGGCCATGGCGTAGAACAGGGTTCTTCAATTCCGGTCCTGGAGGGCCGAAACACCTCTGTTTTTCATCCTCTCCTTTTAATTTAGGGGGTTTAATTTAGACCTGGGTCAACCCGGGGGGAGTGCAATTTTAAATACCCGGAAAAAATAAAAAACAGGGAAGGGTTTTGGCCCCCCAGGAACCCGGAAAGGGGAAAAACCTTGGGGTAAGGGAAAAAATTTAAAGGGGGGGAAGGTTTTTGCAGCCGAGTGCATCAAAGTTTTTGGACACCCGGGGGGCCCACGGGGGGAACTGGATTGGGGGTTTTCTTTTTTATAGTGTGAGTTTTATCTCCCGACAGAGGAACAGTTATAGTGGTGGTTGGGTTAAACCCCGACAGAGGGGAAAAGTTTTAGTGGGGGAGTTGAAAATTTTCCCGACAGAGGAACGTTTTTTTGGGGTTTAGTTTTTATCTCCAACAAAAAGGAACAGTTAAGTGGGAGTTTTATCTCCAGAAAGAAAGGGAAAAGGGTTTTGGGGGGTTTAGTTGTATCTCCAGACAGAGGGAAAAAGTTTTTTGTGGTTTAGTTGTATTTCCAGACAGAGGAACAGTTATAGGTGGTGAGTTGTATCTCCAGACAGAGGAACAGTTATAGTGGTGAGTTGTATCTCCAGACAGAGGAACAGTTATAGTGGTGAGTTGTATCTCCAGACAGAGGAACAGTTATAGTGGTGAGTTGTATCTCCAGACAGAGGAACAGTTATAGTGGTGAGTTGTATCTCCAGACAGACCAGTTATAGTGGTGAGTTGTATCTCCAGACAGAGGAACAGTTATAGTGGTGAGTTTGATCTCCAGACAGGACCAGTTTATAGTGGTGAGTTGTATCTCCAGACAGAGGAACAGTTATAGTGGTGAGTTGTATCTCCAGACAGAGGAACAGTTATAGTGGTGAGTTGTATCTCCAGACAGAGGAACAGTTATAGTGGTGAGTTGTATCTCCAGACAGAGGAACAGTTATAGTGGTGAGTTGTATCTCCAGACAGAGGAACAGTTATAGTGGTGAGTTGTGTCTCCAGAAAGAGGAACCCGTTTTTAGTGGTGGGGTTGTTTTCTCCCGAAGAGGGGAAAAGTTTAGGGGAGTTGTATCTCCAGAAGAGGGGAAAAGTTATAGTGGGTGAGTTTTGGGCTCCAGACAGAACCCGTTTGTGGTGAGTTGTATCTCCGACAGAGGAACAGTTATGTGGGAGGGGGGTTTTGGGCTCCAGACGACCGTTTTAGTGGGTGAGGGGATCTCCCGACAAGGGGGGAACAGTTTTAGTGGTGGGGTTGTATTTCCAAAACAGAGGGAAAATTATAGTGGGGAGTTTTATCTCCAAAACAGAAGGGGAAAAAAATTTTTAGTTTGGGGAGTTGTACTCAAAACAGAGGGAAAGTTTAGTGGTGAGTTGGTCTCCAGGGCAGAGGAACAGTTTTTAGTGGGAGTTGTAACTCCCCGACAGAGGAAAATTTTTTAGGGGGGAGTTTTATCTCCCGAAGAGGAAAAAAAATTATAGTGGGTGAGTTGAATCTCCCCGCCCGAGGAACTCAGTGATGTAGGCAGGTGCTTATAAAATGCCGGGGTTTAATTTTTGTCCCAGTCCGTCCCTGCCATATGTAGCCACTTAGCAATGCAATGATAAACGTTTTGTGGGTAGACAGAAATACTTTCCCCAAAAACCTTCTCAATTAATATATGTTAAGCGCAAAGTAGGCTTCCCTGGCAGAACTCTATCATAATGATTTGTATCAATTAGGTGGCCATTGCTTTACAAACTCTGCCATGCCATGTGCTGCAGCAGTACCCCAAACAGCCGCAACATCTCTAGACTGACACTTTCCTCTCTTGCTAGATGCACAATTAAAGGGGAGTTTCACAAATTAATCGAGACCTCAAAAATGGTCTTCTGATGTGATTCAAGCTTTGACAGACGGAGAACATCCATTTTTTGTTGTTTCTCTATGAATAATTGTAATATTTAGGGTAAAAAAACAGAAACAAATCCAAAACCAGGAAAAATAAAATCGAGACACAGAATTCGGGAAAATACAAAATATTATTTTATGAGGCCTGTCATGCCCAATGCTGTTTATTAACGATCATTTTTACCAGGTATATTGACAGAAAACACATTTGAAAGCTATAAAAAAAAAAAAAGAGTCACTCGCGACATGTTAAATTGTTTAAAAGTATCTGTCATGCTAGACAAGCTTGGAGAGCCCTGCTCTGGGTGTTGCAGCAGAATCAGTGATACCTCCATCTCTATGAGTAGAATGTAGAACACCAACACACATTCTGAGAGTTCTGAGTCTTTGTTCTGAGGTGGGAGGAGCTTATAGCTGATGTATCACCCTACAGTACAGTGTGACATCACTGCTCTCTGCTGGATCGGCTGGAAGGCGTTGCTACAGTGACATAAAACAAAACATGGAGTTTGTAAAAAAGAAAGGCTCTCTTTATTTTGAAGGAAATAAACCCTAAATGTTATAATTTTTTGGGATTTGTATTATTGTGGATGTTTATTTATGTTGATGTTTAGTATTGAGGATGTTTAGTATTGAGGATGTTTAGTATTGTGGATGTTTAGTATTGAGGATGTTTAGTATTGTGGATGTTTAGTATTGTGGATGTTTAGTAGTGAGGATGTTTAGTAGTGAGGATGTTTAGTATTGAGGATGTCTAGTATTGAGGATGTTTAGTATTGAGGATGTTTAGTATTGAGGATGTTTAGTATTGAGGATGTTTAGTATTGTGGATGTTTAGTATTGAGGATGTTTAGTATTGAGGATGTTTAGTATTGAGGATGTTTAGTAGTGAGGATGTTTAGTAGTGAGGATGTTTAGTATTGAGGATGTTTAGTAGTGAGGATGTTTAGTAGTGAGGATGTTTAGTAGTGAGGATGTTTAGTAGTGAGGATGTTTAGTATTGAGGATGTTTAGTATTGTGGATGTTTAGTATTGAGGATGTTTAGTATTGAGGATGTGGTTCAGGACACTGTAGTGAAGGTGTGAGGTGTGACTGTGTATTTGAGATGTGGGTTTTGTAGGGCTGAGATAGGATCTGCTGGACTGTGCTCTCTGGCAGAACAGAAATACACTGCACTGTCCTCTTGTGTCAGGTTGGAAATGCTTAAATCACAATACTCTTCTGTGTTTCCTCTTAATTTAAATTGGTCCTTGAAACTGGATTCTGGGGTTTGGTGGGTTGTGTAAAGGTTCCCCAGCAGTTGTAGCTGTCGGTCCTGAGAATGAGACAGTCTGTCCCAGAGGATAACATCATAGTCTTTTATACTGGGAGAACAGCTGAGCTCAGCGGAGTCTCCTGGGGTCATTACCAACATTTACATTTACGTCATTTAGCGACTTACAAATAAAAATACCTTATAGCCAGTGGGATAACCACTTTACAATGTTTTTTTTTTTTGGGGGGGGGGGGGGGGGGGGGGGGGGGGGGTAGAAGGATTACTTTATCCTATCCCAGGTATTCCTTAAAGAGGTGGGGTTTCAAATGTCTCCGGAAGGTGGTGAGTGACTCCGCTGTCCTGGCGTCGTGAGGGAGCTTGTTCCACCATTGGGGTGCCAGAGCAGCGAACAGTTAAGACTGGGCTGAGCGGGACCTATGCTTCCGCAGAGGTAGGGGAGCCAGCAGGCCAGAGGTGGATGAACGCAGTGCCCTTGTTTGGGTGTAGGGACTGATCAGAGCCTGAAGGTACGGAGGTGCCGTTCCCCTCACAGCTCCGTAGGCAAGCACCATGGTCTTGTAGCAGATGCGAGCTTCAACTGGAAGCCAGTGGAGTGTGCGGAGGAGCGGGGGGGTGACGTGAGAGAACTTGGGAAGGTTGAACACCAGACGGGCTGCGGCATTCTGGATGAGTTGTAGGGGTTTTAATGGCACAGGCAGGGAGCCCAGCCAACAGCGAGTTGCAGTAATCCAGACGGGAGATGACAAGTGCCTGGATTAGGATCTGTGCCGCTTCCTGTGTAAGGCAGGGTCGTACTCTCCGAATGTTGAAGAGCATGAACCTACAGGATCTGCAGGGTGTTGTCCAGGGTCACGCCAAGGCTCTTCGCACTCTGGGAGGAGGACACAACGGAGTTGTCAACCGTGATGGCGAGATCATGGAACGGGCAGTCCTTCCCCGGGAGGAAGAGCAGCTCCGTCTTGCCGAGGTTCAGCTTGAGGTGGTGATCCGTCATCCATACTGATATGTCTGCCAGACATGCAGAGATGCGATTCGCCACCTGGTTATCAGAAGGGGGAAAGGAGAAGATGAGTTGTGTGTCGTCAGCGTAGCAATGATAGGAGAGGCCATATGAGGATATGACAGAGCCAAGTGACTTGGTGTATAGCGAGAATAGGAGAGGGCCTAGAACTGAGCCCTGGGGGACACCAGTGGTGAGAGCACGTGGTGCAGAGACAGCTTCTCGCCACGCCACTTGGTAGGAGCGACCGGTCAGGTAGGACGCAATCCAAGAGTGAGCCGCACCGGAGATGCCCAGCTCGGAGAGGGTAGAGAGGAGGATCTGATGGTTCACAGTATCAAAGGCAGCAGACAGGTCTAGAAGGACAAGAGCAGAGGAGAGAGAGTTAGCTTTAGCAGTGCGGAGAGCCTCTGTGACACAGAGAAGAGCAGTCTCAGTTGAATGACCAGTCTTGAAACCTGACTGGTTTGGATCAAGAAGGTCATTCTGAGAGAGATAGCAAGAGAGTTGGCTAAAGACGGCACGCTCAATAGTTTTGGAGAGAAAAGAAAGAAGGGATACTGGTCTGTAGTTGTTGACATCGGAGGGATCGAGTGTTGGTTTTTTGAGAAGGGGTGCAACTCTCGCTCTCTTGAAGACGGAAGGGACATAGCCAGCGGTCAAGGATGAGTTGATCAGCGAGGTGAGGTAAGGGAGAAGGTCACCGGAGATGGTCTGGAGAAGAGAGGAGGGGATAGGGTCAAGCGGGCAGGTTGTTGGGCGGCCTGCCGGCACAAGTCGCAAGATTTTATCTGGAGAGAGAGGGGAGAAAGAAGTCAAAGCATAGGGTAGGGCAGTGTGAGCAGGACCAGCAGTGTCATTTGACTTAACAAACGAGGATCGGATGTCGTCAACCTTCTTTTCAAAATGGTTGACGAAGTCATCCACAGAGAGGGAGGGGGGGGGGGGGGGATTCAGCAGGGAGGAGAATGTGGCAAAGAGCTTCCTAGGGTTAGAGGCGGATGCTTGGAATTTAGAGTGGTAGAAAGTGGCCTTAGCAGCAGAAACAGATGAAGAAAATGTAGAGAGGAGGGAGTGAAAAGATGCCAGGTCTGCAGGGAGTCTAGTTTTCTTCCATTTTCGCTCAGCTGCCCGGAGCTCTGTTCTGTGAGCTCGCAATGAGTCATCAAGCCACGGAGCTGGAGGGGAGGACCGAGCCGGCCGGGAGGATAGGGGACATAGAGAGTCAAAGGATGCAGAAAGGGAGGAGAGGAGGGTTGAGGAGGCAGAATCAGGAGATTGGAGGGAGAAGGATTGAGCAGAGGGAAGAGATGATAGGATGGAAGAGGAGAGAGTAGCGGGAGAGAGAGAGCGAAGGTTGCGACGGCGCTTTACCATCTGTGTAGGGGCAGAGTGAGTAGTGTTGGAGGAGAGGGAGAGAGAAAAGGATACAAAGTAGTGGTCGGAGACTTGGAGGGGAGTTGCAGTGAGATTAGTAGAAGAACAGCATCTAGTAAAGATGAGGTCAAGCGTATTGCTTGCCTTGTGAGTAGGGGGGGGACGGTGAGAGGGTGAGGTCAA
Source organism: Coregonus sp. 'balchen' (assembly GCA_902810595.1). Classification (NCBI taxonomy): domain Eukaryota; kingdom Metazoa; phylum Chordata; class Actinopteri; order Salmoniformes; family Salmonidae; genus Coregonus; species Coregonus sp. 'balchen'. The sequence goes on from LR778281.1 coordinate 45,691,430, forward strand.
AAGAGGAGAGGAGTGGAAAGAAGGAGGCAGAGAGAAATGAGTCAAATGTAGACGTAGGGAGGTTGAAATCCCCCAGAACTGTGAGGGGTGAGCCATACTCAGGAAAGGAACTTATCAAGGCGTCAAGCTCATTGATGAACTCTCCAAGGGAACCTGGAGGGCGATATATGACAAGGATATTAAGCTTAAATGGGCTAGTGACTGTGACAGCATGGAATTCAAATGAGGAGATAGACAGATGGGTCAGGGGAAAAATTGAGAATGTCCACTTGGGAGAGATGAGGATTCCTGTGCCACCACCCCGCTGACCAGATGCTCTCGGGGTATGCGAGAACACATGGTCAGACGAGGAGAGAGCAGCAGGAGTAGCAGTGTTTTCAGTGGTAATCCATGTTTCCGTCAGCGCCAAGAAGTCGAGGGACTGGAGGGTAGCATAGGCTGGGATGAAGTCTGCCTTGTTGGCAGCAGAACGGCAGTTCCAGAGGCTGCCTGAGACCTGGAACTCCACGTGGGTCGTGCGTGCAGGGACCACCAGGTTAGAGAGGCAGCAGCCACGCGGTGTGAGGCGTTTGTGTAGCCTGTGCGGAGAGGAGAGAACAGGGATAGGCAGAGGCATAGTTGACAGGCTGCAGCAGATGGCTACAATAATGCAGAGGAGATCGGAATAAAATGAACTAAACATCTGGGAAAGGAGAGAGCGGGGCCTCCCTCACCACAACTCCCAAATATAACTCTCCCAACTTCCACCTCAGAAACTATAATTGTTGTAAACTACAGCGGTTCAATGTTTTCTAGGAATAGACTAACCTAGTTTATTCAGCTAGCTAACTAGGTGCAGTATTATTCCGTGAAAAACGTCCGGGGCACCTCGTCCTAAGACGCCACAGCCAGCTAGCATGCCGGTCTCCAGCAGCAGGGTTTAGCGCCAATACTCAGCCACAACAACCACCAGTGTATCAACACGCAAGCAGATCGTTCGTGTCCGTGTCTAACGTTGTGGGTTAGTCCCGACAGCTTGAGCGAGTCCGTCGTCAACTTATTGAGCCAGTTAGTTAGCTAGAATAGTTAGCACTAGCTAGCCATTGCTTTCAGACAAAGAAGAACCCCTCCTTTCACGGCACGAACACACAGAGACAGCCAAAACTAATGTTAACTAGTCACCCATGTCCCGAATTCCTTGAGCGACTCGGGCTATCAATATGTAAAAAACAAAACACAAGTGTAGGTTATGACTTACCCCTAGCAGCTACTGTTAGCTAGCCAAGTGCAAAGCTAGCCACTGAATTGACTCAGCCAGTTCGCGTCTGTTCGCTCGGTCGTTCCAGCTATTGTTTACAAGTAGCTATCCAGGTTGCAACAAGCTTGCTAATTTTCAAGCACAGTAGCCACTTGCTACCTAACGTTAACGGTTCAGACAATGAGGTTAGAAAACAGCTGAATGGTAGGCAGTTATTGTATGTAATTATTGTAGGCAGCCAGCTGGCGTAATTACAGGCACTCTCAGGCGTGAAAACAACTATTACCGTTGCTAATAGCTACTCGCCAGCTAGTCCAGGTGGTGAGTTAGCTAGCTAGCTAGCTTTGTGCTACACCCGGCACCGCCGAATACAATACTAACCTACAATAATTACATATAACAACTACCTACAACAACCCACGATACCTACCTACAATACCTAACTACAATCTAAATACATAGTTTAAGCCTTACTCGACAAAGCCCAAGCTATGTATAAAGCCAAACTTACCCGACGCCAAGCTTACCCGAAACCTTCAACCAAGGTAGCAGGAGTCTGGACAACTCTGGTACCTAGACCCAACCCTGGAAGGAGGAAGAGGAGGAGGAAGAGGATGAAGAGGAGGAGGGGAGGAGGAGGAGGAGCAGGAAGATGAGGAAGAGGAAGAGAGGAGGAGAGGAGGAGGAGGAAGAGGGGAGGAAGAGGAGAGGACAAGAAGAGGGGAGGAGGAGGAAGAGGAGGAGAGGAGGAGAGGAAGAGAGGAAAAGCAGAGGACAAGAAGAGGGGAGGAGGAGGAGGAGGAAGAGGAGGAGGAGGAAGAGAAGAGGAAGATGAGGAGGAGATGATCAAATGTTTGTGAATCTAAGTTGACCTTTGAATTGATTGTCAACAGATTTCTATGTATCCAAATGAGACACAATTGCTAGCAAACACAGATTTCCTCCATGACAATGAAATGTCTGGTACCTTAAAATATTATTATGGTCTTAGTCTTACCTGTGAGACATAGTGATACCGAACAGACAGTGAGGATCATGGTGACAGTCTGTCTGAACTACAGAGAGAAAAGAGCAGATCATCTGTGTAAAGATTCACACAAAGACAGACAGGGGAAAGTACATTATCACAGTGACTTTGATTGGCAGATACTAATGCTCTGATCTCTCTCTCTCTCTCTCGATCTCTATCTCTCTCTCTACTATCTCTCTCTCTCTCTCTCTCTCTCTCTCTCTCTCTCTCTCTCTCTCTATCCTCTCTCTCTCTCTCTCTCTCCCCCAGTCTCTCTCTCTGAACAGACGTCTGTTAGTTCATGTGGTTTAATGCAGGTGTGTTGATATAGTGTCAGATGGATCTGAAAGGTAGAGGTTTTTGTAGAGTAGACTTGGTCTCTGCACCACTGTGTAGACTGGCTGCACAGAAATACTCCCCACTGTCTTCAGCTTGTCTCAGTTTGAGGAGATTAAGGTAGGCATCATTCTCTCCATCTCCTTTCACATCAAAATAACCTTTATATGGGGGTTCAACTGTAGGGGTTTTATAGTATGTATACGCTATGAGGTTTAGGGCCGTGTCTCCCACAGAACGCTGGTACCAGAGGATAGTGTTATAGCTGGGGATTTTATGACTGCAGTTGAGTGTGACAGAAGTATTAGGCTTTACCAGCAACGCGGAGGGAGACTGGGACACTGATTTACTGAGAGAGACACCTGTGGGGAGAGAGAGAACATTACTTTTATTTTACAGTACATAACAAAGGATTGTACCACCATTTCTCAAGTTTACAGAAAACCTTTGATTAGTAATTATTTGTACACATTAATGCAAATTGCTACACTTTCATGTTTAATACGTATTGTAGGGAACTACTAAATAACTGTTGCTTAAATTACCTGTGATCCAGAATAGTGGGACAGTGACAATGAGAAGAGGTCTGATCATGTTGACTTAGTGATCGTTGACAACCAACTGACATCTCATCTGAACTGACTGGAGAGGAGGAACAGGAAGTGACCTCATCAGTGATGTAATGACAGAATCCAGACAGCTTTACTGTGATATTATATTGGCACTGAATCAAATCCAGAGCTCAGTGCAGGTGTGAGGGAGGTGTTGCTTCAGTATAATCTACTGAGACAGTGAATGAGAGAAGGTTTTTGTAGTGTAGACAGGGGAATCTGCAACACTGTGCATAACTAGCAGCACAGAAATACACTGCACTGTGTTGGGGTCGTTTTAAGTTGAACATGTTCAGAGAGGCATTCTTTGGGCCACCTCCACTCAAATCCCCACTCAAATTGAAATGCTTTTCATATGAACTCTCAATGGTTGGATTCTTATAATTCAAATATCCAATGAGTTTCAGTGCTGTTTCTCCTTGTGATTTCTGGTACCACAACATCACACTATAGTCTGATTTCTGATGGTGGCAGAAGAGTTGAATCAATCAATCAATCAATCAATTTTATTTTATATAGCCCTTCTTACATCAGCTAATATCTCGAAGTGCTGTACAGAAACCCAGCCTAAAACCCCAAACAGCTAGTAATGCAGGTGTAGAAGCACGGTGGCTAGGAAAAACTCCCTAGAAAGGCAAAACCTAGGAAGAAACCTAGAGAGGAACCAGGCTATGAGGGGTGGCCAGTCCTCTTCTGGCTGTGCCGGGTGGAGATTATAACAGAACCATGCCAAGATGTTCAAAAATGTTCATAAGTGACAAGCATGGTCAAATAATAATCAGGAACATTCTCTCCTGGTCTGCTGAAGACTGTAGAGGGAGTCTGGTGAACCTCAACACTGAGAGAGAGACCTGAGGAGAGATGGAGAGAAGCATAGGCATACATAAAGGATGAATATACATCATACCATATTATGAATCTACAACAAATGATAATTTCCTAGATTATTACCTGTGAGCCAAAATAGTGTGTAGATGATGAGAGGGTTGTACATGTTGACTGGCAGTGATGATCATCAACAACCAACTAATCTGAATCAACCATCAAACCATCTCAACTGACTGGAGAGGAGGAGGAACAGGAAGTGACATCATCACTGATGATCATCAACAACCAACTAATCTGAATCAACCATCAAACCATCTCTATGGGACAGGAAGTGACATCATCACTGATGATCATCAACAACCAACTAATCTGAATCAACCATCAAACCATCTCTACTGACTGGAGAGGAGGAGGAACAGGAAGTGACATCATCACTGATGATCATCAACAACCAACTAATCTGAATCAACCATCAAACCATCTCTACTGACTGGAGAGGAGGAGGAACAGGAAGTGACATCATCACTGATGATCATCAACAACCAACTAATCTGAATCAACCATCAAACCATCTCTACTGACTGGAGAGGAGGAGGAACAGGAAGTGAAATCATCACTGATGTAATGGCAAAACCCTGTTAAATTGGCACAATCAAATTCAGATCTCAAATGCAGTTTTGAGGAAGATGTTTCATTTTATGGTATAATCTACTGAGACGGTTTTTGTAGTGTAGACAGGGGGTTCTGCAACAATGTGCATAACTAGCAGCAGAGAAATACACTCCACTGTGTTGGGGTCGCTTTAAGTTGAAAACGTTCAGAGAGGCATTCTACACTACGTACAAGGTTGTCCTTAGGACACTGGAGAGCAACTGCTTTTGGTGTAGGGGTGTGGTTGTCCATAGAACGTCGGAGAACGAGTGATCTTGGTGTAGGGGTGTGGTTGTCCAAAGGACGCTGGAGAACGAGTGCTCTGTCACGGTTTCGGCCGAGGCTGCTCCTTCTCCTTGTTCGGGCAGGCTTCGGCGGTCGTCGTCTCCGGAGTACTAGCTGCCACTGTTCTTTGTTTTCGATGTTTGTTTGGTTTGGTCTGTTTGGTACACCTGTTCCCGTTTAGGGTTGATTATGTGTCCTTTAAGTTCTCGTTGTTTCTGGCATGTGTTTGTGTTTAGTTGTTCTTTTGTCAGCTGGAGCAGTCAGTACATTTTTCTCTATTTGTTTTGTTTATAGAGAGTCCGCACTTGTTGTGCGCGTTTGTTGCATTTTGCTCGTTTACGCAGTGAGCGTAATTTTCTCGTGCCTCCGGCTCTGTTTTGTAGCCGTGTCATTTTGTCTTGACTAAAGACTTTTGGACTAAGCCTCTGTGTCCTGCGATTGATTCCTACACCACATCCACGCATTCTGACAGAACTACACACCATTTCATGGAATCAGCAGGAGCAGCAGCAGCGACCGAGTCATGGGAGGAGCACGTCCGCGGACAGGATGACAGGATAGTCCAAATCACAACCGCTCTGCAGGGAGTGATGAATACCCTGCATCGACTGGAGACCAGTTGGGTACCCGCGCCTCCTCCTACCTTACCACCATCACCGGTCAGTCCGTTCGTCCAAGCTCCGGAACCCAGTGGGATTCGGCTCTCGCTCCCGAGGGCGTATGATGGCACCGCTGCCGGTTGTCAGGGTTTTCTCCTACAAGTAGAACTCTACCTAGCCACCGTACACCCGGCGCCCTCGGGACACGAGAGCGTTTCCGCCCTCATCTCCTGTCTCACCGGCAAGGCGTTGGAATGGGCCAACGCCGAATGGAGGAGGATAGACGCCGCGACGATCACCTATGCGGAGTTCTCCCGTCGCTTCAGGGCTGTGTTCGACCATCCACCTGAGGGGAAAGCGGCGGGAGAGCGTCTATTCTACCTCTGACAGGGGAGGAGGAGCGCCCAGGAATTTGCACTGGAGTTCCGGACTCTAGCGGCAAGACGCAGGGTGGAATGAGCGGGCCCTCATAGACCACTTCCGATGCAGCCTACGGGAGGACGTCCGTCGTGAGTTGGCTTGCAGGGACACCACCCTTACGTTTGACCAGTTGGTGGACATGGCCATTCGTCTCGACACCCTGCTGGCTACCCGCGGACGTCCTGAGTGGGGGTCGTCCATTCCACCCTCCAGCACCTCCGAGCCGAGTCCTATGGAGCTCGGGGGTGCTGGCGCTAGAGAGGAGAGGAGAAGGTGTCCGAAGGGGGCCACCCCCTGTACCTACTGTGGCCGTGGAGGACACACTGTGGCTAGGTGCTGGGGGGGGGTCTCCAAGGGGACGACACGGCAGGCCACGCACTGGAGAGTCCTTCCAGGTGAGTAGGCGCCCCACTTACCCAGAGCTCTCTGTTGTGCACCTAACCATACTTGTTTGTTTTCCACAGGTTGCACCTCGTTCCCAGCATAAGGCGCTAGTAGATTCAGGCGCAGCCGGGAATTTTGTAGATCGGAAATGTTGTGTAGAGTTAGGGATTCCTCTCCTTCCTGTCAACAATCCTTTCCCTGTACATGCTCTAGATAGCAGTCCGTTGGGATCGGGGTTGATTAGGGAGGTCACAGCGCCACTTAGGATGGGGATGCAGGAGGGTCATGAGGAGACTATTCAGCTATATCTTATCGACTCTCCTGCGTATCCGGTGGTGCTGGGGCTTCCCTGTTTGATGACCCATAATCCCTCTATTTTGTGGCAACAGAGGGCTCTTAAGGAGTGGTCTGCCCAGTGTGTGGGGCGATGTCTGGGTGTTTCCGTGGGGGCGACCTCGGTGGAGAGTCCAAACCAAGTGCCCGCAATGCACGTTCCCCCCGAGTATGAGGATTTAGCACTTGTGTTTAGCAAGGCGAGGGCGACGCAATTGCCACCACATAGACAGGGGGATTGTGCGATAGACCTCCAGGTAGGAGCTGCGCTTCCGCGGAGCCATGTGTATCCTTTGTCTCAAGAGGAGAAGAGAGCTATGGAGACTTATATAGCCGAGTCTCTGAGACAGGGATACATACGGCCCTCCACTTCCCCTGCGTCCTCAAGCTTCTTTTTTGTGAAGAAAAAAGATGGGGGTTTGCGCCCGTGTATTGATTACCGCAGTCTCAATCAGATTACTGTGAAATACAGTTATCCACTCCCTCTGATTGCGACTATGACGGAGTCATTACACGGAGCGCGGTTCTTCACAAAGTTGGACCTCAGGAGCGCCTACAACTTGGTGCGCATTAGGGAGGGAGATGAATGGAAGACAGCATTTAGTACCACCTCGGGTCATTACGAGTATCTTGTCATGCCATACGGGTTAATGAATGCTCCTTCAGTCTTCCAATCCTTCGTAGATGAGATCTTCCGGGATATGCAGGGGCAAGGAGTGGTCGTGTACATTGACGACATTCTGGTGTACTCTTCTACCCGAGCCGAGCATGTAGCCCTGGTACGCCGAGTGTTGGGGAGGCTGTTGGAGCATGACATATATGTCAAGGCAGAGAAATGTCTGTTTTTCCAGGAGTCTGTCTCCTTTTTGGGTTATCAGTTGTCTGCGTCAGGGGTGAAGATGGAGGTTGACCGAGTGTCTGCCGTGCGTAATTGGCAAACCCCAACCAACGTTAAAGAGGTGCAGCGGTTCTTGGGCTTTGCGAATTACTACAGGAGGTTTATCCGGGGTTTTGGACAAGTGGCAGCTCCCATCACGTCCCTTCTTAAGGGGGGTCCGGTGCGCTTGCAGTGGTCTGCTGAGGCTGATAGGGCTTTTGGGAGACTGAAGGACCTGTTTACTTCGGCTCCGGTGCTGGCGCATCCGGATCCCACGCTACCATTCCAGGTCGAGGTGGATGCGTCTGAGGCCGGTATAGGGGCCGTGCTCTCGCAACGGTCTGGCACGCCACCTAAACTCCGTCCCTGTGCTTTTTACTCTAAAAAGCTCAGCCCGGTGGAGCTAAATTATGACGTAGGGGACAGGGAGCTGCTAGCCGTGGTACAGGCCCTAAAGGTGTGGAGGCATTGGCTTGAGGGGGCTCAACACCCTTTCCTCATTTTGACTGACCACCAGAACCTGGAGTACATCCGGGCAGCTAGGAGATTGAACCCTCGCCAGGCTCGGTGGAACATGTCTCTGGCCCGGTTCGTATTTAAGATCACGTACATCCCTGGGTCCCAGAACGGTAAGGCAGACGCCCTGTCCCGGCGGTATGACACGGAGGAGAGGTCCGTTGAGCCCACACCCATACTACCGCCGTCTTGTCTGGTGGCACCGGTGGTGTGGGAAGTCGACTCCGAAATCGAGCGGGCGTTGCGTACCGATCCTAGTCCTCCCCAGTGTCCTGTGGGTCGGACGTACGTTCCGTTCGAGGTTTGGGATCGACTTATTTATTGGGCTCACACGTCACCCTCCTCTGGACATCCAGGTATTGGCCGGACAGTGCACTGCCTTAGCACTAAATACTGGTGGCCAACGTTAGCCAGGGATGTGAGGGTTTATGTTTCCTCCTGCTCGGTGTGTGCCCAGTGTAAGGCACCCAGACACCTGCCCCGGGGTAAGTTACAACCCCTGCCCGTTCCACAACGACCCTGGTCTCACCTCTCGGTGGATTTTGTTACAGACCTTCCCCCCTCCCAGGGGAATACCACCATCCTGGTCGTTGTGGATCGGTTCTCGAAGGCCTGTCGTCTCCTTCCCATGCCGGGGCTCCCTACTGCCCTACAGACCACTGAGGCTCTATTCACTCACGTCTTCCGGCATTACGGGGTACCCGAGGATATAGTGTCTGATCGAGGCCCCCAGTTTACCTCTCGAGTCTGGAGAGCGTTCATGGAGCGCTTGGGGGTCTCGGTGAGCCTTACCTCGGGGTACCACCCGGAGAGCAATGGGCAGGTCGAACGGGTAAACCAGGATGTGGGTAGGTTTCTGAGGTCGTATTGCCAGGGCCGGCCGGAGGAGTGGGCGAGGTATGTTCCCTGGGCCGAGATGGCACAGAACTCTCTTCGCCACTCATCCACCAAACTAACTCCTTTCCAATGTGTATTAGGGTACCAACCGGCTCTGGCACCTTGGCATCAGAGCCAGACCGAGGCCCCTGCGGTGGATGAGTGGGTGCGGCGCTCGGAGGAGACGTGGAACGCTGCACACGTCCATCTGCAGCAGGCAATCCGTCGACACAAGGCGAGCGCCGATCTCCACCGCAGTGAGGGACCGGTGTACGCACCGGGAGATCGAGTCTGGCTCTCGACCAGAAACATGCCCCTCCGCCTGCCCTGCCGGAAGCTGGGTCGGCGGTTTGTGGGGCCTTTTAAAGTCCTGAGGAGGTTGAACGAGGTGTGTTACAGGTTACAACTACCTGTTGATTATAAGAATATTAACCCCTCGTTCCATGTGTCTCTCCTCAGGCCGGTGGTAGCTGGTCCACTCCAGGACTGTGAGATAGGAGAGACTCCTCCGCCCCCGCTGGACATCGAGGGGGCTCCGGCGTACACAGTTCGGTCCATCCTGGATTCGAGACGTCGGATGGGGGGTCTCCAATATCTCGTGGAGTGGGAGGGGTACGGTCCGGAGGAGCGGTGCTGGGTGCCGAGGAGAGACATCTTAGACCCGTCTCTTCTGACTGAGTTCCATCGTGGTCATCCCACGCGCCCTGCTCCGCGTCCTCCTGGTCGTCCCCGAGGCCGGGGTCGGCGCACGGCTGGAGCCGCGCGTCAAGTGGGGGGTACTGTCACGGTTTCGGCCGAGGCTGCTCCTTCTCCTTGTTCGGCCAGGCTTTGGCGGTCGTCGTCTCCGGAGTACTAGCTGCCACCGTTCTTTGTTTTCTACGTTTGTTTGGTTTGGTCTGTTTGGTACACCTGTTCCCGTTTAGTGTTGATTATGTGTCCTTTAAGTTCTCGTTGTTTCTGGCATGTGTTTGTGTGTAGTTGTTCTTTTGTCAGCTGGAGCAGTCAGTACATTTTTCTCTATTTGTTTTGTTTATAGAGAGTCCGCACTTGTTGTGCGCGTTTGTTGCATTTTGCTCGTTTACGCAGTGTGCGTAATTTTCTCGTGCCTCCGGCTCTGTTTTGTAGCAGTGTCATTTTGTCTTGACTAAAGACTTTTGGACTAAGCCTCTGTGTCCTGCGATTGATTCCTACACCACATCCACGCATTCTGACATGCTCTTGGTGTAGGGGAAGCAGTCCTGTTTGGGGTAGGTGTCTTGTGCAGTGCAAACCCCAAAAGGTCAGGACTGAAGGATAATGATTCAGGAACAGAGGCTATTGTGGGCTCAGATGTGATCTTGTGGGTTGGATCGGATGTAGCTGTGGTAGGCTTGGGAGGACCAGCTGCCTAGAAGTTGAACTGTGTGGTCAGGCAGCCCTTGGTGAGAAGCAGAGGTGGCGGCACCGATCTGGAAGGAGTGTCCGGAGAAGTGAAAGAGGAAAATGGATTTGAAGATGATGAGATGGAGATGGACCCAATGGCGGGAAGCAACATGGCCGGTTTCTGTGATGAAGAGGGGGTTGTGAGGGATGGCCGGAGGTTGGTGAGGTAGGCCAGAGGTTCATAAGGGCTGATGAAGGATGGGAGGTGGAACAGGAAGACGGGAGAGGGTTTTTAAAGGCTGATCTGTCTTGGTTCTTTTGAGGGTGAAGATGAGGGAGTCTTGAGATTGGATGGTGATGTCTGAGATGCAGGAGTGACGGTCAGGATGGAAGGAGTTGGAAGCAGAGGGAAATTCATAGCATCTCTGGAATCTGAAGAAGGCGAGGAGGAACATGGATTCAAGGGCAGCGTCGACAGAAGGGGAAAGATATCTGGATCTGAGGGTCTGGATGCAGGAGGTGAGGAAGACGGTGTCATGAAGAAAGGACTGGTTCTATTCTTTGAAGACCTTTGAGGAGTTGAGTTGTTTGTGGACTGGAGATGGCAGGGCACGGGGCACCAGTGAGGAGTTTCACAAAGAAATTGATGACGTGAGGTAAACTTGGATGGTGGACGTGCAGATGGAGAGAGAGGAATGGGCCTGGATGATGGTGATGAGGTCGAAGGAAAGGAAGGGGATGTTGTTGTGCGGAAAGAGTGGAAGCATCTCCAGGATGTCCAATAGGAATAGAGTGTCCGGGGGGCGAGACTGATGCGGATGGTTCATTGGGCGATCAGGTGGCGGAGGGAAGGGTTCAGGTGAAGATGGTTTCTGAAAACGGAGGAATATGAGTCGGAGGCTAGCGCCACGATCCTGAATTTCTGGAAAAGATACTCTAAAGAGAAGTCTTGGCTGGGAATGAGGCTATTGATACTGGGGATGTGGCTGTTGATACTGGGAATGAGGCTGTTGATACTGGGGATGTGGCTGTTGCGGGGGGCAGAGAGGTCAATAATTAGTTGTTTCTTTCCAGAGTACTTAGTGTTGCTATCCCTATGGGGTCTGATCCTGTAGATGGGGAAGGGTGGTGACGAGAGGGGGCCGATCATGAAATCTTCTTTGGTATCACTGGTTTGGGCCATGGCGTAGATCAGGGTTCTTCAATTCCGGTCCTGGAGGGCCGAAACACCTCTGTTTTTCATCCTCTCCTTCTAATCAGGGGCTAATTCAGACCTGGGTCACCAGGTGAGTGCAATTAACTACCAGGAAAAAATTAAAAAACAGAAGTGTTTCGGCCCTCCAGGACCGGAATTGAAGAACCCGGGCGTAGATGGAGCAACTTGCAGGAGGAGGTGTTGCAGCCGAGTGCATCAAAGGTGTTGGACACCATGCGGCCCACGGAGAACTTGATGGGACGTGTCTTTTTATAGTGATGAGTTGTATCTCCAGACAGAGGAACAGTTATAGTGGTGAGTTGTATCTCCAGACAGAGGAACAGTTATAGCGGTGAGTTGTATCTCCAGACAGAGGAACAGATATAGTGGTGAGTTGTATCTCCAGACAGAGGAACAGATATAGTGGTGAGTTGTATCTCCAGACAGAGGAACAGTTATAGTGGTGAGTTGTATCTCCAGACAGAGGAACAGTTATAGTGGTGAGTTGTATCTCCAGACAGAGGAACAGTTATAGTGGTGTGTTGTATCTCCAGACAGAGGAACAGTTATAGTGGTGAGTTGTATCTCCAGACAGAGGAACAGTTATAGTGGTGAGTTGTATCTCCAGACAGAGGAACAGTTATAGTGGTGAGTTGTGTCTCCAGACAGAGGAACAGTTATAGTGGTGAGTTGTATCTCCAGACAGAGGAACAGTTATAGTGGTGAGTTGTATCTCCAGACAGAGGAACTCAGTGATGTGGGCAGGTGCTGATAAAATGCCGGGGTTGAATTTTTGTCCCAGTCTGTCCCTGCCATATGTAGCCACTTAGCAATGCAATTGGAACCTGAGAGGATGTTTATTCAGTTTCAGAGGGAGCCGTTTTAGGGTGACACCCCATAGAACAGAGGGAGTGTGTGTTGTAGACAGGGGATTGGACAGTAGAGGGAGCCACCCATATTTTGGGGAATATTATAAGTACTGGGTTTGAACAAAGAACATTAGAGCAGACATATTCTTTTGGGACTCTGCTCTCCGGATGCTCTAGACATCTGTAAACTTATGCTGAAATCTTGTGATATGAATAAAACTTATGATCAAAGCTCAGTATAAGCGGACTCCTTTGTTACAGCATAATTAGCAACATTGACTCGACACTACAAAATTTGGCGACGAGTGATGAGGCGGGTCTGCGTCTCTTCAGTGTTATATTCATGAGCAACGACGTGACTCTCGCTCAAGACGCCGGCTTAAAGTGAGATTTCTCACGGTCTTGTGTGTGTTTCCTTCGTCTGCTTTTGGGTGTGCGCTGGAGAGATGTACCGTAAAGGACCGGTGTGTGCTGCTGTTGCTTTTATTGCTGTGGACTAGGGGTCTGGCCTAACCATTCTAAATGTCTTTGCACTGGTAAACAGCGCAAAAGGGGGGAGTGTCTATAGAGTGTCTATAGAGATATTTTGCTTGAATAAGAGTTCAAGAACAATCGATTGAGAGGAATAAGGCCTAGGCATATGTATGTAACTTAGAACTGCTGTGAATCAACGGTAAGCCCTTTTATAAAGGCGACCTCTAAGGTGGGCCAAAAATCCTAATAACGCGTTAGGTGTGATTAGGTGAGTCCTGGGGACTGGAGGCCGTGGTATATTGATATTGTATGTTACCGCTCAGCTGATAGTTGACGAATTGTTTGATTGATGTGACCACTCATTTCAATTCCACAGGGACCTCGTGGTAGCACAAATTTAGCACTCATAAAGAATTTTACGGCACGGCGGAGGGAGAAATGCTAAACGTGGCCTGCTAATGATGCTTCATGCTACATGCTAATGCTAATGCTAAATGCTAAATGCTAATTCTTGCTACATGCCAATTTTGATGCGGGTTATGTTCGATATTTTTTCCTTGGTGGTCCATTGGAATGGGACGAGCCACCAATATTGTGTTTAGATAGTTTGGGCTTGGTGCCTGATGTTTTTTGAGCTCTGTTAAGTGTTATTGTTTGTCTATAAGGGTAAAGGAGAGGAGCTATAGCGGGAATGCTAACGTTCTGTTGTCTGGAGTGAAGAGAGCTGAGAGGGAACTCCTTCCACTGTGAAATCGTAGTGATGAATGTACTGCGCATGCGTGTGATTTTACGACACTAGAGTGACGTAGGGGTAAATAGGTCACTCCTCTGCTACACTGTGGGGAGGCTCAGACGAACGAAGGAGCAAAAGAGATTTAGAGTCTAATGGTGTATTCTGGTTGTTACATCGGCTGCTGTTTGAAGATGAAACTGTTTTCTTGAGACCTATTGAATTGATAAATTAGAGATATGTTGACGGATTAAAATAAATAAAATAAAATGACGGATTAAAATAAATAAAATAAAATGTTATTGAGGTACTTATAATATTCCTGAGGTAAGTTTTTGCTTATTTCGTAGCGCGAATGTACTCTTGTACTCGACACTACAGTAGACAGAAATACTTTCCCCAACAACCTTCTCAATTAATATATGTTAAGAGCAAAGTAGGCTTCCCTGGCAGAACTCTATCATAATGATTTGTATCAATTAGGTGGCCATTGCTTTACAAACTCTGCCATGACGTGCTGCAGCAGTACCCCAAACAGCAGCAACATCTCTAGACTGACACTTTCCTGTCTTGCTAGATGCACAATTAAAGGGGAGTTTCACAAAATAATCGAGACCTCAAAAATGGTCTTCTGATGTGATTTAAGCATTGACAGACGGAGAACATCCATTTTTTGTTGTTTCTCTATGAATAATTGTAATATTTAGGGTAAAAAAACAGAAACAAATCCAAAACCAGGAAAAATAAAATCGAGACACAGAATTCGGGAAAATACAAAATATTATTTTATGAGGCCTGTCATGCCCAATGCTGTTTATTAACGATCATTTTTACCAGGTATATTGACAGAAAACACATTTGAAAGCTATAAAAAAAAAAAGAGTCACTCGCGACATGTTAAATTGTTTAAAAGTATCTGTCATGCTAGACAAGCTTGGAGAGCCCTGCTCTGGGTGTTGCAGCAGAATCAGTGATACCTCCATCTCTATGAGTAGAATGTAGAACACCAACACACATTCTGAGTGTTCTGAGTGTTTGTTCTGAGGTGGGAGGAGCTTATAGCTGATGTATCGCCCTACAGTACAGTGTGACATCACTGCTCTCTGCTGGATCGGCTGGAAGGCGTTGCTACGGTGACATAAAACAAAACATGGAGTTTGTAAAAAAGAAAGGCTCTCTTTATTTTGAAGGAAATAAACCCTAAATGTTATAATTTTTTGGGATTTGTATTATTGTGGATGTTTATTTATGTGGATGTTTAGTATTGAGGATGTTTAGTATTGAGGATGCTTAGTATTGAGGATGCTTAGTATTGAGGATGTTTAGTATTGAGGATGTTTAGTATTGAGGATGCTTAGTATTGAGGATGTTTAGTAGTGAGGATGTTTAGTAGTGAGGATGTTTAGTATTGAGGATGTTTAGTATTGTGTATGTTAGTAGTGAGGATGTTTAGTAGTGAGGATGTTTAGTATTGAGGATGTTTAGTATTGAGGATGTTTCGTCTTGCGGCTGTTTCGTCCTTGTGGCTGTTTCGTCTTGTGGCTGTTTCGTCGTGCGGCTGTTTCGTCTTGTGGCTGTTTCGTCTTGCGGATGTTTCGTCTTGCGGCTGTTTTCGTCTTGCGGCATGTTTCGTCTTGCGGCTTTTCGTCCGTGCGGCTGTTTCCGTCTTGCGGCTGTTTCGTCTTGCGGCTGTTTGGTCTTGCGGCTGTTTCGTCGTGCGGCTGTTTTCGTCCGTGCGGCTGTTTCGTCGTGCGGCTGTTTCGTCTTGTGTCTGTTCGTCTTGCGCGGTTTCGTCGTGCGGCTGTTTCGTCTTGCGGGCTGTTCGTCTTGCGGCTCTTTCGTCTTGTGGCTGTTTTCTCGTGCGGCTGTTTCGTCTTGCGGCTGTTTCGTCTTGCGGCTTTTCGTCTTGCGGCTTGTTTGGTCTTGCGGCTGTTTTCGTCGTGCGGCTGTTTCGTCGTGCGGCTGTTTCGTCGTGCGGCTGTTTCGTCTTGTGCTGTTCGTCGTGCTGCTGTTTCGTCGTGCGGCTGTTTCGTCTGCGGCTGTTTTCGTCGTGCGCTAATTTTCGTCTTGTGGCTGTTTCGTCTTGTGGACTGTTGTCGTCTGCGGCCTGTGTTTCGTCTTGGCGGCTGTTATTCGTCGTGCTGCTGTTGTCGTCCGGAGGTGTTGCGATCTCCTGCGGCTGTTTCGTCTTGCGGCTGTTTCGTCGTGCGGCTGTTTCGTCTTGCGGCTGTTCTGCGTCGGGCGGCTGTTTCGTCTTGCGGCTGTGTCGATCTTGGGCTGTTTCGTCTTTGCCCTGTTTCCTCTTGGCGGCTCATGTATTACGTCCTCGCCTGTTCTCTTGCGGGTGTTGTTGCGGCTTTTCGTCTTGCGGCTGTTTCGTCTGCGGCTGTTTCGTCTTGAGGCTGTTTCGTCTTGCGTGTTGAG
>LR778281.1:45707545-45757353 GCA_902810595.1 Coregonus sp. 'balchen'
ATCACTCACCACTATAAAACTGGGTTTCCCCTGTCTGGAGATACAACTCACCACTATCTGTTTTCTGTCTGGAGATACAACTCACCACTATAACTGTTCCTCTGTCTGGAGATAAAAACTCACCTCTATACTGTTCCTCTGTCTGGGAGATTTCAACTCACCACTATAACTGTTCCTCTGTCTGGAGATACAACTCACCACTATAACTGTTCCTCTGTCTGGAGACACAACTCACCACTATAACTGTTCCTCTGTCTGGAGATACAACTCACCACATAACTGTTCCTCTGTCTGGAGATACAACTCACCACTATAACTGTTCCTCTGTCTGGAGATACAACACACCACTATAAACTGTTCCTCTGTCGGAGATACAACTCACCACTAATAACTGTTCCTCTGTCTGGAGATACAACTCACCACTATAACTGGTCTGTCTGGAGATACAACTCACCACTATACTGTTCCTCTGTCTGGAGATACACCTCACCACTATAACTGTTCCTCTGTCTGAGATACAACACCACCACTATAACTGTTCCTCTGTCTGGAGATACAACTCACCACTATAACTGTTCTCTGTCTGGAGATACAACTCACCACTATAACTGTTCCTCTGTCTGGAGATACAACTCACCACTATAAACTGTTCCTCTGTCTGGAGATACAACTCACCTCTATAACTGTTCCTCGTCTGGAGATACAACTCACCACTATAACTGTTCCTCTGTCTGGAGATACAACTCACCACTATAACTGTTCCTCTGTCTGGAGACACAACTCACCACTATAACTGTTCCTCTGTCTGGAGATACAACTCACCACTATAACTGTTCCTCTGTCTGGAGATACAACTCACCACTATAACTGTTCCTCTGTCTGGAATACAACACACCCACTATAAACTGTTCCTCTGTCTGGAGATACAACTCACCACTATAACTGTTCCTCTGTCTGGAGATACAACTCACCACTATAACTGGTCTGTCTGGAGATACAACTCACCACTATAACTGTTCCTCTGTCTGGAGATACAACTCACCACTATAACTGGTCTGTCTGGAGATACAACTCACCACTATAACTGTTCTCTGTCTGGAGATACAACTCACCACTATAACTGTTCCTCTGTCTGGAGATACAACTCACCACTATAACTGTTCCTCTGTCTGGAGACACAACTCACCACTATAACGTTCCTACTGTCTGGAGATACAACTCACCACTATAAACTGTTCCTCTGTCTGGAGATACAACTCACCACTATAACTGTTCCTCTGTCTGGAGATACAACTCACCACTATAAAACTGTTCCTCTGTCTGGAGATACAACTCACCACTATAACTGTTCCTCTGTCTGAGATACAACTCACCACTAAACTGTTCCTCTGTCTGGAGATACAACTCACCACTATAACTGTTCCTACTGTCTGGAGATTACAACTCACCACTATAACTGTTCCTCTGCTGTCGGAGATACAACTCACCATATAACTGTTCCTCTGTCTGGAGATACAACTCACCACTATAACTGTTCCTCTGTCTGGAGATACAAACTCACCACTATCAAACTGTTCCTCTGGTCTGGATATACCAACTCAAACCACCGATAAACTGTTTCCTCTGTCTGGTAGATACACTCAACACTATAACTGTTCCTCTGTCTGGAGATACACCCCACTATAACTGTTCCTCTGTCTGGAGATACAACTTTCTCTACAGGTGAATGTGTTTTCTTCTTGTTGGTCCTCTCTCTCTCTACAGGTGAATGTGTTTTCTTCTTGTTGGTCCTCTCTCTCTCTCTCTCCAGGTGAATGTGTTTTCTTCTTGTTGGTCCTCTCTCTCTCTACAGGTGAATGTGTTTTCTTCTTGTTGGTCCTCTCTCTCTCTCTACAGGTGAATGTGTTTTCTTCTTGTTGGTCCTCTCTCTCTCTCTTCTACAGGTGAATGTGTTTTCTTCTTGTTGGTCCTCTCTCTCTCTCTCTACAGGTGAATGTGTTTTCTTCTTGTTGGTCCTCTCTCTCTCTCTCTCTCTCTACAGGTGAATGTGTTTTCTTCTTGTTGGTCCTCTCTCTCTCTCTCTCTCTACAGGTGAATGTGTTTTCTTCTTGTTGGTCCTCTCTCTCTCTCTACAGGTGAATGTGTTTTCTTCTTGTTGGTCCTTTCTCTCTCTCTACAGGTGAATGTAAACCTCCTCTCTGTCCCACATACAATACCCCATAATGACAAAGTAAAAACATGTTTTTGTACGTTTTGGCAAATGTATTGAATATGAAACACAGAAATAGCCCATTTAAATAAGTATTCACACCCCTGAGTCAATACATGTTAGAATCACCTTTGGCAGTGATTACAGCTGTGAGTCTTTCTGGGTAAGTCACTAAGAGCTTTTAAATTAACTCCAGATAGCAGTTCATCATATCTCCCTCTCTGCTCTACGACAACCTGCTTCCTGTCCCACATAGACTCCTCCTGTAGGGTTCATCTCAGGTCTCTGATGCTTTAGATGTTCTCATAAGGAGGCAGCATCCCTCTCTGTAAGATCACTGAGATGAGTTGATGAGAAGCCCCCTCTAATTCATGAGGAGTGGTTTGTCTGTCACATTCTTTCTGTCTCCTTAACAGAGAGTCAACATGATCAGAATTCTTATCTCCATAACCATTGGTTACACAGCCTGGGCTGCAGGTATTCAGATCATTGATTTCATCAACTACTAATATCCTCATTTGATTGGTTTTTATGTTTCAGGTAAATATGTTTCTTTATCTGTTGTTTCAACTCTCTCTCTCTCTCTCTCTCTCTCTCTCTCTCTCTCTCTCTCTCTCCTCTCTCTCTCTCACTCTCACTCTCACTCTCACTCTCACTCTCACTCTCACTCTCACTCTCACTCTCACTCTCACTCTCACTCTCTCTCTCTCTCTCTCTCTCTCCAGGTTATTCTCCGAGTAACCAGGTTCACCAGAGTCCTGCAGCCCTGTACAAGAAACAGGGAGAGTCGCCTAAGATGGAGTGTTCACATAAAGTATCAGGCTATGATCGCATCCTCTGGTACAAGCAATCCAACTACAGAGAATTTGTGTTTTTAGGATACATGATAGGGAAAACTGGATATCCTGAGGCTGGATTTGATATAGAAGGAGATGCTAATGCAGGTGGTACCAGCACCTTAACCATCAATCAACTAACTCCAGATAGCAGTGCTGTGTATTACTGTGCCGCTAGTTTACACAGTGCATCAGATCTCCCTCTCTGCTCTACAAAAACCTCATCCCTGGTGTACTGTAGACTAATCACACCTGCATTAACATCACACTGTAACTGACTCTGATTCAATGCCAAAACACTCACCAGCTTGCCTAACAGGAAGGGAAGGTTCCCTCTGACATACAGGAGAACATGATACAGTGTGGTATGATATCATGTCTTTCCTGTAGGTGGAGTTACAGCTCAACAAAACCATGTGGACAGAGCTCTAAATCAACATTGTTCAACTTTTTATTGATTGATATACAGCCCGTATTGGGCCTATGTGAATTCTAGCTACTTTTGAAGCACATTGTTGTGTCCTAGATACTAATATGTAACACTGTGAAGACATGAGTTTATTATAAAAGATCAAAGGTTGATAAGAATACCTGTCAATTAAATTACAAAGTCATTTCTGGAATATTAGGTTTTTACATTGTGTAAAGGGACTATTTTCCTATTGAGATACATTACATTGAAAATCTGTTTTGGGAGCGACCGTATTTCCTTAAAAGGGACGGCCTGCACCCGAACAGGACAGGAGCTTGGATGCTGAGTGCTAACATTGAAAAGGTACACAAAAAAAAGTGATGGTATATCAGTCCTTGTTATTCTGGCTTCTCAAACTAACGAGGACATTTTGATGATTACTGAGACTTGGTTATAAAAGTCTGTGCCTGACTGATGTGTCTCTGAATGGATACAGATCTGACAGAGCTGGCAGAGATGGGGGGGAGTCGCCATATACAGATCTGACAGAGCTGGCAGAGATGGGGGGGAGTCGCCATATACAGATCTGACAGAGCTGGCAGAGATGGGGGGGAGTCGCCATATACAGATCTGACAGAGCTGGCAGAGATGGGGGGGAGTCGCCATATACAGATCTGACAGAGCTGGCAGAGATGGGGGGGAGTTGCCATATTCATAAAGAACATTTTACATTACATTTACGTCATTTAGCAGACGCTCTTATCCAGAGCGACTTACAGTTAGTGAATACATATATTTTTTTCATACTGGTCCCCCGTGGGAATTGAACCCACAACCCTGGCGTTGCAAACACCATGCTCTACCAACTGAGCTACATCCCTGCCGGCCATTCCCTCCCCTACCCTGGACGACGCTGGGCCAATTGTGCGCCGCCCATGAGTCTCCCGGTCGCGGCCGGCTGCGACAGAGCCTGGATTCGAACCAAGATCTCTAGTGGCACAGCTAGCACTGCGTTGCAGTGCCTTAGACCACTGCGCCACTCAGGAGACTGAACAACTTGCATGTTACTGTGTGTCCCCAAGCAACTTCAATGTCTTGTCCTAAATGTGGGCCTTGGTGTTAATGCTCAACTAACGTTAGTGGGAGACAAGCGGCCTCCTGATGTGGTCTTAGCAAATTGTCTGACCTGCTGTCTAACTATGCTAAATCTGAATTATTCGTAGTGGGTGATATTAATCTGGATTGGTTGATGCCAGTATCTGATACGCTGAAATGTATTTGTACAGAGCTAAATCTAACTCTGCTGATAACTAAACCAACTCGCCTCAACTTGAAACACCCTGAAAAATCTACTCTCTTAGATATTATTATAACAAATGCAAATGTTATGTCTGAACTGGGGTTGAGTGACTGGTGGGTTGTGTCAACTATCACCGACTCAGATCGTGCCCTTAATTGTTTTATTTCACTGTTTAACTCTGTTACAGATAAACATGCACCGTGTACAAAAGGTTAAGGATAAAAGGCAAATCTCATCCTTGGTTCACGCATGAATTGACTGAGAAATTACAGGAAAGAAATGGAGCTTGGTCTAGTGCTAGACTGGCTGATTCTACGTCTGATTGTCAGTCCTTCATACATTTGAGAAATACAGTGGGGGAAAAAAGTATTTAGTCAGCCACCAATTGTGCAAGTTCTCCCACTTAAAAAGATGAGAGAGGCCTGTAATTTTCATCATAGGTACACGTCAACTATGACAGACAAATTGAGAAAAAAAATTCTCCAGAAAATCACATTGTAGGATTTTTAATGAATTTATTTGCAAATTATGGTGGAAAATAAGTATTTGGTCACCTACAAACAAGCAAGATTTCTGGCTCTCACAGACCTGTAACTTCTTCTTTAAGAGGCTCCTCTGTCCTCCACTCGTTACCTGTATTAATGGCACCTGTTTGAACTTGTTATCAGTATAAAAGACACCTGTCCACAACCTCAAACAGTCACACTCCAAACTCCACTATGGCCAAGACCAAAGAGCTGTCAAAGGACACCAGAAACAAAATTGTAGACCTGCACCAGGCTGGGAAGACTGAATCTGCAATAGGTAAGCAGCTTGGATTGAAGAAATCAACTGTGGGAGCAATTATTAGGAAATGGAAGACATACAAGACCACTGATAATCTCCCTCGATCTGGGGCGCCACGCAAGATCTCACCCCGTGGGGTCAAAATGAGCTGGGACCAAAGTAACAAAGCCTACCATCAGTAACACACTACGCCGCCAGGGACTCAAATCCTACAGTGCCAGACGTGTCCCCCTGCTTAAGCCAGTACATGTCCAGGCCCGTCTGAAGTTTGCTAGAGTGCATTTGGATGATCCAGAAGAGGATTGGGAGAATGTCATATGGTCAGATGAAACCAAAATAGAACTTTTTGGTAAAAACTCAACTCGTCTTGTTTGGAGGACAAAGAATGCTGAGTTGCATCCAAAGAACACCATACCTACTGTGAAGCATGGGGGTGGAAACATCATGCTTTGGGGCTGTTTTTCTGCAAAGGGACCAGGACGACTGATCCGTGTAAAGGAAAGAATGAATGGGGCCATGTATCGTGAGATTTTGAGTGAAAACCTCCTTCCATCAGCAAGGGCATTGAAGATGAAACGTGGCTGGGTTTTTCTGAATGACAATGATCCCAAACACACCGCTCGGGCAACGAAGGAGTGGCTTCGTAAGAAGCATTTCAAGGTCCTGGAGTGGCCTAGCCAGTCTCCAGATCTCAACCCCATAGAAAATATTTGGAGGGAGTTGAAAGTCCGTGTTGCCCAGCGACAGCCCCAAAACATCACTGCTCTAGAGGAGATCTGCATGGAGGAATGGGCCAAAATACCAGCAACAGTGTGTGAAAACCTTGTGAAGACATACAGAAAACGTTTGACCTGTGTCATTGCCAACAAAGGGTATATAACAAAATATTGAGAAACTTTTGTTATTGACCAAATACTTATTTTCCACCATAATTTGCAAATAAATTCATAAAAAATCCTACAATGTGATTTTCTGGATTTTTCTTCTTCCTTTTGTCTGTCATAGTTGACGTGTACCTATGATGAAAATTACAGGCCTCTCTCATCTTTTTAAGTGGGAGAACTTGCACAATTGGTGGCTGACTAAATACTTTTTTCCCCCACTGTAGATGTCTATCTCTGGTAAGAAAAGCAAAATCAACATTTTCCTTGAATTGTGTATCGGAGAGTGGTGGTAATCAAGCTATTTTCTGGAAAGTGGTCATATCTTTGAAACAAAACTCCACCCACTCATTTCCCCAGCAGGATCTGACAGCTTCTGGTCCCATACTAGACACATTAGAAATGTGTAGTGCTTTTAAGAACCATTTTGCTTCAACTGGCCACCTGTTTGAAATGAAAGTCTCTGAAAATGCATCTCATTCCACTAGAGGGAGTCCTTTAGTCACCTCAGAACAGATTGTACCATTTGATGTCTATGATGTATTAAGTGCCTTGCTAAAGATCAATGTAAAAAAAAAAAAATCCACAGGGGCTGATTCACCTTTGACCCCTTCTTGTTACAGCTCTCTGTCCCACTCACTGTTGAACCTTTAACCTGTATTTTGAAGTTGACAATTGCTACTGGTGTTATCCCACATAAAGGTGAATATTCTTCTGATTTAGATAATTACCCGGCCAATCTCCAAGTTTTCTTCTCTAGCCAAGGTACTAGAATCCCTGACCAACTCCCAGTATTGGGACCTGTTCTCTTTACTATTTATATAAATAATATTGGTCTACGTATTAAATCCTGTCATATTAACTGTTGACCAAGCTGTGCCTTGCAAAAATATTAATACCCCATGACTTCTTCCGCATTTTGTTGTGTTAAAGCCTGAATTAAAAATTGACTAAATATATATTTTTCTCACCCATCTACACACAATACCCCATAATGACAAAGTGAAAACATGTTCTTTGACATTTTTGCAAATGAATTGATAATGATATACAGAAATATCTCATTTACACAACTATTCACACCCCTGAATCAATACTTTGTAGAATAACCTTTGGCAGCAATTACAGCTGTGAATCTTTCTGGGAATGTCTCTAAAAGCTTCCACACCTGCCCATTATTATTTTCAAAATTCTTCAAGCTCTGTCAAATTGTTTGATAATCAATGCTAGACAACCATTTTCAGGTCTTGCCATAGATTTTCTTGCAGATTTAGGTCAAAACTGTAACGTGGCTTCTCAGGAACATTCACTGTAAGTAAGCAAAGCAACTCCAGTGTAGATTTGGCCTTGTGTTTTAGGTTATTGTCCTGCTGAAAGGTACATTTAATTTCATATCAGTCGAGCTAAATCACTTCTATGCTCGCTTCGAGGCAAGCAACACTGAAGCATGCGTGAGAGCATCAGCTGTTCCGGACGACTGTGTGATCACGCTCTCCATAGCCGATGTGAGTAAGACCTTTAAACAGGTCAACATTCACAAGGCCGCAGGGCCAGACTGATTACCAGGACGTGTACTCCGAGCATGCGCTGACCAACTGGCAGGTGTCTTCACTGACATTTTCAACCTGTCCCTGACTGAGTCTGTAATACCAACATGTTTCAAGTAGACCACCATAGTCCTTGTGCCCAAGAACACTAAGGAAACCTGCATAAATGACTACAGACCCGTAGCACTCACGTCTGTAGCCATGAAGTGCTTTGAAAGGCTGGTCATGGCTCACCCCTACCTTGTCACAACACAACTGATTGGCTCAAATGCATTAAGAAGGAAATAAATTCCTCAAATTAACTTTTAAGAAGGCACCCCTGTTCATTGAAATGCATTCCAGGTGACTACCTCATGAAGCTGGTTGAGAGAATGCCAAGTGTGTACAAAGCTGTCATCAAGGCAAAGGGTGGCTACTTTGAAGAATCTAAAATCTAAAATATATTTTGATTTGTTTAACACTTTTTTGGTTACTACATGATTCCATTTGTGTTATTTCATAGTTTTGATGTCTTCACTATTTATTGTACAATGTAGAAAATAGTACAAATAAAGAAAAACCCTTGAATGAGTAGGTCTGTCCAAACTTTTGACTGCTACTGTACATATTACCTCAATTACGTCAACTAACCGGTGCCCCCGTACATTGACTCTGTACCGGCACCCCCTGTACATAACCTCCCTACTGTTATTTCCCATTGACTCTGTACCGGCACCCCCTGTTTATAGCCTCTCTACTGTTATTTCCCATTGACTCTGTACCGGCACCCCCTGTATATAGCCTCTCTACTGTTATTTCCCATTGACTCTGTACCGGCACCCCCTGTATATAGCCTCCCTACTGTTATTTCCCATTGACTCTGTACCGGTACCCCCTGTATATAGCCTCTCTACTGTTATTTCCCATTGACTCTGTACCGGCACCCCCTGTATATAGCCTCTCTACTGTTATTTCCCATTGACTCTGTACCGGTACTTCCTGTATATAGCCTCTCTACTGTTATTTCACATTGACTCTGTACCGGTACCCCCTGTATATAGCCTCTCTACTGTTATTTCCCATTGACTCTGTACCGGTACCCCCTGTATATAGCCTCTCTACTGTTATTTCCCATTGACTCTGTACCGGTACTTCCTGTATATAGCCTCCCTACTGTTATTTCATATTGACTCTGTACCGGTACTTCCTGTATATAACCTCTCTACTGTTATTTTACTGCTTTTATTCTTTACTCATCTATTGCTTAACACCTATTTTTCTTAAAACTGCATTGTTGGTTAAGGGCTTGTAAGTAAGCATTTCACTGTAAGGTCTACACCTGTTGGTTTTGTTTGCCTTGTTGCAAACAGGATGCATGTTTTGGAACAGTTTTTATTCTGTACAGGCTTCCTTCTTTTCACTCCATCAATTAGGTTAGTATTGTGGAGTAACTAAAATATTAGTTTTCTCCTATCACAGCCATTAAACTCTGTAACTGTTTTAAAGTCACCATTGGACTCATTGTGAATTCCCTGAGCGGTTTCTTTCCTCTCCGGCAACTGAGTTAGGAAGGACACCTGCATCTTTGTAGTGACTGGGTATATTGATACACCATCCAAAGTGTAATTAATAACTTCACCATGCCCAAAGGGATATTCAATGTCTGTTCGCGAGGCATTGGAAAACCTCCCTGGTCTTTGTGGTTGAATCTGTGTTTGAAATTCACTGCTCGACTGAGGGACCTTACATATAATTGTATGTGTGGGTTACAGAGAACAAAATCATGTTAAACACTATTATTGCACACCGAGTGAGTCCATGCAACTTATTATGCGACTTGTTCAGCAGATTTATACTCCTGAACTTATTTAGGCCATAATAACATTTTAGCCTAAAGTTTGTATTTAATTTCAAAGAAATTCAAAAAAACATAATTCCAATTTGATATTTAAATCTAAATGTAATTCATTTTAAATTCAGGTTATAGCACAACAAAATGTGGAAAAATACTTTTCTGAAGGCACTGTATGTTAGAGCTGCAATCTGATTGTGTTGCACCACAGAAAGCCCTTGTTGATTTAAAACAAAACAAAATATGTGTTGTTCTCTAATTCACTAAAACATTTCTCAGATGGGCTACATATTCACTCACTGGATGGCTCTCTCATCGAAGCAGATTGTGCAGTCGACTTTCCTGACAGTTCTTGCCAATGGTGACACCATTTCCATAGATCACATCATTACTCCCTTCTTGTTTACAAAGCTCTGCTCCAGAAGCTTCCAACATACCTCACTTTCCTGTTGAAATATAAAAACATGAGATACGTTCACAGGGTTCTTTAACTCTCGAGGCACCGCTTGTCTCCACAAAATTTGGTAAATCCCCCTTTAGTGTTGTTAAAGGAGTTTACTGAAGTGTGCAATTGTTTCAATTGACTATTATAACTTGTAGTAATAACCTGATGTAACGTCTTTATAGCTGTCTTGTAGTTTATATCTTTTGGTTGTTGTGTTGTTGGAATTTTTGTCGTCAGGGAACCATTGCAAATCAGACACTGGTCTCAATTGGGCTCCCCTCAATACATAAAGGTAAATAAATACATTAAATAATTAGGGAAGGGGGATTCTGGGAAATATTTAGACACTAGTTTACTAGCAATAACAAGTCTTTAGATTGGCTTTTATAACACATAGGTGCTGCTATAATAAACAGAATATATGGACAAAATATATACCCAAAATAATTGACAAAAATATATTTAATACCTTCTATAGTAGGCTAATTAGTTAAGGGGGATTCGGGGGAATATTTACACACTAGTCTACTTGCAATATATAGCCTAACAAGTCATTAAATTGGCTTTAATACCACATAGGTAAGGCAATAGCTATCTACTGGACATTTATACAGTGCTTTTTACTAAACACAAGTCATCATTAATTACAATAAAGGTCAATTCGGGGACTGTCTGTGTATTTTAATAGTTTTATCAATGTTTATCCGCTTCTGAATCTCATTCTCTTCAGCCCAGCTAGTGAGTTTATGAGCTGTAGTAATGAGTGACTCTGGTGTCATATTACTATTATTATTACATGGCAAAATGGTTCAATTCACACACTGATCAAGAAAACATCCCTGGTCCTCCCTACTGCCTCTGATCTGGTGGACTCACTAAACACACATGATTCATTTGTAAATGATGTCTGAGTGTTGGAACGTGCCCCTGGCTATCCGTAAATGTTATAAAATCAAGAAAATTATGCCGTGAATTTGGCTTAATGTAAGGAATTTGAAATTATTTATACTTGTGCTTTAACTTTTGATTCTTAAGTATATTTTAGCAATTACATTTACTTTTGATACTTAAGTATATATAAAAAACAAATACATTTAGACTTTTACTCAAGTAGTATTTTAATGGGTGACTTTCACTTTTACTTGAGTCAATTTCAATTAAGGTATCTTTACTTTTACTGAAGTATGACAATTGGATACTTTTTCCACCACTTCAAGTGTCTCTGGTGTCAGATTACATTACATAGCCACTGGACTGAAGGCTGGAAAGTCCCGCCTATCTCCCGCTTATTTCATTAGCTGAAAGGCCTGTCACTTCCTGGCAGAAAGATACACATACGCTCTCGGCAACGAAACACAACCCTGGAAATCTATCCCCATCCACATAAACTAGTCCCAGCATCGTTCTTTGACAAACACAGAAGGTTGTATATTGAATTCAATAGGAGAAAACAGAGAGAGCAGGAGAGAGAGGAGACCGGCAGTACTTTAATGAAGCCATTGGCTCTATTATTAAAAAAACATTAAGGAACTGGCAGTCTCTCTCTCTCTCCTTCTCTCGCTCTGCTTTCTTCAATTGAATTAGATGTAGCCTAATATTTAAACACGTATCTAAACCCCCAGTGTTGATATAATATAACAAGTACAGCTGTACCAAACCCCCAGTGTTGATATAATATAACAAGTACAGCTGCACTAAACCCCCAGTGTTGATATAATATAACAAGTACAGCTGCACTAAACCCCCAGTGTTGATATAATATAACAAGTACAGCTGCACTAAACCCCCAGTGTTGATATAATATAACAAGTACAGCTGTACTAAACCCCCAGTGTTGATATAATATAACAAGTACAGCTGCACTAAACCCCCAGAGTTTCAATAGGATGGAATATAATATGTAAAGAGATGGTCTCACCCCTATGGACTCTGGTCTAAAGTAGTGCACTATAAAGGGAATAGGGTGCCATTTGGGATGCAGTATACATTTGACACTCCCACTAGCTGACAACACATCTCTGACTATCTGAAAACCATTTCTCCTTGAGAAACTGCTATCCTGTCCTGTAGAACACGCTCTCCCCAGCTACAACACCATACTGTGGTATCGGCAGGTAGAACACGCTCTCCCCAGCTACAACACCATACTGTGGTATCAGCAGGTAGAACACGCTCTCCCCAGCTACAACACCATGCTGTGGTATCAGCAGGTAGAACACGCTCTCCCCAGCTACAACACCATGCTGTGGTATCAGCAGGTAGAACACGCTCTCCCCAGCTACAACACCATGCTGTGGTATCAGCAGGTAGAACACGCTCTCCCCAGCTACAACACCATGCTGTGGTATCGGCAGGTAGAACACGCTCTCCCCAGCTACAACACCATGCTGTGGTATCAGCAGGTAGAACACGCTCTCCCCAGCTACAACACCATACTGTGGTATCAGCAGGTAGAACACGCTCTCCCCAGCTACAACACCATGCTGTGGTATGGTGAGGTATACCTAGAGATTGAAGCTGCTCTGATATATCTACCATGATGGGGTATACCTAGAGACTGAAGCTGCTCTGAAACAGGGAGAACACTTCTCAAGTACCTGTACATACGTCTCGCGATCAGACACTGATAAGATAATGATTAGTCCAGACTGTGAGTGAGGAGGTGCCTAAGGTTGTCGGAGGATGACACCTAGTGGGTCGCTCCGGAACTGCGACCCCCTCCTGTAAATGCGAACCCCTCCTGTAAAAGATCCTGGTTGACGTGCTCCGTTTGCTCGTTCGACTGTGGATGGAAGCCGGAAGACATCCTTACGGAGGCGCCGATGCAGGTTGCGAATGCCTTCCAGAACCTGGAGGCGAACTGAGGACCCCGATCCGACACCACATCTTGGGGAAGGCCGTGGACCCGGAAAAAGTGCTGCACAACCAACTTAGCCGTCTCCCAGGCCGACTGGAGTTTGAGAAGGGGAATGAAGTGGGCAGCCTTCGAAAACCGGTCCACAACGACCAGGATGACTTTGTATCCATCAAATGGGCGTAGGGCGGAAATGAAATCCAGCTTGATGTGACCCCAAGAGCGCTTGGGGATAGGCAGGGGTCGGAGCAGTCCTGCCGCGGGCTGACGTGAGCTCTTCGTGCCTGCGCACAATGGGCAATCAGCCACGAAGGCGCGCGTATCCCCCTCAGCTGATGGCCACCAGAACCTCCTATGCAGGAACTCCAACGTCCTGGCGCGGTCAGACGCGTGCGCCCACTGAAGCAGTCGCGAGCGCGCAGCCTTGTGTACATACATCCTCCCCGATGGACCTCTGCCCGGATTGGGCTCCCGCCGTAGCGCTGCTCTGACCAGCCTATCAATTCCCCATGAAACTGGGGCAGGAATCAGGGCGTTGGGGACAATGGGGTCGTCCCTCTCCACCAGGTCCACGGGTCTTGGAGTTCTTCGACCCCGGACGGTACGAGATCATGAACCGGAACCTGGTGAAGAACAACGCCCACCTGGCCTGGCGCGAGTTGAGCCTCTTGGCCCCCTGAATGTAGGCTAAGTTCTTGTGGTCAGTACATACGACGAATGGATGGGCGGCCCCCTCTAGCCAATACCTCCACTCCCCCAGGGCGAGCTTGACCGCAAGCAGCTCACGGTTCCCCACGTCGTAATTCCACTCCGCCGCGGACAGCCGACGGGAGAAAAACACGCAGGGGTGAGTCTTACCGTCCGTGAGGAACTGCTGGGACAGGATTGCTCCCACAGCAACATCTGAAGCATCCACCTCCACAATGAACGGCAAGGACGAATCAGGATGCCTTAGCGCTGCTTAAGCGCATCAAATGCCATCCCCGCTTCCGGGTTCCAGGCGAAGGAGCGCACGTTCATCTGGGTAAGGGCTGTCAGGGGAGCGGCTAGGTAGCTAAAATTGCTAATAAATTGCCTATAAAAATTAGTGAACCCTAAAAACCGTTGTAGTTGCTTGAGGGATGAGGGCTGGGGCCAATCCAGTACTGCGCTGACCTTGGCTGGGTCCATCCGTTGGTCCCCCTGGGTGACGATGAACCCCAGAAAGTAGACTGTCTCTGTGTCGAACACGCACTTCTCCGCCTTGACGTAGAGCTGGTGACGGAAAAGGCGTTGGAGGACCTGCCGAACGTGCTGCTGGTGTTCACACATGTCCTTTGAAAATATTAGGATGTCATCCAAATACACGAAGATGCTGTAGTCGAGGAGGTCCCGGAGCACGTCATTGACCAACGCCTGGAACAAAGCAGGCGCGTTGGCTAGACCAAACGGCATGACTTGGTACTCGTAATGCCCAGTGGGTGTGTTAAAAGCCGTCTTCCACTCGTCCCCCTCCCGAATCCTCACCGGGTTGTAGGCATTTAGTAAGTCCAGCTTGGTGAAGACCCGGGCTCCCTGCAACGACTCGAATGCTGTCGTCATCAGGGGGAGTGGGTAGCGGTTCTTAACAGTGATGTCGTTGAGCGCACGGTAATCAATGCACAGCCGCTGCCCACCATCCTTTTTCCCCACGAAGAAGAAGCCCGTGCCCGTGGGTGAGATAGAGGGACGGATGTGACCCTCGACAAGCGCATCATCGATATACTCCCTCATGGCCAGCGTCTCCGGCCGGGACAAGGAAAATAATCGCCCTCGTGTGGGCATGGCACCCGGCAGGAGATCGATAGCGCAGTTGTAAGGCCTGTGAGGAGGTAGACCCTTGGCACACCTCTTACTAAACACCTCCCCCAGATCCCAATACTCCTGGGGAATGCCTGCCAGGTCTGGGCCGGTGACGGAGTCTGTGGGCGGTAGGCGGTTCGGAGTGCAGGACCTGGTGGTCTGGGATGGTGGTTTGGGCTGATGAGTGGTCGGTGGAGACCGGAACAGGACGGAGGAAGAGCCTCCCTTCAGGATGAGGCACCATGTGGACCAGCCTATCCGGGGTTTGTGGGTGACCAGCCAGGGGTGCCCGAGGACAAGGGGACACTCCGGAGAGTCCACAATGAAAAACTGGATATCTTCCCATAGCCCCCCTGCCACCCGGACACGCACGGGGACAGTGCGCCGGGTTATGAAGCCCGACCCCAACGACCAGCCGTCCAGGCCCATGACCGGAACTGGCTCGGAGAGGGAGAGTAACGGAACGCTCCACCCTTGGGCCAGCCCCGCGTCCATCAGGTTTTCCGCGGCCCCCGAATCCAACAGTGCATGCACCCGATGCGCAGCGCGGGCCAATTGAACCCTGACGGGGAGAAAAGTCTGGGAGTCTCTGGGGTTAGGATTTCAGTTCCGGCTCGCTAGCACCCCTCCCAATATTAGCGAGCCCTCCCGTTTCCCGGCTTCTCTGGGCATGAGTCACAGTGGTAACCTGCATGGCCGCAGTACAGGCAATGTCCCTTGCACAGACGTCTCTGCTTCTCCATCCTGGACAAGCACGCCTTGCGTCATCCCACCTTCGTGTGCCCTCTTACGATGCCGATTGTCTACCCGCACCGAGAGGTCGACGAGGCCGTCCTGTCGCTCAGGCAGCTCCCTGAAGGAGAGTTCGTCCATCATCCCCTCTGATAGCCTCTGCGCATAAAGGACGACCAGGGCTGCCTCCTCCCATCCTGCCCCTCGAGCCCGTGTCCGGAACTCCACGGATTAGTCCGCAACCGAACGGTCACCCTGCCAACAGGCCGTGAGCCGCCTCCCGGCCTCGTGCCCCGACACCACCCGAGAAGTGTCTAACACCTTGCGGAGCTAGAGACTAAAGCTGCTCTGATATGCGGTGGACAACCTGGACGCTTTTCTGACCAGGGATTTTCACCGTCGGTGCCCTGACCGACCCGCTCCGCGTTCCTGTGGTTGTCCCCGAGGCCGGTGTCGTCCCACTGGGGGTGGGGGGTACTGTCACGGATCCCCCCAGTACTAATGCTAATTCGGTTTACCAGCTCCAGAGGTCTACGTCACCGGCCTTCTAGGCGTCACTGACCTGGTTCATTACCACCAACCCCAGACTGTCTTGTCTCATTACGCACACCTGGTTCCCATTCCCCCTGATTAGTATGTGTATATACAGTGCCTTGCAAAAGTATTCATCACCCTTGGCATTTTTCCTATTTTGTTGCATTACAACCTGTAATTTAAATGGATTTTAATTTGAAGTTTCCAAATTGGTGAAGTGAAATAAAAAATATAACTTGTTTAAAAAAATTCGGAAAAATAAATAACGGAAACGTTGTGCGTGCATATGTATTCACCCCCTTTGCTATGAAGCCCCTAAATAAGATCTGGTGCATCCAATTACCTTCAGAAGTCACATAATTAGTTAAATAAAGTCCACCTGTGTGCAATCTAAGTGTCACATGATCTGTCACATGATCTCAGTATATATACACCTGTTCTGAAAGGCCCCAGAGTCTGCAACACCACTAAGCAAGCGGCACCATGAAGACCAAGGAGCTCTCCAAACAGGTCAGGGACAAAGATGTGGAGAAGTACAGATAAGGGTTCGGTTATAAAAAATATCAGAAACTTTGAACATCCCACGGAGCACCATTAAATCCATTATTAAAGAATTGAAAGAATATGTCACCACAACAAACCTTTCAAGAGAGGGCCGCCCACCAATACTCACGGACCAGGCAAGGAGGGCATTAATCAGAGAGGCAACAAAGAAACCAAAGATAACCCTGAAGGAGCTGCAAAGCTCCACATAGGAGATTGGAATATTT
This sequence comes from Coregonus sp. 'balchen', assembly GCA_902810595.1. Lineage (NCBI taxonomy): Eukaryota > Metazoa > Chordata > Actinopteri > Salmoniformes > Salmonidae > Coregonus > Coregonus sp. 'balchen'. The sequence continues at coordinate 45,724,504 of LR778281.1, forward strand.
GTCCATAGGACCACTTTAAGCCGTACACTCCACAGAGCTGGGCTTTACGGCGGAAGAGTGGCCAGAAATATGCCATTGCTTAAAGAAAAAAATAAGCAAACACGTTTGATGTTTGCCAAAAGGCATGTGGGAGACTCCCCAAACATATGGAAAAAGGCACTCTGGTCAGATGAGTCTAAAATTGAGCTTTTTGGCCATCAAGGAAATCGCTATGTCTGGCGCAAACCCAACACCTCTCATCACCCCGAGAACACCAACCCCACAGTGAAGCACGGTGGTGGCAGCATCATGCTGTGGGGATGTTTTTCTTAGGGACTGGGAAACTGGTCAGAATTGAAGGAATGATGGATGGCGCTAAATACAAGGAAATTCTTGAGGGAAACCTGTTTCAGTCTTCCAGAGATTTGAGACTGGGACGGAGGTTCACCTTCCAGCAGGACAATGACCCTAAGCATACTGCTAAAGCAACACTCGAGTGGTTTAAGGGGAAACATTTAAATGTCTTGGAATGGCCTAGTCAAAGCCCAGACCTCAATCCAATTGAGAATCTGTGGTATGACTTAAAGATTGCTGTACACCTACGGAACCCATCCAACTTGAAGGAGCTGGAGCAGTTTTGCCTTGAAGAATGGGCAAAAATCCCAGTGGCTAGATGTGCCAAGCTTATAGAGACATACCCCAAGAGACTTGCAGCTGTAATTGCTGCAAAATGTGGCTCTACAAAGTATTGAATAGTTATGCACGCTCATGTTTTTTGTTTTTTTGTCTTATTTCTTATTTGTTTCACAATAAAAAATATTTTGCATCTTCAAAATGTTGTGTAAATCAAATGATACAAACCACCCAAAAATCCATTTTAATTCCAGGTTGTAAGGCAACAAAATAGGAAAAATGCCAAGGGGGGTGAATACTTTCGCAAGCCACTGTAACAGGGATGTAAACAAATTTGTGCACCACATTTTTGAGAAATACGTTATAGAAAATGTCTGGCCTTGTTTTAGGTTATCGTCCTGCTGAAAGACACACCTGGTTCCCCCTGATTAGTATGCGTATGCCCTCTTTTCCCCCTTCTCGATTATTGTCCCTCATTGGCTCATTGGTCTCGTGAGAGCATTGCATTCTTTGACAAACACAGAAAGACACTTGTCTAGTGGGCAGGGGGGGAAACACTTGAAATGCACTCATTTGAAATATGCAATTAGACTGTTATGAATCAAATCAAAATGTTATTGGTCACATACACATATTTAGAAGATGTTATTGCTGGTGTAGTGAAATGCTTGTCAAAGTTGTTTAGGAGATAGAAGTAGAGATGCCATGTCTGTTGGCGCCATGTAAACCAATGGTCATCTATAAGACATTTATTCATTGATTTTCTTCTTTGTCTAATATACACGTAGTTGCCAGTTTATTAGGTACACCCATCTAGTACCGGGTCGGACCCCACTTTGCCTCCAGAACAGCCTAAATTCTTAAGGTCATGGAATCTAGGGCGGCAGGTAGCTTAGTGGTTAAGAGCGTTGTGCCAGTAACCGAAAGGTCGCTCGTTCTAATCCCTGAGCCGACTAGGTGAAAAATCTGTCGATGTGCCCTTGAGCAAGGCACTTAACCCTAATTGCTCCTGTAAGTCGCTCTGGATAAGAGCGTCTGCTAAATGACCTATTATTATATCTTTATTTATTTTTTTTTATTCTGATTTTTCAGAATGTCTCTCTCTAAGTAGGTAAAATAACAGCTATGTACATGTGTCATTGTGTGTGTCTCTGTCTAAGTAGGTAAAGAACATGTATAGACAGCCAGGCACTTACAGTATATTTGCAATATAAGTAGTTAGGATTTGATAAGGTTTTGTGAGCCAATAGTCAACTATTAGGCATGTATTCATTCATCTTTCTAACTTTCTTCTTTATCTAATAAATGTCTTTATTCATTCACAACTAGGATGTTGCTGGTCCCAGTACAGGCAGTGTGGTCCCCTGGTCTTCTGGTACCAGTGCTGAGGGAAAGGATGCTAGGCTTTACAGAGACAGCTCAGAGGGGAGTGCTGCACTAAACCCCCAGTGTTGATACAATATAACAAGTACAGCTGCACTAAACCCCCAGTGTTGATATAATATAACAAGTACAGCTGCACTAAACCCCCAGTGTTGATATAATATAACAAGTACAGCTGCACTAAAACCCCCAGTGTTGATATAATATAACAAGTACAGCTGGCACAAACCCCCCAGTGTTGATATAATATAACAAGTACAGCTTCACTAAACCCCCAGTGTTGATATAATATAACAAGTACAGCTGCACTAAACCCCCAGTGTTGATATAATATAACAAGTACAGCTGCACTAAACCCCCAGTGTTGATATATATAACAAGTTACAAAGCTGCACTAAACCCCTATGTTGATAAATATAACAAGAAAGGGTGCACTAAACCCCTTGGTTATAAATTACCAAAATTTACAGCTCCCCAAAACCCCCAGGTTGATATAATAAACAAGTACGCTGCACAAAACCCCCCAGTGTTGATAAAATAAAAACAAGCGCGCACTAAACCCCCAGTGTTGAATAATAAAAAAGGGTACAGTGCACAAACCCCCGGGGTTTTTGTTTAAAATATAAAAGTACAGCTCCCCAAAAACCCCATTTGTTGTATAAACAAGTACAGCTGCAAAAAACCCCCATTTGATATAATATAACAAGTACAGCTGCAAAAACCTCCAGTGTTGATATAATAAAACAAAAAGGCACTAAAACCCCGGTGGGTTTAAAATAAAAACAAGGACGCGGCATAAACCCCCGTTTTTTGTATAAAAAAAAAGAAGCTGCACAAAACCCCCCCGGGTTGTATAATAAAACCCAAGAAAAGCTCACTAAACCCCCAGTGTTGTTTTTAAATAACAAGTAAGTGCACTAAACCCCCGGGTGTTTTTAAATATAACAATACAGCGACCAACCCCCCCCAGTGTTGAAAAAAAACAAGTACAGCGCCCAAAAACCCCCAGTGTTGAATAATTAAAAAAGTACAGGCATAAACCCCCGTGTTGATAATAAATTTACAGCTGCACAAAACCCCCAGGTTTTGAAAATAAAAAAGTCAGGCACAAAACCCCCGTGTGAATAATTAAAACAATTTAGCTGCATAACCCCAAGTGTTGAACAATATAACAAGTACAGGCACTAAACCCCCCAGTGTGATATAATAAAAACAAAAACCCCCAAGTTTTATTTTCGGACCCAATAAAAGGAACCTTCCTTGGAAGGAAATGGTTTTTGTTTTTCCCGGAGCAAACAATCATCAACTTGCGTTTTTTTGGCTGGTAAGCAAAAAGCAACAAGGGAAAAAGCGGGGGGGGAAAAGGAAATAGTTTCGGGTTTTAAAGGGGGGGGGTTGGGGGGGAGGGGGGAAAAGTTTTGTGGACTAATGTGGTAGTTCCATTTCTTGAAAGTTAGCGATTCGTTAGCAACAGACTATTTTGAGCACATTGTCAGCATTCAGCCAGCTGCCCCTCTCCTTGCTCGGGCAGGTTTCGGCGTTCGTCGTCAACGGCCTTACTGGCCAATACCGCTCCTTTATCATCACTCCATTTGTCTTGTCTTGTCGTGTCTTGTTCAATCACACACACCTGGTACTCATTACCTCATTAGTTCTAGTGTTCTCTTTGTCCTTTGAGAGTGATTGTTCATGTTGAGAGTGAGTAGCTCGGTTTTGAGCTACTCTTTCCTTGTATGTAGCCAAGGTGGATTTTTCCTTGTGCTAGTTTTCGTTTTGACGCTTGCTGCGCTTATTCGTGTACACTGAATAAACTCTGGATTTCGGTTTTTTTTGTTTTACCTCCTGCACGCCCCCCATTCCCCAACCTCATCACACACCATAAAAGGCCTTTCATAATTCATAAAGGTCATGTAACTGACTGGATATTATCTCACAGAACAAAACTATAAGTTCTCCAAAGCCTGTGTACCTATCCCAAACAACCTTATTTCCCCCCTTCATTTCTCCCATTGCAACGGCCAACGAACCAGAGGTAGAAAATGCTGCCTCCTTTCAGTTTTTTAGGACTACAAGCTGGCGAGCTCTATAGGATAGAATATATATCTAAAGAGCTGATGGTCTCATCATGTCCTGTAGGGGGACCTCTATCTTTAATAATGGGAACGTCTCTACAGTCTGAACCAGTCATTTGCATGATGTATTCAGATCATCAGTGTCCCTCCCACTTCACTGACATGTTCAATATGGTGAAACCTGCCGTGGGTCTACTGATTGTCATCTATTCATCTATGTGACACTCCTCTTTTATTCTGTACATTGATACCAGACTCTTTCCAGCACTCTCACATATAACGTGATCAAACATGTTCACATTTCTCTTCACTGTTACTGTCTTAGTGCTTTGTGCTGCAGGTACAGTTTCATAATGTTTCATTTATTTAACCAGGAAAGTTAAGAACTACATTCTTATTTACAATGACGGCCTTCTATAGTTATAGATATTGGTGTTTCCAAGCATACGTTCACTTCACCTGAGTCTTGATGTATTCAGGTCTAACTGTATCTAACTCTATTGATTTCATTCTCACTGTATCCTTACAGGTCTTGTTGAGGGGAGTGAAGTCACTCAGACACCCACCATACTCTGGGGACTGAAAGACAGTGATGCTCAGATTAACTGCAGTCACACTAAGGGTGTAAACTACTACCAGATGTACTGGTACAGACAGCGTCCAGGAGAGGGAATAAAGCAGGTTGCCCTCACTACTCCCAATTCCAAATCTGAGTATTCAGAGGATTTCAGTGAAGACAAATATCCAACTGTTAAGACAGATGCTGAGAGTGGATCTTTCACAGTGAAGAAGGTGGAGGCAGGAGACAGCGGCATGTACTTCTGTGCCGTGTATGAACACAGTGATACAGATGACAAGCACAGCTGCACAAAAACCCCAGAGTTTCAATAGGATGGAATATAATATGTAAAGAGATGGTCTCATCACGTACTGTAGGGGGACCTCTAACACTAGTTCTTCTAATGTCTGATGGTTTCATTGTCATGATCATGTAATCAGTCATGTTCACAGTGACGGGGTCCTATGAGCAAGCTTACAGTACAGGCTGTCCTGACACTTCCCTCTAAACACTCTCCACTATCACCCACCCTAAGGAAAAGGATACTACAACATCAAGCCCCTCTCCTTTTCACCTCGAGGCTTCATCCAGGAGACAACTTCAGATCACTCCTCCACTGAGGCATCCTCATCATCAATCATCCTTCCTCCGCATCTTCCTCATCAATCATCTTCTCCACTTTTTTTCTCCTCCATCATCATGTTCCAGAGTTCTGATTCACCTGGGCAACGCCTCTACACTCTTGGTGACCAGGTATTAAATCACTTTACGATGAGAAGCATAACAAAAATCTACGAATGTCATCAAAAGGAATGAAAGATCATCTCTCATCTATCCTGCTTTCTCTCTATGAGAGTGCTAGATCTATAGAGTCTCTCTCTCTCCTCTCATAGCTCGATATTATATCTAATATCGCTATCTCTCTCTCTAGATCTAGCAGAGAGCTCATGCTCTCTCTCTCTGCTCTTCTCTCTTCTCTCTCTCTCTCTCTCTCTTCCACAGGAGAGTCGTTTAGTAGCATGGTTAATCAGAGCCCTGGTTGCACTAATAGAAGGACTGGGAAGAACGTTCAACTCACCTGCAGCCATAATATTCCTAACTACCAAATTATACTATGGTACCAACAGTCAGCAGGAGACACTGCTATGAAACTCATTGGTTATGTATATGTCCAGTCAGTAACCTTGGAGTCACCACTTGAAAAGCACTTCAATGTGAGTGGAGACGGTAGGAAAGAGGCTTCCCTTCATCTCCTGAGTCTGAGAGGACCAGAAGACAGTGCAGTTTATTACTGTGCAGCCAGCCAACACAGTGATGTAGAGCACCCACTCTCCTCTACAAAAACCCCTTCTGATCATTTAACTATATGTCCCCAACTGCAGTGTACATCAACACCCAGCACACCTGCTATCCACCGCTGTAGATGTCTGAGCACATGGAGGAAGTTGATATCAAACCTCTATACCAAATAATGTGGTTGATGTTTTTGCTTTGAAGAAACGGTTGAGGTATTTCTTCAAATTACAGCCTATTTGGTAGTGTGATTACTGCAGAATCTAAAACATAGGTAAACTCTAAAGACTAAAAAATACAAATACTTTCAATGATGTAGATACGGGTATGTTCCACAATACACCCTTAAGTTGAACATGAGACCTGTAGGTGAACAAGGTATCTGCTTGAATATCAACATAAATTCTGACGTCAAAGTGATGTCATTTCCTTCCCCTCCGGCAGCTCAGTTCAGCTCACCGTCTCTATTGACTTATTTCCTCTCACCCCTATGGACTCTGGTCTAAAGTAGTGCACTATAAAGGGAATAGGGTGCCATTTGGGATGCAGTATACATTTGACACTCCCACTAGCTGACAACACATCTCTGACTATCTGAAAACCCTTTCTCCTTGTCCATGTGACACTTCTCTCCAGAACCATCTCAACATGATCACGCTCCTCATACAAGTAGCAACTCTACTACTATGGGTGACAGGTACTAAGTCCCTCATGAAATATATATTTACTACTGAAGTATATTGCTACTGTATATTTCATATTGTCTGTTTTCATCCACAGGGCTGTCACAAACAGACAAAGTTTACCAGACTCCTACTGAAATACTAAAAAGACCTGAAGATAAAGTTCAGCTCAGCTGCAGCCACAATGATCCAAACTACTACATGATACTGTGGTACCAACAGTCAGCCCAAAACACTGCTCTGAAACTCATTGGGTATGTGAGAAACACCAGTCCAACGGTGGAAGATTCCTTTAAAGAGCGGTTTAATGTGAGTGGAGATGCTGCAACTGGGAATACGGTGTATCTACATATTCCCAAACTGAGAGAAGCTGAAGACAGTGCAGTGTATTTCTGTGCTGCTAGTTCAGCACAGTGTTTCACTATACCCTCTCTCCTCTACAAAAACCCTCTCTGATCCTCTCATATAATACTGACTACAGCTCTATACACCTGCACCTGTCTTCAACCACTTCAACAACACTTTGCTATGAACCATTTGATATCAAACAGATGGTAATGATACTGTTATAAGTGGCTAGTTTAGATGGTGTAGGTGCACTTCCTCAGTTCTCCAGCAGGAGGAGGTGTATAGTGGCACTCTATGGGCCCTGTTCAAAGGTAGTGCCCTATATAGGGAATAGGGGGTCACTTGGGATGTAAAAGCTTTCTAAATGTGTGTGTGGGTCTGGCTCGCCCTACCGTACCTCTTCGCCCTTCCAAATAAAATATTGAAATATTTATAATTATTTGACCAAGAAGCACACCAGAAAGACGTACCTCCCCTAGGGGGCCTGGCTCACCCTACCGTACCACACCAACAGAAGTACGCATCAATCTCAGATAAAGCATCTTATCGAGCGAAACAGCGCCCCTCTGTCTCCGTATGTGTAGACCATGTATCTGATGCTGTCTGGACAAAAGGAGTATGGCATGTCATACTTTATCTGGCCAGACAGCATCAGATACAAATCTAATCAAATCTAATCTAATTTTATTGGTCACATGCGCCGAATACAACAGGTGCAGACAGTACAGTGAAATGCTTACTTACAGCCCTTAACCAACAGTGCATTTATTTTAAACAAAAAAAGTAAAAATGAAACAACAACAAAAAAAAGTGTTGAGAAAAAAAAGAGCAGAAGTAAAATAAAGTGACAGTAGGGAGGCTATATATACAGGGGGGGTACCGTTGCAGAGTCAATGTGCGGGGGCACCGGCTAGTTGAGGTAGTTGAGGTAATATGTACATGTGGGTAGAGTTAAAGTGACTATGCATAAATACTTAACAGAGTAGCAGCAGCGTAAAAAGGATGGGGTGGGGGGGCAGTGCAAATAGTCCGGGTAGCCATGATTAGCTGTTCAGGAGTCTTATGGCTTGGGGGTAGAAGCTGTTGAGAAGTCTTTTGGACCTAGACTTGGCACTCCGGTACCGCTTGCCGTGCGGTAGCAGAGAGAACAGTCTGTGACTAGGGTGGCTGGAGTCTTTGACAATTTTGAGGGCCTTCCTCTGACACCGCCTGGTATAGAGGTCCTGGATGGCAGGAAGCTTTGCCCCAGTGATGTACTGGGCCGTACGCACTACCCTCTGTAGTGCCTTGTGGTCGGAGGCCAAGCAGTTGCCATACCAGGCGGTGATGCAACCAGTCAGGATGCTCTCGATGGTGCAGCTGTAGAATTTGTTGAGGATCTGAGGACCCATTCCAAATCTTTTTAGTCTCCTGAGGGGGAATAGGCTTTGTCGTGCCCTCTTCACGACTGTCTTGGTGTGTTTGGACCATGATAGTTCGTTGGTGATGTGGACACCAAGGAACTTGAAGCTCTCAACCTGTTCCACTACAGCCCCGTCGATGAGAATGGGGGTGTGCTCAGTCCTCTTTTTTTTCCTGTAGTCCACAATCATCTCCTTTGTCTTGGTCACGTTGAGGGAGAGGTTGTTGTCCTGGCACCACACGGCCAGATCTCTGACCTCCTCCCTATAGGCTGTCTCATCGTTGTCGGTGATCAGGCCTACCACTGTTGTGTCGTCGGCAAACTTAATGATGGTGTTGGAGTCGTGCCTGGCCATGCAGTCATGGGTGAACAGAGAGTACAGGAGGGGACTGAGCACGCACCCCTGAGGGGCCCCCGTGTTGAGGATCAGTGTGGCAGATGTGTTGTTACCTACCCTTACCACCTGGGGGCGGCCCGTCAGGAAGTCCAGGATCCAGTTGCAGAGGGAGGTGTTTAGTCCCAGGATCCTTAGCTTAGTGATGAGCTTAGAGGGCACTATGGTGTTGAATGCTGAGCTGTAGTCAATGAATAGCATTCTCACGTAGGTGTTCCTCTTGTCCAGGTGGGAAAGGGCAGTGTGGAGTGCAATAGAGATTGCATCATCTGTGGATCTGTTGGGGCGGTATGCAAATTGGAGTGGGTCTAGGGTTTCTGGGATAATGCTGTTGATGTGAGCCATGACCAGCCTTTCAAAGCACTTCATGGCTACAGACGTCAGTGCTACGGGTCGGTAGTCATTTAGGCAGGTTATCTTAGAGTCCTTGGGCACGGGGGACTATGGTGGTCTGCTTGAAACATGTTGGTATTACAGACTCAGTCAGGGACATGTTGGAAATGTCAGTGAAGACACTTGCCAGTTGGTCAGCACATGCTCGGAGTACACGTCCTGGTAATCCGTCTGGCCCTGCGGCCTTGTGAATGTTGACCTGCTTAAAAGTCTTACTCACATCGGCTACGGAGAGCGTGATCACATAGTCATCCGGAACAGCTGGTGCTCTCATGCATGCTTCAGTGTTGCTTGCCTCGAAGCGAGCATAGAAGTGGTTTAGCTCGTCTGGTAGGCTTGTGTCACTGGGCAGCTCGCGGCTGTGCTTCCCTTTTGTAGTCTGTAATAGTTTTCAAGCCCTGCCACATCAGACGAGCGTCAGAGCCAGTGTAGTACGATTCAATCTTAGACCTGTATTGACTCTTTGCCTGTTTGATGGTTCGTCGGAGGTCATAGCGGGATTTCTTATAAGCGTCCGGGTTAGAGTCCCGTTCCTTGAAAGCGGCAGCTCTACCCTTTAGCTCAGTGCGGATGTTTCCTGTAATCCATGGCTTCTGGTTGGGGTATGTACGTACGGTCACTGTGGGGATGACATCATCGATGCACTTATTCATGAAGCCAGTGACTGATGTGGTGTACTCCTCAATGCTGTCTGAAGAATCCCGGAACATGTTCCAGTCTGTGCTAGCAAAACAGTCCTGTAGCTTAGCATCTGCGTCATCTGACCACTTTTTTATTAACCGAGTCACTGGTGCTTCCTGCTTTAGTTTTTTGCTTATAAGCAGGAATCAGGAGGATAGAGTTATGGTCAGATTTGCCAAATGGAGGGCGAGGGAGAGCTTTGTATGCGTCTCTGTGTGTGGAGTAAAGGTGGTCTAGAGTTTTTTTCCCTCTGGTTGCACATTTAACATGCTGGTAGAAATTAGGTAGAACGGATTTAAGTTTCCCTGCATTAAAGTCCCCGGCCACTAGGAGCGCTGCATCTGGATGAGCGTTTTCCTGTTGATTAATGGCCTTGTACAACTCATTCAGTGCAATCTTAATACCAGCATTGGTTTGTGGTGGTAAATAGACAGCTATGAAAAATATAGATGAAAACTCTCTTGGTAAATAGTGTGGTCTACAGCTTATCATAAGATACTCTAACTCAGGCGAGCAAAACCTCGAGACTTCCTTAGTATTTGGTTTTGTGCACCAGCTGTTGTTTACAAATATACACAGACCGCCACCCCTTGTCTTACTGGAGTCCGCCGTTCTGTCCTGCCGATGTAGCGTATAGCCTGCTAGCTGAATGTTATCATTGTCGTCGTTCAGCCACGACTCGGTGAAACATAATATATTACAGTTTTTAATGTCCCGTTGGTAGGATAACCGTAATCTTAAATCGTCCACTTTATTTTCAAAAGATTGAACGTTGGCTAATAGGATTGATGGAAGAGGCAGTTTACTCGCTCGCCGTCGAATCCTTACAAGGCACCCCGATCTGCGTCCACGATATCTCCGTCTCTTCTTCACGCGAATGACGGGGATTTGTGCCTTGTCGGGTGTCTGTATGATATCCTTCGCGGCCGCCTCGTTGAAGAAAAAATATTCGTCCAATACGAGGTGAGTAATCGCTGTCCTGATATCCAGAAGCTCTTTTTGGTTATAAGAGACGATGGCAGAAACATTATGTACAAAATAAATTACAAATAACGCGGAAAAACACACATAATAGTACAATTGGTTAGAGGGCTGTAAAACGGCAGCCATCTTCTCCGGCGCTGTTGCATAAATTATCAAGGGCTACATACTGTATTGAGTGTGTGAGCATTGGTGCATTAGTGTGTGTGTATGTGTGTATGTGAAGAGTGTCAGGGTCAGTGTGTGGCTGAGTGGTAGAGACCTGAGGATGGCTGAGTGGTAGAGACCTGAGGATGGCTGAGTGGTAGAGACCTGAGGATGGCTGAGTGGTAGAAACCTGAGGATGGCTGAGTGGTAGAGACCTGAGGATGGCTGAGTGGTAGAGACCTGAGGATGGCTGAGTGGTAGAGACCTGAGGATGGCTGAGTGGTAGAGACCTCAGGATGGCTGAGTGGTAGAGACCTGAGGATGGCTGAGTGGTAGAGACCTGAGGATGGCTGAGTGGTAGAGACCTGAGGATGGCTGAGTGGTGGAGACCTGAGGATGGCTGAGTGGTGGAGACCTGAGGATGGCTGAGTGGTAGAGACCTGAGGATGGCTGAGTGGTAGAGACCTGGGGATGGCTGAGTGGTAGAGACTTGAGGATGGCTGAGTGGTAGAGACCAGAGGATATACAGTCCCATCGGAAAGTATTCACACCCCTTAACTTTTTACACAATTTGTTACATTACAGCCTTATTCTAAAATGGATTAAATAAAAAATATTCAGCAATCTACACACATTTCCCCATAATGACAAAGCGAAAACAGGCTTTTAGAAATTGTTGTAAAATGTATTACAAATTAAAAACAGAAATACATAGAACACTATGTAAAATCTGAGGAAACCAGGCCTGCTATTCATAGCAGACTTCGAAAAGGCATTTGATAAAGTACGACTGGGGTTTATATATAAATGCCTGGAGCGTTTCAATTTAGGAGAATCTCTTATAAAAGGGGTCAAAATCATGTATAGTAACCCTAGGTGTAAAATAGTAAATAATGGCTATTTCTCAGAGAGTTTTAAACTGTCAAGAGGAGTGAAACAAGGTTGTCCACTATCGGCATATCTATTTATTGTGGCCATCGAGATGTTAGCTATTAAAATCAGATCCAACAATAATATCAGGGGATTAGAAATCCAGGGCTTAAAAACAAAGGTGTCATTGTACGCTGATGATTCATGTTTTCTTTTAAATCCACAACTAGAATCCCTCCACAGCCTCATAGAGGATCTAGATACATTTGCTAACCTCTCTGGATTACAACAAAATTATGACAAATGTACTATATTACGTATTTGATCACTAAAAAATAAAAAATGTACATTACCATGTAGTTTACCAATAAAATGGTCTGATGGTGATGTGGATATACTCGGAATACATATCCCAAAGGAAATAAATGATCTCACTTCAATAAATGTTAATAGAAATTTAGCAAAAATAGACAAGATCTTACTACCATGGAAAGGTAAATACCTGTCAATTTGTGGAAAAATCACCCTGATTAACTCTTTAGTGTTATCCCAGTTTACCTATTTGCTTATGGTCTTGCCTATGCCTAGCGAACAGTTTTTTAAATTATATGAGAAAAAAATATTCAATTGTATTTGGAACGGCAAGCCAGACAAAATTAAAAGAGCATATTTAAATAATGAATATGAATTCGGAGGACAGAAAGGATTAAATATTAAAGCATTAGACCTATCACTAAAAGCTTCAGTCATACAAAAGTTATACTTAAATCCGAACTGGTTCTCTAGCAAATTAGTAAGATTGTCTCACCCAATGTTCAAGAATGGCCTTTTTCCCTTTATTCAGATTACAACCACTCACTTTCAGTTATTTGAAAAGGAAATCATCTCCCAAATATCACTATTTCTAAAACAAGCCATAGAAAGTTGGTTGCAATTTCAATTTAATCCTCCAGAAACGACAGAACAAATAATGCAACAAATATTGTTGTTAAACTCAAATATACTAATTGACAAAATAATACAATCTTCCCAGCTCTGCAGATTTTGCTGCGAAGAGACAGAATCATTAGATCATTTGTTTTGGTACTGTCCATTTGTAGCTTGTTTTTGGACACAGGTCCAGGAATGGCTAAAGGATTGCAATATTTACCTGGAGCTAACCTTGCAGATAGCATTACTGGGTGATCTGAAAAGTCCTAGTCAATCGATCAATAACACAATAATACTTTTAGCAAAAAAAAATATTTTCCATTCACAATCTGTAGAAACAATGAGAATAGAAAGGTTCAGAACTTTGTTAAGACATCACAGTACAGTTGAAATATATATGGCAAATAGAAATCCAATATGGATGGTGTTAAGAGATAGATGGGAGGTGTTGAATGAAATTGAAGGATGGGACTAATAACAACTAACAACAAATAATAACAAGATAACTAATAATGTAAGCATACTGTGTCCATAATAAGTATATAGGTTGTATGTTTGGAGCTTTTGGGAAAGAGCACAGTTAGAAAGATATGGCATATAGAAGCAAACCGGATGGACATCATGAAAACGATCGGAGGGGTTGAGAGTAGAAGAAGTTCAGGAGAAAAAACAAACAAAATATAATTATTGTAAAATTGACTGTGTCCATAAAATGTAGATAGTATGTATAAGCTGGAAGTAGAGGCCTGGGCATTGTTTTTCACTAGTTTACCCCAAGTAGGGAAAGGGTGGTGGGGTTGGAAAGTAATAAAGGGGAGTATATATATATATATATATTTTTAAGCATATGTATGTGAATGTATGTATGTATGTGTGTATATATGTGTGTGTATATATATATATGTGTATATGTATGTATATATATATGTATATGTATGTGTATGTATGTATATAAAAAATAAAATAAAAAACGTATTTACATACAGTGATGATGAATTACCATAATCTACAGTGGGGAGAACAAGTATTTGATACACTGCCAATTTTGCAGGTTTTCCTACTTACAAAGCATGTAGAGGTCTGTAATTTTGATCATAGGTACACTTCAACTGTGAGAGACGGAATCTAAAACAAAAATCCAGAAAATCACATTGTATTATTTTTAAGTAATTAATTTGCATTTTCTTTCATTGTCATGATCATGTAATCAGTCATGTTCACAGTGAGGTCCTATGAGCAAGCTTTACAGTACAGGCTTCCTGCCACTCCCTCTAACACTCTCACTATCCACCACCCTAAAGGAAACAGGATACTACAACATCAGCCCCTCTCCTTTCACCTCAGAGCTTCATCCAGGAGACACTCATATCACTCCTCCACTGAGGAATCCTCATCATCATCGTCTTCCTCCGCATCTTCATCATCATCATCTTCTCCTTCATCATCATGTTCAGAGTTCTGATTCACCTGGCAGCTCTACCACTCTGGGTGACAGGTATTACATGACTTACGATGAGAAGCCTTACAAATCTACCAATGTCATCAAACTGAATAAAATATCCTCCTCTCTCCTTCTCTCTCTCTCTCCCCAAAACCCCCCTCCCTGGGGCCCTTTTTAAAAAATTTTTCCCCCTTTCCCCTTTCCCCCAAAAAAGGGAAAAAAAAAAAAAAATTTTTTTAATTATGGAAAAAATTAAAAAAAGAAAAAAAAAAGGGGGTTTTTTTTTCCTTTTTTCCCCCAAAAAGGGGGGGAAAGGGGTTTTGGAAAAAAAAAGGGGGTTTTTTTTAAAAATTTTAAGCAAAAAGGGGAAATTAGAAAACCTTTTTTTTAAAATTTTTAAATTTTCTTTTAATAAATTTTTAGGATTTGATATAAAAATAAAAAAAAAATTTCCCCCCTTTTTTTAAATTAATTCTACTGGGGCAAGTTTTGTTTAAACCCCCTTTCGGTTTTCCAAAAAAACCATGAAAGGGTTTTTTTTAACCTTTAACGGGGAAAAAACCCCTCCCAAAAATAAATTTTTTTTTTAAAAATTTTTTTTTTTTCCCAATTAACCGTCACGTAGGCCATACAACTTTACCCCCCTTCCTACTCCCAACCCCCTTTTTCCCCACCACCCAAAGGGCAACCCCTTTCCCCCTTTTTCCCCCCCCGGGGAAATTTTTCCCACACCCCAAAAAATTTTTTTCCCCCCTTAAAATTTTTTTTTTCCCCCATTAAGCGACCCCTTTTTTACATTTTTTTAAAAAATTCTTTAAAACCCCCCTTTTCAAACTACCCCCCTTTTTCCCCCTTTTTTCCCCCGGGGTTAATTCCCCCCCCCCCAAAAAAAATTAAAATTTCCCCCCCCCCCCTTTTAATTGTTTTTTCTGTTTTCTTTTTCCCCCTTTTTTTTCCTCTCCCCCCTTTCCTCTCTTTTCCCCCCAGGGAGTTTTAGTAGCTGGAAAAGAGCCCTTTGCACTAATAGAAGGAGGGGAAAACGTTTTTTTCCCCTGAACAACTGTTCCAAACTCAAACGGGGGGAAAAGTTTTGAGAAGACACAAGTATTGTTTCACAAAATTTGTCTTATTGTTATGAATATTTTTGTCAGATGTAAAAGCTTTCCATAAGTGTCAAAGGCTTTAATTGACAATTACATTAAGTTTATGCAAAGAGTCAATATTTTCAGTGTTGACCCTTCTTTTTCAAGACTTCTGCAATCCACCCTGGCATGCTGTCAATTAACTTCTGGGCCACATCCTGACTGATGGCAGCCCATTCTTGCATAATCAATGCTTGGAGTTTGTCAGAATTTGTGGGGTTTTTTTTGTCCACCCGCCTCTTGAGGATCGACCACAAGTTCTCAATGGGATTAAGGTGTGGGGAGTTTCCTGGCCATGGACCCAAAATGTTGATGTTTTGTTCCCCGAGCCACTTAGTTATCACTTTCGCCTCATGGCAAGGTGCTCCATCATGCTGGAAAAGGCATTGGTCGTCACCAAACTGTTCTTGGATGGTTGGGAGAAGTTGCTCTCGGAGGATGTGTTGGTACCATTCTTTATTCATGGCTGTGTTCTTAGGCAAAATTGTGAGTGAGCCCACTCCCTTGGCTGAGAAGCAACCCCACACATGAATGGTCTCAGGATGCTTTACTGTTGGCATGACACAGGACTGATGATAGTGCTCACCTTGTCTTCTCCGGACAAGCTTTTTTCCCGGATGCCCCAAACAATCGGAAAGGGGATTCATCAGAGAAAATGACTTTACCCCAGTCCTCAGCAGTCCAATTGCCCTGTACCTTTTGCAGAATATCAGTCTGTCCCTGATGTTTTTCCTGGAGAGAAGTGGCTTCCTCGCTGCCCTTCTTGACACCAGGCCATCCTCCAAAAGTATTCGCCTCACTGTGCGTGCAGATGCACTCACACCTGCCTGCTGCCATTCCTGAGCAAGCTCTGGACTGGTGGTGCCCCGATCCTGCAGCTGAATCAACTTTAGGAGACGGTCCTGGCGCTTGCTGGACTTTCTTGGGCGCCCTGATGCCTTCTTTACAACAATTGAACCTCTCTCCTCGAAGTTCTTGATGATCCGATAAATGGTTGATTTAGGTACAATCTTACTAGCAGCAATATCCTTGCCTGTGAAGCCCTTTTTGTGGAAAGCAATGATGACGGCACGTGTTTCCTTGCAGGTAACCATGGTTAACAGAGGAAGAACAATGATTTCAAGCACCACCCTCCTTTTAAAGCTTCCAGTCTGTTATTCTAACTCAATCAGCATGACAGAGTGATCTCCAGCCTTGTCCTCGTCAACACTCTCACCTGTGTTAACGAGAGAATCACTGACATGATGTCAGCTGGTCCTTTTGTGGCAGGGCTGAAATGCAGTGGAAATGTTTTTTGGGGATTAAGTTCATTTTCATGGCAAAGAGGGACTTTGCAATTAATTGCAATTCATCTGATCACTCTTCATAACATTATGGAGTATATGCAAATTGCCATCATAAAAACTGAGGCAGCAGACTTTGTGAAAATTAATATATGTGTAATTCTCAAAACTTTTGACCACGACTGTACAAGCTGGCGAGCTCTATAGGTTAGAATATAATATCTAAAGAGCTGATGGTCTCATCATGTCCTGTAGGGGGACCTCTATCTTTAATAATGGGAACGTCTCTACAGTCTGAACCAGTCATTTGCATGATGTATTCAGATCATCAGTGTCCCTCCCACTTCACTGACATGTTCAATATGGTGAAACCTGCCGTGGTCTACTGATTGTCATCTATTCATCTATGTGACACTCCTCTTTTATTCTGTACATTGATACCAGACTCTTTCCAGCACTCTCACATATAACGTGATCAAACATGTTCACATTTCTCTTCACTGTTACTGTCTTAGTGCTCTGTGCTGCAGGTACAGTTTCATAATGTTTCATTTATTTAACCAGGAAAGTTAAGATCAAAATTCTTATTTACAATGACGGTCAACTATAGTTATAGATATTGATGTTTCCAAGCATACGTTCACTTCACCTGAGTCTTGATGTATTCAGGTCTAACTGTATCTAACTCTATTGATTTCATTCTCACTGTATCCTTACAGGTCTTGTTGAGGGGAGTGAAGTCACTCAGACACCCACCATACTCTGGGGACTGAAAGACAGTGATGCTCAGATGAACTGCAGTCACACTAAGGGAGCTACCTACTTCCAGATGTACTGGTACAGACAGCGTCCAGGAGAGGGAATGAAGCAGGTAGCCTTCACTACTCCCAATTCCAAATCGGAGTATTCAGGGGATTTCAGTGAAGACAAATATCCAACTGTTAGGAATGCAGCTGAGAGTGGATCTTTCACAGTGAAGAAGGTGGAGGCAGGAGACAGCGGCATGTACTTCTGTGCTGTGAGTGAACACAGTGATACAGACGACAAGCACAGCTGCACAAAAACCCCAGAGTTTCAATAGGATGGAATATAATATGTAAAGAGATGGTCTCATCACGTACTGTAGGGGGACCTCTAACTCTAGTTCTTCTAATGTCTGATGGTTTCATTGTCATGATCATGTAATCAGTCATGTTCACAGTGAGGTCCTATGAGCAAGCTTTACAGTACAGGCTTCCTGACACTCCCTCTAACACTCTCACTATCCACCACCCTAAAGGAAACAGGATACTACAACATCAGCCCCTCTCCTTTCACCTCAGAGCTTCATCCAGGAGACACTCATATCACTCCTCCACTGAGGCTTCCTCATCATCATCGTCTTCCTCAGCATCTTCATCATCATCATCTTCTCCTTCATCATCATGTTCAGAGTTCTGATTCACCTGGCAGCTCTACCACTCTGGGTGACAGGTATTAAATCACTTACGATGAGAAGCCTAACAAATCTACGAGATGTCATCAAACTGAATAAAATATCCTCTCTCTCACTCCTTCTCTCCTCTCTCTCTCTCCTCTCTCTCTCTCTCTCTCCTCTCTCTCCTCTCTCTCTCTCTCTCTCTCTCTCTCTCTCTCTCTCTCTCTCTCTCTCTCTCTCTCTCTCCCCCTCTCTCTCTCTCTCTCTCTCTCTCTCTCCCTCTCTCTCTCTCTCTCTCTCCACAGGAGAGTCGTTTAGTAGCATGGTTAATCAGAGCCCTGTTGCACTAATAGGAGGACCTGGAAGAAACGTTCAACTCACCTGCAGCCATACTATTCCTAACTACCGAATGATACTATGGTACCAACAGTCAGCAGGAGACACTGCTATGAAACTCATTGGTTATGTAAATGTCCAGTCAATAACCTTGGAGTCACCACTTGAAAAGCACTTCAATGTGAGTGGAGATGGTAGGAAAGAGGCTCATCTTCATCTCCTGAGTCTGAGAGGACCTGAAGACAGTGCAGTTTATTACTGTGCAGCCAGCCAACACAGTGATGTAGAGCACCCACTCTCCTCTACATAAACCCTATCTGATAGTAGTATTAGCACACTGCTCAGAACACCTGCATCTGAGGTGTGACTTTGATTCAGTGCCAATGAATAAACACAGATGGAATATGACATAAGCAAGGTGAAATCTGTCCTAGTACAGAACACTGGTATTACAGTTAGTGTCAACACTCATTAACATCAATTATGCAACGTTACAATGTCATATTCCATTACTCCTCCCCTGCATAGATTTGATTCACATGACTACTCCCCCCCCCCCTCTTCCCCACCTCCCACATCTCTCTCTCCCCCCTTTCTCTCGTTCTCTCCCCCACCCCCCGTCTCTCTCTCTCTCTCCCCTCTTTCTCTCACCCCAGCCCCCCTCTCTCTTTGACTTTGTGCCAATCAAATGAAATGAAATCAAATTGAATTTGTCACATGCACCGAATACAACAGGTGTAGACCTTACAGTGAAATGCTTACCTACAGGCCCTTAACCAACATTGCAGTTCAAGAAATAGAGTTAAGAAAATAATTAAACAAAAGTAAAACATTTAATAAAAGTAACACAATAAAATAACAATAACGAGGCCATATACAGGGGGTACCGGTACCGAGTCAATGTGCGGGGGTACAGGTTAGTCGAGGTAATTTGTACATGTAGGTAGGGGTAAAGTGATTATGCATAGATAATAAACAGCGAGGGTCAATGTAAATACTCTGGGTGGCCATTTGATTAATTGTTCACCAGTCTTATGGCTTGGGGGTAGAAGTTGTTAAGGAGCCTTTTGGTCCTAGACTTGGCGCTCCGGTACCGCTTGCCGTGCGGTAGCAGAGAGAACAGTCTCTGACTTGGGTGACTGGAGTCGTTGACCATTTTGTGGGCTTTCCTCTGACACCGCCTGGTATAGAGGTCCTGGATGGCAGGAAGCTTGGCCCCAGTGATGTACTGGGCCGTACGCACTACCCTCTGTAGCGCCTTACGGTCGGATGCCAGAAGACAGTGCAGTGTGTTACTGTTCTGACCTGAAGACAGTGCAGTGTATTACTGTTCTGACCTGAAGACAGTGCAGTGTATTACTGTGATGACCTGAAGACAGTGCAGTGTGTTACTGTTCTGACCTGAAGACAGTGCAGTGTATTACTGTTCTGACCTAAAGACAGTGCAGTGTTACTGTTCTGACCTGAAGACAGTGCAGTGTATTATGTTCTGACCTGAAGACAGTGCAGTGTATTACTGTTTGACCTGAAGACAGTGCAGTGTATTACTGTTCTGACCTGAAGACAGTGCAGTGTATTACTGTTCTGACCTGAAGACAGTGCAGTGTATTACTGTTCTGACCTGAAGACAGTGCAGTGTATTACTGTTCTGACCTGAAGA
Organism: Coregonus sp. 'balchen'; assembly: GCA_902810595.1. Taxonomy (NCBI): domain Eukaryota; kingdom Metazoa; phylum Chordata; class Actinopteri; order Salmoniformes; family Salmonidae; genus Coregonus; species Coregonus sp. 'balchen'. The sequence goes on from LR778281.1 coordinate 45,744,531, forward strand.
CAGTGCAGTGTGTTACTGTTCTGACCTGAAGACAGTGCAGTGTGTTACTGTTCTGACCTGAAGACAGTGCAGTGTGTTACTGTTCTGACCTGAAGACAGTGCAGTGTATTACTGTTTCTGACCTGAAGACAGTGCAGTGTATTACTGTGCTGACCTGAAGACAGTGCAGTGTGTTACTGTTCTGACCTGAAGACAGTGCAGTGTATTACTGTTCTGACCTGAAGACAGTGCAGTGTATTACTGTTCTGACCTGAAGACAGTGCAGTGTATTACTGTGCTGACCTGAAGACAGTGCAGTGTGTTACTGTTCTGACCTGAAGACAGTGCAGTGTATTACTGTTCTGACCTGAAGACAGTGCAGTGTATTACTGTTCTGACCTGAAGACAGTGCAGTGTATTACTGTTCTGACCTGAAGTCAACCCAGTGATGTAGATACCCTTCTCTCTTCTACAAAAACCCCTTCTGATCCGTTACTCCATAACTGCAGTGTACATCAACACCCAGCAGACCTGCTATCCACCGCTGTAGATGTCTGAGCACATGGAGGAAGTTGATATCAAACCTCTATACCAAATAATATGGTTGATGTTGTTGCTTTGAAGAAACGGTTTGGGTATTTCTTCAAATTACAGCCTATTTCTAGTGTGATTACTGCAGAATCTAAAACACAGATCAAATCTAAAGACTAAAAAATACAAATACTTTCAATGATGTAGTTACTGGTATGTTCCACAATACACCTTTAAGTTGAACAGGAGACCTGTAGGTGAACAAGGTATCTGCTTGAATATCAACATAAGTTCTGACGTCAAAGTGATGTCATTTCCTTCCCCTCCGGCAACTCAGTTCAGCTCACCGTCTCTATTGACTTATTTCCTCTCACCCCTATGGACTCTGGTCCAAAGTAGTGCACTATAAAGGGAATAGGGTGCCATTTGGGATGCAGTATACATTTGACACTCCCACTAGCTGACAACACATCTCTGACTATCTGAAAACCCTTTCTCCTTGTCCATGTGACACTTCTCTCCAGAACCATCAACATGATCACGCTCCTCATACAAGTAGCAACTCTACTACTATGGGTGACAGGTATTAAGTCCCTCATGAAATATATATTTACTACTGAAGTATATTGCTACTGTATATTTCATATTGTCTGTTTTCATCCACAGGGCTGTCACAAACAAACAAAGTTCAACCAATAGGCTGTACCGACTTCAGTCGAGTCCAAAGACGCTTGTGGGTCTCATCTTTCCATACAGGGATCATAATAGTTTCTAACCGTTAGGAAGCTACAGATGATTTTATGAGAAGGCTAATTTTCAGGATGTCTCATGGTCTGACAAACACCGGTCTAGCTCTGTCACCTTTCACCCCAGATGTGGAAGTGCAACGTCGGCGGAGGCGGTGGATTGAAACGCCTCAAATTGACAGATTATTAGATTTCCGCGGGGCGCGGACTTCGACTCTAGGATGAAGGCAGTAAAATGAAGGGAGTAGTAAAAAGAGGAGAGGAGGATTTAAGGCAGGTAAAAAAAGAGGAGAGAGAGGATGAGGCTGTAAAAAGAGAGGGGAGGAGGTGAAGGCAGTAAAAAGAGAGAGGAGGATGAAGGCGTAAAAAAGGGAAGGGAGGATAAAAGCTAAAAAGAGAGAGGAGGAAAAGACAGAAAAAAAGAGAGGGGGAGGATGAAGGGTAAAAAAGAGAGGGGGGGTTTAAGGCTTTAAAAAAAGAGAGAGGAGGGAGAAGGCGTAAAAAGAAAGGGGAAAGGGGGGATGAGAGGGAGGATGGGCAGTAAAAAGAAGGAGGAGAAGGCTTTAAAAAAGAGAGGGAGGGAGGAAGGCGTAAAAAGAGAGGGGGAAAAAGGGTTAAAAAAAAAAGAGGGGATCGTAAAAAGGGAAGGGGGTAAAAACAAAAAAAGAGGGGGTTTTAAAACGTAAAAAAGAAGGGGGAAGGGGAAAAAAAGGGGAGGATAAGGGAAAAAAGAGAGAGGGGATAAGGCGTGGGAAGGATAAGCAGTAAAAAAGGAGAGGAGGATAAAGGGCAGTAAAAAGAGAGGGGGTAAAGGGCTTAAAAAGAGAGAGGGAATGAAGGCAGTAAAGGGAAAGGGAGGAGAAGGCAGAAAAAAGGGAAGGGGAGGAGGGGGTAAAAAAGAAGGGGATGAAGCAGTAAAAAAAGAAAGGATTTTAAGAAAAAAAGGAAGGAAAAAAAGGGCATAAAAAAGAAAGGGGGATGAAGGCATAAAAAAGAGAGAAGGAAGGCATTAAAAAGAAAAGGGTTTTAACGTAAAAAGAGGGGGGGGGATAAGATTAAAAAGAGAAAAAGGAAAAAAAGGAGAAGAGAGAGGAGATAAACAGAAAAAGGAGAGGGGGAGGAAGGCAAAAAAAGGAGAAGGAGGAGAAGGCAAAGTAAAAAAAAGGGGGAGGATGAACGTAAAAAAAAAAGGGGGGAGGTTAAGGCAAAAAAAAGAAAGGGAGAAATAAAAAGAGAGAGGAGGATTAAGGCATTAAAAAAAAGAGAGGAGGATAAAACGGAATTAAAAGAGAGAGGGATGAAGGCTTAAAAAAGAGAGAGGATGACATAAAAAAGGGGGGAAAAAAGGGAAAATAAAAAGAAGGGGGGATAAAGGCAGAAAAAAAGGAAAATGAAGCAGTAAAAAAAAGGGGGAGGAGGATTAAGGCGTAAAAGAGAGGGGGAGGAGAAGGCTAAAAAGAGAAGGAGGAGAAGGCATAAAAAGAAAGGAGGATGAAGGCGTAAAAAAGAGAGGAGGATGGGAAAAAGGAGGGGAAAATGATAAAAACAGTAAAAAGAGGGGGGGAGGGAAGGCAGTAAAAGAGAGAGAGGAGAAGGAGAAAAAGAAGGGAGGAGAAAGCGTAAAAAGGAGAGGGAGGATGAAAGAGTAAAAGGAGAGGGGAGGATAAGGGCTTAAGAAGAAGGATAAGAATTAAAAGAGAGAGGAGGATAAGAAAGTAAAAAAAAAGGGGGGGTAAAGAGTAAAGAGAGAGGAGGTGAAGGCGTAAAGAGGGGGAGGGGGTAAGGAAAAAGAGAGGAGGATGAAGGCAGTAAAAAAAAGGAAAAAGGGGGGAAAAGAGAGAAGAAGGTTTTAAAAAAAGGAGGGGGATAAAAGCGTAAAAAAAAGAATGAAGGAGTAAAAAGAAGAGGAGGATAAAGGGGATAAAAAAGAAATAAGATTAAAAAGAGAGAGGAGGTAAGCATAAAAAAAGAATAAATAAAAGAAGAGGAGGAAAGGCAGTAAAAAAAGGGAGAGGAGGAGAAGGAATTAAAGAGAGAGAGGAGGATGAATGCGTAAAGGGGAAAGGAGCAACAAAATTTTTTGACATTTTTTCCCTTTTGTGGTTTCAAAGGACATTTTTATATGATTTTTTTCCGTACCTAATACAAACATTATTTGAAATGACGTGAAGAAGTGTGTTGTATTGTTCTGTTTTTTTATTGTATTAAATTTCGCAAATTAAAACCAATGGTAAAACAGGGAGTTAACGTTGTTTTCGTTTTCGTTTTTTTCAGGGGAAATTTTAAAAGTATAACGTTTTAAAGGTGAAACAATGCCATAATGAGGAAAACAAATTAAAGAGAACATTTAATTTGAAAGTTATTTCCAATAAAAAATACATAATAACAAAATTTGGAAAAACCTTCTTAGTTTGAGTTGCATTGGAGCGTCCACTGCCTTGTTGCACTTCCAATCGTGTGAAAGGGTTGTCAGACCATGACAGCGTTTGTGTTTTTCCCTACAACAACGACAGACAGACAGGCAGCAGGCAGGAGGGGGGGCAGGGGGGGAGGCAGGCAGAGAATGAAAAAAGCAGACAATCAACAAAAATAGACACCAGATAAAAACGACAACGCAGATCCCCGACAACAAACTGTCTCTTTTTGGTTGTTTTATGCGTTTTTCTGGTTGTCTGTCTGTCTTTTCGCGTGTCTGTTGTTCCCCGTCCCTTTTTTGTTTCGTCGCTGTTGTCGTCGTCTGTCGTCTGTCTGTTTTCTGTCTGCTGTTTTCTGTTTGTTGTTGTCGCGTCTCCCTGTCGCTGCCTCCCTTTAACGGCTGGGGGTTGGTGTGGTGGTGTCACCAGAGCATTATTAGTCATGGGGCACCAGAGCATTCTATTGTTACTGGGGTTTACCCAATTTCTTTAGTCCTGGTGTCACCAGATCATTTTATTTGTTCTGGTGTCCCGAGCATTTTATTAGTCATGGGGGCACTGACATTTATTGTCTATGGGTCATAAACTATTAGATGGTGTCACTATGATTCATTATCTAGGGTCACCCGATCTTTTTTTTATGTGTACCCCGATCATTTCATTTCTACTGGGTCCCAATCATTTTATAAACCTATGGGTCACCAGGTTCTATTAGTCACTGGTGTCACCCGTCATTTATTTGTCTATGCTGTACCAATCCTTTAAAAAGTCTACTGGATCCCAGAGATTCTATTAGTCACTGGGGACACAATCATTTTTTAGTCTTGGTGTCACCAGATCTTTTTATTAGTCACTGGTTTTCACCAGATCATTAATTTGTTACTGTGTCACCAGTCTTTTTTTAACGGTGCACCAAACATTCTATTAGTTACTGGTGTCACCAGAGATTCTATTGTCTGGTATCACCGACTTTTTTTTAGTTATGGTGCACCAGACATTTATTTGTTATGGTGTCACAGTAATTTATTAGTTTCTTACACCCGATCTTCTATTAGTCTACTGGGGTACCAGAGCATTCTTTAGTTCTGGTGACACCAAAATTCTATTTTGTTACTGGTGTCAAGATCTTTCTATTAGTCTACTGGTGTACCGATCATTAGATTTTCTACTGGTGTCACCCCGATATTTTAATAGTCTACTGGTGACACCAGATCATTTTATTAGTCTACTGGTTTTCCCGACTTATATAGCCTATGGTATCACCCATTCTATTTGTTTACTGGTGTCACCGAAAAATTCATAGTCACTGGTGTCACCGACTTTTATAAATCTAATGGTGCACCTGACATTCTATTGTCTACTGGTATCACCCGAGATTCTATTAGTTACGGGTCACGTATTTTATTAGTCTACTGGGTCCCAGAGCATTTTATTTGTTACTGGTGACACCGAAAAAATTTCCTACAGGTGTGCCAATCATTCTATTTTGCCTACTGGTTCACCGAGCTTTTATTTTTCTATGGGGTCACCGATCATTCATTAGTTACTGGATCACCCGAGCATTCTAATAGCACGGGTTTCACCGAGCATTCTTTATTTATGGTTCCCAGATAAATATAGTTATGGTGTCACCAAAGTTAATTAGCATGGGGTACCCAAAAATATTGACGAAAGGTGTCACCCGATCTTTATTTCCCAGGTACAGCAGATCATTAATTAGTTTCTGTGCCACCAATCTTTTATTAGTCTACTGGTGACACCAGATCATTTTTATTGTTACTGGGGTCACCAGATCTTTATTAGATATGGGGTTTACCAATCATTCTATTATCTACTGGGACCCAAAATTTTATTTGTTTATGGTGTCACCAATCATTCCATTATTTTACGGTGTCCCAATCTTCAATTTGTTACGGTGTCACCCCAAACTTCTATTAGTCTACTGGTGTCACCCGATCATTATTTTCTACTGGGTCACCAAAATTCTATAGTCTACTGGGGCACCAGAAATTTTATTAGCTAATGTGTCCCAAAATAATATTTACCACAGGTGCACCCCCGATCTTTTTATTAGCCTACTGGTATAAACCCGAATTTATAGTTATGGGACCCAAAAAAATTTTGACCTACAGGGGTCACCCGATCTTTTTTTTGTCTATGGTGTTACCCGAGCATTCATTTGTTTAGGGTCACAGAGATTCTATTAGTGTTGGGTCACCCGACATTTTATTTGTCTAGGGGGGGCCCAATATTTTTATTACGGTGAAAACCCGATCTTTCTATTAGTCTATGGGGTACCAGATCTTAATTGCTCTGGGTCACCAGATCATTCTTTGTCTAGCTGTCCCGATCATTATTTAGTCTACTGATTCACCAGATCTTTTATTTATTATGGTGTCACCCGATCATTATATTGTTTTTCTGGGGTTTACCAAAATATTCTTTTGCCGGGTCACCAGATCATTATTTAGTCTACTGGTGTCCCAGACTTTATTTTCTAGGTGTCCCAATCATTATTTGTCACTGGTGTCACCCCATCTTCTATTAGTTACTGGGGTTTACCAGAGCTTCTAAGTCTATGGTGTAACCAGACTTTTATTGTCACGGGGTCACCAGATCTTTATTAGCCACTGGTATCCCCCCGATCATTTTTTAACTAATGGGCCCAGAACATTTATAGCTCTGGTGCCCCCTAAAATAATTTACCTAAGGTTTCACCGATGATTCTATTTGCCTTTTGGACACCAGATCATTGTAAGTTATGGGGACACCAGATCATTATATTATTATGGTGACCCAGATAATTTATTATCTATGGTTCACCAATCATTCTATTTGCCTACTGGGGCACCAATCTTAATTTGTCTACGTTGTCACCAGAGATTCTTTAGGCTATGGGGGAACCCAGATCATCTATTGTTTATGGTTTACCCAAAAAATTTTATTGTCTATGGTGTCACCGTCTTCTATAGCTATGTATCCCAGATCATTCTATTTGTCTACTGGTCACCAGTCATTATTTGTCTACTGGTGTACCAATCATTATTTAATACAGGGGTCCCGTTCATTCTTTTTACTGTTCACCCAAACTTCATTTGTTAGGGGGTACCAAGCTTAATTTTTGTCTTTGGGGTTTACCGATCATTTTATTAGTAATGGGGTCACCAATTTATATTAGTCTAGGTGTCACCCCGATCAAACTATTGTCATGTGTCACCGAGTTCTTTGTTTTGGGTCACCCGAAATTATATAGTCTACTGGTGCACCAGAGCATTTATTAGCTAAGGGTTTACCTGAGCATCAATATCTCTGGTTCCCCGTCTTCTATTTGTTCTGGTGTCACCAATAATTAATTAGTAATGGTGTCCCCGTCATTTATTAGTTTATGGTTTTTCACCAAAAAATTGAACACAGGTTCACCAGATCATTCTATTAGCCAGGGGATCACCCGATATTCTTTGTCTATGGTCACCCAAACATTCTATTAGTCATGGGCAAACATTTATTAGTCTCTGGTGACACCAATATCCATGTCTATGGTGTCACCGATCTTTTTTATTTGTTACGGTGTACCCGACATTTTATTAGTCTACTGGGGACCCAGATCATTCTAAGTTACTGGTGTCATAGATCTTCCCTTAGTTACTGTGTCCCCAGATCATTAATTAGTCTATGGTGTCACCAGATCTTATTATCTAGGTACACCAAGCATTTATTTGTTATGGGTCACCAGATATTTATTTGTTACTGGGCACAGAATATATATTGACCACAGGGGTACCAGTTTTATTCTATTTCCTATGGTATCCCAGAGCATTTTTTTAGTTTATGGGGACCCAAAAAAAATTGCCTACAGGTGTCACCAGCATTTTATAGTCTACTGGGTTCCAAGCTTCTATTTTTTTGGGGCACCCGAGTATTCTATTTGTTACTGATGCACAGATATTTATTTTTACTGGTGTCACCCGATCATTTTTTTAACTGGTGTCCCCGATATTTGATTTTACTGGTGAACCAACTTATTAGTCTATGGGCCCGATCATCTAATAGTTAATGGGTACCCAATCTTACATTTGACTAAGGTGTCACCCGAAATTCTATTTGTCTACTGGGGTCCCCGAACTTCTTTGTTACGGGGGACCGTTTTTATTGTTTTGGTGTCACCAGATATTCTATTGTCTATGGGGGTACCCGATCATTTATTCTACTGGTGTCATCAGATAATTCTATTGTCTACTGGGTTTACCAGTCTTATATTTGTCTATGGGTACCAGATCTATCTATATCATGGTTACCAGATCATTTATTAGTTTACGGTGTCCCCCGTTTTATTAGTCACTGGTGTACCCGATCATTTTTAGTTAGGTTACCAAGCTTCATTAGTCTACTGGTGACACCAATCATTCTATTGTTACTGGTGTCACCAGGCATTTTTTGTTCTGGGACCCAGATCACCCATTAGTTTGGTGACCCCATATTTTTAGCTACTGGTGACACCAATATTCTATTAGTCTACTGGTGTCCCCGGTCATTATTTAGTCTACTGGGGTCACCGATCATTTTATTTGTCTATGGTGTCACCAAGCATTCTATTATTCTGGTGTAACCAATCATTCTATTAGTCTACGGGTACCAGTCATTTTTTTAGCCTACTGGTATCACCCGATCTTATTTTGAAATGGTGTCCCAAACTTTTATTTGTCTACTGGGGTCACCTGAAATAATTTACCTAAGGTTTTCACCCAAAGATTCATTTGCCTTGTGGTTCACCCGATCATGGATTTGTTACTGGTGACACCCGGTATTTTTTATCTCCCGGGGTCACCAGACTTTATAGTCTACTGGTGTGACCAATATCTATTTTACTGGTGTCACCAATCATTCTAGCAGGGAATGTGTTTTTTCTTGTTGGGCCCTCTCTCTCTCTCACAGGTGAATGTGTTTTCTTTATTTGGGCTCTCTCTTTCTACAGGGGGAATTGTTTTCTTCTTTTTGGTCCTCCCCTCTTTCAGGTGAAGTGGTTTCTTTGTTGGTCCCCTCTCTCTCTTTACAGGTGAAATTTTTTTTCTTCTTTTTTGGTCCTCTTCTCCTTCTCACAGGGAAGGTTTTTTTCTTTTGGTCCTCTCTCTCTCTCTCAGGGGAATGTTTTTTTTTTGGGTCCTTTTCTCTCGGGAATCAGGGGGGGAGTGGCTTAGATGGGGGTTCAATCTTTTACATTTTACATTACATTTTAGTCATTTAGCATTATACCAGTCTATGATGTCATGCCCTGGTATATACAACCCAACAACAGCAAATGACTGTTTTTAGGATACGTGTTTGGGAATACAACATTTCCTGAAGCTGGGTTAACCATGACATTGGTTCCGTATTCTAACCCCAGCACCTTAACCATCAATCAACTAACTCCAGATAGCAGTGCGTGAGTCAATACATTTTATAATCACTCTGGCAGCGATAAAGCTGTGAGTCTTTCTGGGTAAGTCACTAAGAGCTTTTAAATTAACTCCAGATAGCAGTTCATCAGATCTCCCTCTCTGCTCTACGACAACCTGCTTCCTGTCCCACATAGACTCCTCCTGTAGGGTTCATCTCAGGTCTCTGATGCTTTTGATGTTCTCATAAGGAGGCAGCATCCCTCTCTGTAAGATCACTGAGATGAGTTGATGAGAAGCCCTCTCTAATTCATGTGGAGTGGTTTGGTCTGTCTCTTTCTTTCTGTCTCCTTAACAGAGAGTCAACATGATCAGAATTCTATCTCCATAGACATTGGTTACACAGACCTGGGGTGCAGGTATCAGATCGATTGATTTCATCAATACTAATATCCTCATTGAGTTGTGGTTTATGTTTAGGGAATATATTCTTCATCTGTTGTTAAACGACCTAGAGCTGTATGCGAGCCTGAGAGCAGCGACGAGCAGAGAGAGCTAGATAGGAGCAGATGGAGAGTAGAGATATCGTAGGCGAGATGAGCGATGAATCTGATACGATGCTAGAAGAAGAGAGAGTAGCGCTAGACGAGAGTGCTGAGTCTCTTTCTCGTCTCTCTCAAATAGCATCATCTCTAGCTCCTTCTACTCTACTCGCTCTACTCTCCTCTCTCTCTCTTCCTCTATAGCTATCTCCAGGTTCTTCTCCCAGCAACCAGGTTCACCAGAGTCCTGCAGCCCTGTACAAAAAAAAGGGAGAGTCGCCTAAGATGGATTTGCACTAATATATAGGCTTTATGATCCTCTGGTCAAGCAACCACTACAGAGAATAGCCCTTTGGGGTTTCCCTTTTTGGGAAAAAAACGGGATACGAGGTGGATTGAATAGAAGGAGATGCAGGGGGGGGGACCAGCCCCTTTAACCATAAATCAATAACCCAGTAGAGGGGGGTTGTTTTACTGTCCCCGCTAGTTTACACAGTGCATCAGATTCCTTTGCTCTACCAAAATTTCCCCCTGGTGAGGTAGCTAATAAACCCCCTGCTTTAACATCACACGTAAGACTTGTTCAATGCCAAAACACCAAAGTTGCCAACGGGAAGGAAGGTCCCTTGAAACAGGAAACAGTACAGTTGGTAGAATATGTTTTTCCTGTAGGTGGAGCTACAGCTCAAAAAAACCCTTTGGGGGACAGAGCCTTTTTAAATCAACTTTGTTAAAACTTTTATGATTGTATAACCCCCGTAGGGGCCTTGTGAATTCTGCTACTTTTGAAGCCTTTGGGGGTTTCCTAGTATAATAGTAACATGTGAAGCATGAGATTATAAAAATCAAAGGTTTGATGGGAAAACCCGTCATTAAATTACAAAGCATTCTGTATATTAGTTTCAAAATTGTATAAAATGATATTTTCTATTGAGATGATTTTGAAAATTTTTTTGGGAGAAACCGATTCCTTAAAAGGGGGGCCCGCCCCCAAAACGGGAAGGAGCTTGGATGTGAGTGCAACTTAAAAAGGTTTAAAAAAAAAAAAAAGGATGGTTTTCAGCCTTGTTTTTGGTTTCAAACTAACGAGGACATTAGTGATTACTGAGATTTGGTTTATAAAAGTCGTGCCTGATAAATGTCTTAAATGGTAAGATTGACAGAGGGGCAGAGAGGGGGGAGTCGCCTATCAGATCTGAAGAGCGGGAGAGGGGGGGAGTCCCCAAATTTCAAAAAGAAAAACTGCTGTTTGGTGTCCCCAACAACTTAATTTCTGTCCTAAATGGGGCCCTTGGTGTAATGCCAAAAACGTTGGGGGGAGACAAGGGCCCCTGTTTGGGGCTTAGAAAAATTGTCGCCCTGTGTCAACTAGTAACTAGCTAGGGTCCCCCCGAGTGGCGCAGTGGTTAAGGCACTGCATCGCAGTGCTAGCTGTGCCACTAGGACCGGGTTTAAAACCCAGGCTTTTGGTAGCGGCCGGACCGGGAAAACCCAGGGGGGTGGGCACAATGTCCCAGCGTGCCAGGGTAGGGGGGGGAAGGCCCGGGAGGGATGTGCTCAGTTTGGTTTTAGCGGATTTTCAAGCCGGGTTGGGGTTCGATAAAAAAATGTATGTGTCGTAAGTCCTCGGAAAGAGCGGGGTGAAAGCAAAGTAAAATGTAAAAATGTAGCTAAATTTGAATTTTTGTAGGGGGATTTTAAACTGGATGGGTTTATGCCAATCTGATACGTAAATGATTTGTACGAGCAAATTTAAATCTGCTGAAACAAACCAACTGCCCAACTTGAAAACCCTGAAAAAATTCTTCTTGATTTATTATAAAAAAAAGCAAATGTTATGTCTGAAGGGTTTGGGGGGGACTGGTGGGTTGTGTCAAATCACGATTTAACGGGTTTTGTTTTTTTTCATGTTAACTCGTTAAGAAAAAGCACCGTACAAAAAGGTTTAAAGGGTAAAAAAGGAAATCTATCCGGGGTTTACGCAGAATGATGAGAAATTTAAAGGAAAGAAATGGAGTTTGGGCAGTGCTAGCGGCTGATTTACGTTGATTTTCGCCTTAACATTTAGAAATACAGTGGGGAAAAAAAAATATTTAGCAGCCCCCAAATTTTCAAGTTCTCCCCTTTAAAAAGAATGAGGAGGCCTGTAATTTCATCATGGTTTTCACGCAAAAAGAAAAGCAAATTTAGATTTTTTTTCTCAAAAAATCAATTTTAGGATTTTTAATGAAATTTTTTGAATTTGGGGAAAATAAGGATTTGGCACCAAAAACAAGCAAGTTTGGCTCTCAAGACCTGTAACTTTTATTTAAGGGCTCCCCTGTCCCCCACCGTTTTTTAAAAGGACCGTTTGAACTTTAATAGTTAAAAAGCCCCCCCCCCCTGTCCCAAACTCAAACAGTCCATCCAAACCCATAGGCCAAGACCAAAGAGTGTCAAAATCACCGAAAAAAAAATTTGATGCCCCCCAAAGGGGGAAAACTGAACGCATAGGAAGCAGCTGGTTTGAATTTTAAACAACTGGGGAGCAATTTTTTAAAGGGAAAAGGAAAAAAAGAAAAAAGACCACTGATAATCTCCCCGATCGGGGCGCCACGCAAATCTAAAACCCCTGGGGTCAAAAAAATCACAAGAACGGGAGAAAAATCCCAGAAACCCCCCGGGGGGGCCCGTGAATGACCTGAGAGAGTGGGACCCAAAGTAAAAAAAGCTACCATAGTAACACACACGCCGCCAGGGAGTCAAATCCCGCGTGCCAGACGTGTACCCTGCTTAAGCCCGTCATGGGGGGGCCCCGAAAAAAAACCAGGAGGGGCAATTTTTGATGATTTTAGGGACCTAAACTTTTAAAAAAAGAAGGGCAGCAACAACAGAAGACAGGGCAAATAAGTCAATACCAGAAGATTTTTTGATGTTGGGGAGAGGATTCCGTTTTGGCAGATTATAAATAATTCTGAGCCTTTGTTTTTAGTTTGGTTTAATGACGCGTAGTAAATAATAAGTTATAGTTTGGGCTGACTAAAATCTGTGCCCTGACCCATTTTTGTTGGGCGTTTTTTTTCAATCAATGGTTTCCCATCCTTTAAAAATGGAAAAAGAGTCCCATCTTTTCAGCCGTCAGCAGGGGGGCAAGGAGTGGGGTCCACGACCCAAGACAGGACACTTTTTTTACTCGCTGCAGACAGCCGTCACGCGATTCCGATATCTTTTCCTTCGAAAAAATTAAAACCTTTTTT
>LR778281.1:45757453-45800629 GCA_902810595.1 Coregonus sp. 'balchen'
TGACTATAGGGAAGTGGATGGGGCCATATATCGCGAGATCTTGGCCAACAACCTCCTTCCCTCAGTAAGAGCATTGAAGATGGGTCGTGGCTGGGTCTTCCAGCATGACAACGACCCGAAACACACAGCCAGGGCAACTAAGGAGTGGCTCCGTAAGAAGGATCTCAAGGTCCTGGAGTGGCCTAGCCAGTCTCCAGACCTGAACCCAATAGAAAATCTTTGGAGGGAGCTGAAAGTCCGTATTGCCCAGCGACAGCCCCGAAACCTGAAGGATCTGGAGAAGGTCTGTATGGAGGAGTGGGCCAAAATCCCTGCTGCAGTGTGTGCAAACCTGGTCAAGACCTACAGGAAATGTATGATCTCTGTAATCGCAAACAAAGGTTTCTGTACCAAATATCAAGTTCTGCTTTTCTGATGTATCAAATACTTACGTCATGCAATAAAATGCAAATTAATTACTTAAAAATCATACAATGTGATTTTCTGGATTTTTGTTTTAGATACCGTCTCTCACAGTTGAAGTGCACCTATGATCAAAATTACAGACCTCTACATGCTTTCTAAGTAGGAAAACCTGCAAAATCGTCAGTGTATCAAATACTTGTTCTCCCCACTGTATCAGTGTGGATGTCGGATCACCACCTCAAGCTGAACCTCGGCAAGACAGAGCTGCTCTTCCTCCCGGGGAAGGACTGCCTGCGCCATGATCTCGCCATCACGGTTGACAACTCCATTGTGTCCTCCTCCCAGAGTGCAAAGAACCTTGGCGTGACCCTGGACAACACCCTGTCGTTCTCCGCTAACATCAAGGCGGTGACCCGATCCTGCAGGTTCATGCGCTACAACATTCGCAGAGTACGACCCTACCTTACACAGAAAGCGGCACAGGTCCTAATCCAGGCACTTGTCATCTCCCGTCTGGATTACTGCAACTCGCTGTTGGCTGGGTTCCCTGCCTGTGCCATTAAACCCCTACAACTTATCCAGAACGCTGCAGTCTGTCTGGTGTTCAACCTTCCCAAGTTCTCTCATGTCACCCCGCTCCTCCGCACTCTCCACTGGCTTCCAGTTGAGGCTCGCATCTACTACAAGACCATGGTGCTTGCCTTACGGAGCTGTGAGGGGAACGGCACCTCCTTACCTTCAGGCTCTGATCAGTCCCTACACCCAAACGAGGGCACTACGTTCATCCACCTCTGGCCTGCTAGCTCCCCTACCTCTACGGAAGCACAGTCAAAGCTATTCGCTGCTCTGGCACCCCAATGGTGGAACAAGCTCCCCCATGACGCCAGGACAGCGGAGTCACTGACCACCTTCCGGAGACACTTGAAACCCTACCTCTTTAAGGAATATCTGGAATAGTATAAATGAATCCTTCTACCCCCCCCTCCCCCACCACCCCATTTAAAAAATAAAAAAGTGGTTGTCCCACTGGCTATCATAAGTTGAATGCACCAATTTGTAAGTCGCTCTGGATAAGAGAGTCTGCTAAATTATGTAAATGTCAGGAATGTCCATAGGGGTAGCTGACTAGTGGTGGCTATTCAGCAGCCTGATGGTCTGGGGGTAGAAACTATTGGCCAGTCTGACAGTTTTTCCCATGATGCTCCTGTACTGCCCGCGTCTGAGTGATGGAAGCGGGGAGAACAGGGCGTGGCTGGGGTGGCTGAGGTCCCTGACGATCTTCTTGGCCTTCCTGCGACACCTGGTGTTGTAGTTGTCCTGCAGGGCAGGCAGTGTGCTGCACGTATCACCCTCTGAAGAGCCTTGCGGGCCGCGGCGGTGGAGCTGCCGTCCCATGATGCAGCCTGACAGTATGCTCTCGATGGTGCTCCTGTAGAACACTGTGGGCCCTCGGGGACAGGCTGAATTTCTTCAGCCTCCTGAGGTTGAAGAGTCGCTGTGGTGTCCGTGTGGTTAGACCATTTCAGCTTCTCTGAGATGTGTACGCAGAGGAATTAGAAGTTATTGACCGTCTCCACGGTGTTGATGAGGATGGGGGCGTGTGCAGCCTGGCTCCTCCAATCAGCTCCTTTGTTTTGCTAACGTTGAGGGAGAAGATGTTTACCTGGCACCACCGCTGTCAGAGTGCCTACCTGTCTCGTCGTTGTTAGTGATCAGGCCTGCTATAATAATAATATTATAATATGCCATTTAGCAGACGCTTTTATCCAAAGCGACTTACAGTCATGTGCGCATACATTTTTACGTATGGGTGGTCCTGGGGATCGAACCCACTACCCTGGCGTTACAAGTGCCATGCTCTACCAATTGAGCTACAGTGGACCACTACTTTCGTATCGTCAGCAAACTTGATGATGGAATTGAAACTGTGTGACGCAGTCGTGGGTATACAGAGAATAGAGGAGAGGACTGAGGACGCACCCTTGTGGGGCCCCCAGTGTTGAGGATCAGTGTCGAGGAGGTAATGTTGCCTACCTTTAGCACCTGGGGGTGGCCCATCTGGAAGTCCAGGACCCATTTGCATAGGGAGGAGTTCAGACCCAGAGCTGTGAGCTTTGAAATTAGCTTGTAGGGCACTATGGTATTGAAGGCCGAGCTGTAGTCGATGGATATGGATCGCATATGCATTCCTTTCGGCCAGGTGGGTGAGGACAGTGTGCAGTGCAATGGTGATTGCGTCGTCCGTGGATCTGTCAGGGCGGTAGACGAATTGGAGAGGGTTGAAACACTTTCCCTTTCTTGGGCACAGGGAAGATAGTGGACATCTTGAAGCAAGTGGACATCTTGAATGTCAGAGAACACAACGGCCAGCTGGTCTGCACATGCTCTGAGGGCACGGCTTGAGATGCTATCTGGGCCGGCAGCCTTGCGAGGGTTAACATGTTTGAAGGACTTAAATACAGTGCATTCCGAAAGTATTCAGACCCCTTGACTTTTTCCACATTTTGTTACGTTACAGCCTTATTCTAAAATGGATTAAATAAATACAAATTCACATCAATCTACACACAATACCCCATAATGACAAAGCGAAAACAGTTTTAGAATTTCTTTAAAGAAAATCTATAACAAATAAAAACAGAAATACCTTATTTACATAAGTATTCAGACCCTTTGCTATGAGGCTCGAAATTGAGTTCAGCTGCATCCTGTTTCCATTGATCATCCCTGATATGTTTCGACAACTTGATTGTTGTCCACCTGTGGTAAATTCAATTGATTAGACATGATTTGGAAAGGCACACACCTGTCTATATGAGGTCCCACAGCTGACAGTGCATGTAAGAGCAAAAACCAAGCCATGAGGTCGAAGGAATTTTCCGTAGAGCTCCGAGACAGGATTGTGTCAAGGCACAGATCTGGGGAAGGGTACCAAAACATTTCTGCATCATTGAAGGTCCCCAAGAACACAGTCCCCTCCATCATTCAGGGGGGGTAGAAGGATTCTTAAATGGAAGAAGTTTGGAACCAACAAGACTCTTCCTAGAGCTGGCCGCACGGCCAAACTGAGCAATCGGGGGAGAAAGGCCTTGGTCAGGGAGGTGACCAAGAACCCAATGGTCACTCTGACAGAGCTCCAGAGTTCCTCTGTGGATATGGGAGAACCTTCCAGAAGGACAACCATCTCTGCAGCACTCCACCAATCAGGCCTTTATGGTTGAGTGGCCATACGGAAGCCACTCCTCAGTAAAAGGCACATGACAGCCCGCTTGGAGTTTGCCAAAAGGCACCTAAAGGACTCTCAGACCATGAGAAACAAGATTCTCTGGTCTGATGGAACCAAGATTGAACTCTTTGAATGCCAAGCGTCACGTCTGGAGGAAACCTGGCACCATCCCTATGGTGAAGCATGGTGGTGGCAACATCATGTTGTGGGGATGTATTTCAGCGGCAGGGACTGGGAGACTAGCCAGGATCAAGGAAAAGATAAACGGAGCAAAGTACAGAGAGATCCTTGATGAACACCTGCTCCAGAGCGCTCAGGACCTCAGAATGGGGTGAAGGTTCACCTTCCAACAGGACAACAACCCTAAGCACACAGCCAAGACAACACAGGAGTGGCTTCAGGACAAGTCTCTGAATGTCCTTGAGTGGCCCAGCCAGAGCCCGGACTTGAACCTGATCTAACATCTCTGGAGAGACCTGAAAATAGCTGTGCAGCGACGCTCCCCATCCAACCTGACAGAGCTTGAGAGGATCTACAGAGAAGAATGGGAGAAACTCCCCAAAGACAGGTGTGCCAAGCTTGTAGTGTCATACCCAAGAAGAGTTGAGGCTGTAATCGCTGCCAAAGGTGCTTCAACAAAGTACTGAGTAAAGGGTCTGAATATTTATGCAAATTTGATATTTCTATAAAATTGCAAACATTTCTAAAAACCAGTTTTTGCTTTGTCATTATGGGGTATTGTGTGTTGTGATGTGACTTTCATTAATATGTTGACTGTTATTTATTGAATCAACTAACTATGTTTAATTGTTACTCTTATTAAATTAATCATGTAACAATTAACTCATTAGGATTTGGGGCACCACGGAATAAGTTGTTTATAGAGTTACCATCTCCCGAATTCTTTACCATCACTATGTATAAAACAGTCAACGTATCAGTCATTACCTCTTATCAGTCGTCATTCTGAACGGTCGTAGACTTCTTGGATCTGCACAAACCCCAGCTTTACTTATGATTCAACACTACACAAATTGGCTTAATTATTTATCCACTAGCTAACTAAATAATAACACAGAATACATACTTAATACATGAGGAAAAAGTCCCTAGCGGACTAACAGCAGCATGATTGCTTGGTTATCAAAAGAGGGAGGGGTAGATAAAGAGAGAGTCAAACTTATTGTTGAGACATTTCAAAGCTACCCTCAAAGTAATCATAATACTTTTGCTCACGAACCACTGCCCGTTTGGGTAAGAAGTCAAGAATGTTTTTACGCGTAGATGTCTTCGTTCTTCGTCTCTCCGTTGAAACTATTCAATCCTTCTATGGGAAGGTTTTAGTGTCCCGTTTCGGTGTAAGGCTCTGCTTGTCCACCAGAGGTCACAATGTCCTTCTTCTTAGTTGTCCTGGCTTGGAGTGGAGTGTTCAAATAGAACAGATGCTCAGATGCACCAGTGATGGTCTGAGATGGGATTTTCTCCTTCCCACCTCGTGTCTTTAGTCAAAGTTCTAGAACGCTTTACACGCCCAGCTGGCAACGTTCTGGTCTAGTGGGTTTATCATCTTCACCTCGTGTTGGGATTCAAAGTTCCTAACCGTTTCAAACTTGTGGACTACCGTCTCCACGCTTTATGGTCTTTCTGGTCTAACCATTTTTAAGCCGTGTAGCCACAGCTCCACACCACTTTCTGGTCTAATGTAAATTTCGTTACCAAGGCTTTTTATGCACTCTGGTAAAAGGGGCGTTCCTACTTGCTGACACGATCTCTGAGCTCACTCAGGGGGGCGTGTCTAGTCACCGTGCTTATAGCTTATATGAAAACCTCTGATCTCGTTAGGAAACTAAAATCACATTCATAATTCTCCATATTATATACACAACATACTGGACGTAAACTTGACAGATAAAGTGTGTGTACTTTCCAAAATTACAGTATTTTCGGTACAACATTTTAATGACATCACAAAATAATAAACAATATGACTTAATTATTCTTTAGATCTAATTATTCTTTAGATCCCCACTGACCATTCCAAACATTCGGATGTTAGAAATATTGTTCCAGTGTTTACTTTTTGGACGTTTATAGTTTTGGCGGCAAAAGTATTCTGGGGGACAAAGCACATTCCTTTACCAAAAATAAAGAGCAAGAGGGAGATTCCCCTTGTGCCTAATTTATGACAAGAGTGTTAAGGTGTCAAAACCGGCCCAGCCCCCCTTTTCCTCTCCTGTGAGTGAGAGGGGGTCTGGTGATCGTCAGCCATTGAAAAGCTGATCTGAGTTCTTGGGTCCTCTGCCAGAGAGTCATGACGTGTGTATTTGTATTTATTATGGATCCCATTAGTTCCTGCCAAGGCAGCAGCTACTCTTCCTGGGGTCCAGCAAAATTAAGGCAGTTCATACAATTTTTAAAAACATTACAATACATTCACAGATTTCACAACACACTGTGTGCCCTTAGGCCCCTACTCCACCACTACCACATTACAGTACAAAAATCCATGTGTACGTGTGTGTATAGTGCGTATGTTATCGTGTGTGTGTGTATGCATGTGTCTGTGCCTATGTTTGTGTTGCTTCACAGTCCCTACTGTTCCATAAGGTGTTTTTTTTAATCTGTTTTTTTAAATCTAATTTTACTACTTGCATCAGTTACTTGATGTGGAATAGAGTTCCATGTTAGTCATGGCTCTATGTAGTACTGTGCGCATCCCATAGTCTGTTCTGTACTTGGGGACTGTGAAGAGACCTCTGGTGGCATGTCTCGTTGGGTAAGTGTGTGTGTCAGAGCTGTGTGTAAGTTGACTATGCAAACAATTTGGGATTTTCAACACAATGTTTCTTATAAAAAGAAGAAGTGATGCAGTCAGTCTCTCCTCAATGCTTAAGCAAGAGAGACTGGCATGCATAGTATTTATATTAGCCCTCTGATTACAATGAAGAGCAAGACGTGCCACTCTGTTCTGGGCCAGCTGCAGCTTAACTAGGTCTTTCCTTGCATCACACAACTGGTCTGTAATCAAGATAAGACAAAACTAGAGCCTGCAGGACTTGCTTTTTGGAGTGTGGTGTCAAAAAGCAGAGCATCTCTTTATTACGGGCAGACCTCTCCCCATCTTTACAACCATTGAATCTATACTGTATGTTTTGACCATGACAGTTTACAATCTAAGGTAACACCAACGTAATTTAGTCTCCTCAACTTGTTCAACAGCCACACCATTCATTACCAGATTCAGCTGAGGTCTAGAACTTAGGTAATGATTTGTACTACATACAATACTCTTAGTTTTAGAGATGTTCAGGACCAGTTTATTACTGGCCACCCATTCCAAAGCAGACTGCAACTCTTGTTAAGGGTTTCAGTGACTTCATTAGCTGTGGTTGCTGATGCGTATATATGGTTGAATCATCACCATACATGGACACACATGCTTTGTTTAATGCCAATGGCAGGTCATTGGTAAAAATATAAAAGAGTAGAGGGCCTAGAGAGCTGCCCTGCGGTACACCACACTTTACATGTTTGACATTAGAGAAACTTCCATTAAAGAAAACCCTTTGAGTTCTATTAGATAGATAGCTCTGAATCCGCGATATGGCAGAGGTTGAAAATCCATAACACAAGTTTTTTCACCAACAGGTTATGGTCAATAATATCAAAGGCTGCACTGAAATCTAACAGTACAGCTCCCACAGTCTTATTATTATCAATTTCTTTCAACCAATCATCAGTCATTTGTGTCAGTGCAGTACATGTAGAGTGCCCTTCTCTATAAGCATGCTGAAAGTCTGTTGTTAATTTGTTTACAGAGACATAGCACTGTATTTGGTCAAACACCATTTTTGCCAACAGTTTGCTAAGAGCTGGCAGCAAGATTATAGGTCTGCTGTTAGAACCAGTAAAGGCCGCTTTACCACTCTTGGGTAGTGGAATTACTTTGGCTTCCCTCCAGGCCTGAGGACAAAGACTTTCCTCTAGGCTCAGATTAAAGATATGACAGATAGGAGTGGCTATAGAGTCAGCTACCATCCTCAGTAGCTTTCCATCTAAATTGTCAATGCCAGGAGGTTTGTCATTATTGATCGATAGCAATAATTATTCCACCTTTCCCACACTAACTTGACAAAATTCAGACTTGCAATGCTTTTCTTTCGTTATTAGTTTTTTTATGCATGAGTACGATGGCTCACTGTTCATTGTTGGCATTTCCTGCCTAAGTTTGCCCACTTTGCCAATGAAGTAATCATTAAAATAATTTGGCAACATCAAATGGTTTTGTGATGAATAAGCCATCTGATTCAATGAAAGATGGAGTTGAATTTGTCTTTCTGCCCATAATTTCATTTAAAGTACTCCAAAGTTTTTTTTCCATCATTCTTTATATCATTGATCTTGGCTTCATAATCCAGTTTCTTCTTCTTTTTGTTGAGTTTAGTCACAGAATTTCTCAATTTGCAGTAAGTCAGCCAGTCAGATGTGCAGCCAGACTTATTAGCACTCCTTTTGCCACATCTCTTTCAACCAGACAGTTTTTCAATTCCTCATCAATCCATGGAGCCTTAACAGTTCTAACAGTCAGTTTCTTAACAGGTGCATGTTTATCAATAATTGGAAGAAGCAATTTCAAAAATTCATCAAGTGCAGCGTCTGGATGCTCCTTATTAATCACATCAGACCAACAAATATTTTTTACATCATCCACGTAAGAGTCACAGCAAAATCTTTTGTATGATCTCTTATAAACAATTTTAGGCCCAGCTGTTGGAACTTTGGCTTTCCTGGATATAGACACTATATTTTGATCACTGCATCCAATGGGTACAGATACAGCTTTAGAACAAAGTTCTACAGTATTAGTAAAAATGTGATCGATACATGTGGATGATCTTGTTCCTGTAGTGTTTGTAAACACCCTGGTAGGTTGATTAATAACCTGAACCAGATTACAGGCACTGGTTACAGTGAGAAGCTTCCTCTTGAGCGGACAGCTTGATGAAAACCAGTCAATATTCAGGTCCCCAAGAAAGTAGACCTCTCTGTTTACATCACATACATACACTATCAAGCATTTCACACATTATTTAGATAGTCTGTTAGCACTTGGTGGCCTATAGCAACACCCCCAGAAGAAAAGGCTTTAGATGTGCCAAGTGAACCTGCAACCACAACACTTCAATAACACTTGACATAAGATCTTCTCTAAGCATTACAGGGATATGGCTCTGAATATATACAGCAACACCTCCCCCATAAACATTTCTGTCTTTTCTATAGATGTTATATTATTGTATTGCTACTGCTGTATCATCAAATTAATTATCTAAGTGAGTCTCAGAAATGGCTAATATATGAATGTTATCTGATGTTAGCAAGTTATTGATTTCATTAACCTTATTTCTAAAGCTACATATATTAATATGGGCTATTTTCAGCCCTTTCCTGGGTAGCTTATCAGAGATAGACATAATAATGGAAAGAGCAAACAAAGCAAGATAAAATAAATATACATTCAGCAGTCCATTAATCAATTGGTGTGTGTGTGTGTTGCGGGGTTGAAGCTACGAACCCATAGGCTTGGCTCTCTCATCCCTTCCAGGCTTCTGGGAGGGAGGCTGGACAATGAGCCTGTCATAGCAGATGTAAGCAATGTCCCCACACGCTCTGGCATCTTTCATGGCCGGGATAAGTTCTTTCCTATTCTGGCGCACAGCTTCAGGATAGTCCTCGTTGAGAAAGATATACGTTCCTCTAAAGTTCTTGGCTCTTTCCTGAACAGCTACCTTGTCCTTGAACCTCTGGAACTTGACCACTATCGGCCTGGGCCTGTCACCTGGGCCGGTGGTGGGTTTTCCAGTCCTGTGGGCGCTCTCCACCTCAATCTTCCTGTGGTCCATCTTCAGTTTCTTAGAGATAATTTCCCTCACTTTGTCCTCAGACTCCGTCCAGGTCTCATGTGGAGATTCTGCATTTCTGTCCACAACCATATTGTTTCGCCTTGATTGTCCCTCGAGTCTGATTTATCCGTCATTGTTATCATGGATTCACACACAGAACTGATGTCCTCTCTCAATGACTTACAGATTGCTGTAATCTTGCCATTTTCCTGTTTCAACTCATCTAGCTGGTCACAGGGAAGATTTAAAACAACAAACAGCAGGGATCTAGACAGCCACAAACCCGGGACAATCCGCGGTCCCAGCCACAATGGCTAACCGCGTCACGGGCTGCGATCAAGCCCTCAAGAAACCCCGCTAGCTTGATAGGCAGCTAGGCTAGCTGCTACGCCAAATAGCTCCTCAGACACGGCCTTGGTCGGCCGGATCACTGGACAGAGACTATCAGTCCCAGCAACTGATGCCAATTGCGTCGCGGGATCCAAACAAAAAAGTTAGCTAGCTACTTAGACACTTTCCAATACACTTTTAAAACAACAAACTTTCCAAAACAACAAACCGAGCTCTCCCTCATTCCACGTTCATCAGGAAGTGACAGTCCATGTGATCAAAACAGTCTTGGAGCGTGAATTCTGATTGGTCGGACCAACACTGTACAGACCTGATCACCAGAACTTCCCCCTTGAGTCTTTCTTTGTAGGTGAGGAGAAGCAAGATGGAGTCATGGTTGGATTTTCCAAAAGGAGGACGGGAGAGGGCCTTATACCCGTGTCGAAAAGGCGTGTAGCAGTGGTCAAGAGTAGAATTTCCGTGTTGGTAATAATTTGGGAGCACGGTTCTCAAATTACTTTTGTTTGAAGTTCCACGCAGTCTCCAGTTTGTTCAGGGTCAAATTAAGATCTTTGAGAGCCTTTTTGATGTTGGCTTGGGGCAGGATGTACACAGCCATGACGGTAATCCTGGTGAACTCTCTCAGAAGGTAAAAAGGATTACATTTTATGACTAAGTCTTCCAAGTCGGCGGAGCAGAAATTCGCAAGTTCCTGTACATTTCCCCCATCGCACCGTGTGTTGTTTGTCATAAAGCAGAGCCCACCACCGTTGTTCTTGCCAGAGAGAGCCCGCTTCCTATCTGCTCGAAAAAATAAATGATGTAAATATGTATATATATATGTATATGTATATAATCCGTCTGGATGTCAGAGGAAAGTCTCAGAAAAACAGAGTATGTTGCAAGATGTCCCTCTGGAAGGAGATCCTCGCTCTGAGTTTGTCAAGTTTATTCATTAATGATTGAACATTGACGAGTAGCATGCTCTGTAATGGAGGACAGTAGTATGCTGGGTAATGGAGGACAGTAGTATGCTGGATAATGGAGGACAGTAGTATGCTGGGTAATGGAGGACAGTAGTATGCTGGGTAATGGAGGACAGTAGTATGCTGGGTAATGGAGGACAGTAGTATGCTCTGAAATGGAGGACAGTAGTATGCTTTGTAATGGAGGACAGTAGTATGCTGGGTAATGGAGGACAGTAGTATGCTGGGTAATGGAGGACAGTAGTATGCTCTGTAATGGAGGACAGTAGCATGCTCTGTAATGGAGGACAGTGGTATGCTGGGTAATGGAGGACAGTAGTATGCTCTGTAATGGAGGACAGTATTATGCTCTGTAATGGAGGACAGTAGTATGCTGTGTAATGGAATACAGTAGTATGCTGGGTAATGGAGGACAGTAGTATGCTGGGTAATGGAGGACAGTAGTATGCTCTGTAATGGAGGACAGTAGTATGCTCTGTAATGGAGGACAGTAGTATGCTGGGTAATGGAGGACAGTAGTATGCTGGGTAATGGAGGACAGTAGTATGCTGGGTAATGGAGGACAGTAGTATGCTGGATAATGGAGGACAGTAGTATGCTCTGTGATGGAGGACAGTAGTATGCTCTGTAATGGAGGACAGTAGTATGCTGGCTAATGGAGGACAGTAGTATGCTCTGTAATGGAGGACAGTAGTATGCTGGCTAATGGAGGACAGTAGTATGCTGGGTAATGGAGGACAGTAGTATGCTCTGTAATAGAGGACAGTAGTATGCTGGGTAATGGAGGACAGTAGTATGCTGGGTAATGGAGGACAGTAGTATGCTCTGTAATGGAGGACAGTAGTATGCTGGGTAATGGAGGACAGTAGTATGCTGGGTAATGGAGGACAGTAGCATGCTCTGTAATTGAGGACAGTAGTATGCTGGGTAATGGAGGACAGTAGTATGCTGGGTAATGGAGGACAGTAGTATGCTGGGTAATGGAGGACAGTAGTATGCTGGGTAATGGAGGACAGTAGTATGCTCGGTAATGGAGGACAGTAGTATGCTGGATAATGGAGGACAGTAGTATGCTGGATAATGGAGGACAGTAGTATGATGGGTAATGGAGGACAGTAGTATGCTCTGTAATAGAGGACAGTAGTATGCTGGGTAATGGAGGACAGTAGTATGCTGGGTAATGGAGGACATTATTATGCTGGGTAATGGAGGACAGTAGTATGCTGGATAATGGAGGACAGTAGTATGCTCTGTGATGGAGGACAGTAGTATGCTCTGTAATGGAGGACAGTAGTATGCTGGCTAATGGAGGACAGTAGTATGCTCTGTAATGGAGGACAGTAGTATGCTGGCTAATGGAGGACAGTAGTATGCTGGGTAATGGAGGACAGTAGTATGCTCTGTAATAGAGGACAGTAGTATGCTGGGTAATGGAGGACAGTAGTATGCTGGGTTAAGTTGGAGAGGACAGTAGTATGCTCTTGTATGGAGGGACAGTAGTATGCTGGGGTAATGGAGGACAGTAGTATGCTGTGGTAATGGAGGACAGTAGCATGCTCTGTAATTGGAGGACCGTAGTATGCTGGGTAATGGAGGGCTGGTTGCTGTAGTAGTATGCTGGGTAATGGAGGACTGGTTGCTGTAGTAGTATGCTGGGTAATGGAGGACTGGTTGCTCTAGTAGTATGCTCGGTAATGGAGGACAGTAGTATGCTGGATAATGGATGGACAGTAGTATGCTGGATAATGGGAGGACAGTAGTATGATTGGGTAATGGAGGACAGTAGTATGCTCTGTAATAGAGGACAGTAGTATAATGGGTAATGGAGGACAGTAGTATGCTCTGTAATGGAGGACAGTAGTATGCTGGGTAATGGAGGACAGTAGTATGCTGGGTAATGGAGGACAGTAGTATGCTGGGTAATGGAGGACAGTAGTATGCTGGGTAATGGAGGACAGTAGTATGCTGGGTTAATGGAGGACAGCAGTATGCTGGGTAATGGAGGACAGTAGTATGCTGGGTAATGGAGGACAGTAGTATGCTGTGTAATGGAATACAGTAGTATGCTGGGTAAATGGAGGACAGTAGTATGCTGGGTAATGGAGGGACAGTAGTATGCTGGGTAATGGAGGACAGTAGTATGCTGGATAATGGAGGACAGTAGTATGCTGGGTAATGGAGGACAGTAGTATGCTGGGTAATGGAGGACAGTAGTATGCTGGGTAATGGAGGACAGTAGTATGCTCTGTAATGGAGGACAGTAGTATGCTGGGTAATGGAGGACAGTAGTATGCTCTGTAATAGAGGACAGTAGTATGCTGGGTAATGGAGGACAGTAGTATGCTGGGTAATGGAGGATAGTAGTATGCTGGGTAAATGGAGGACAGTAGTATGCTCTGTAATGGAGGACAGTAGTATGCTGGATAATGGAGGACAGTAGTATGCTGGGTTATGGAGGACAGTAGTATGCTCTGTAATAGAGGACAGTAGTATGCTGTGTAATGGAATACAGTAGTATGCTGGGTAATGGAGGACAGTAGTATGCTGGGTAATGGAGGACAGTAGTATGCTCTGTAATGGAGGACAATAGTATGCTCTGTAATGGAGGAAAGTAGTATGCTGGGTAATGGAGGACAGTAGTATGCTGGGTAATGGAGGACAGTATTATGCTGGGTAATGGAGGACAGTAGTATGCTCTGTAATGGAGGACAGTAGCATGCTCTGTAATGGAGTACAGTGGTATGCTGGGTAATGGAGGACAGTAGTATGCTCTGTAATGGAGGACAGTATTATGCTCTGTAATGGAGGACAGTAGTATGCTGTGTAATGGAATACAGTAGTATGCTGGGTAATGGAGGACAGTAGTATGCTGGGTAATGGAGGACAGTAGTATGCTCTGTAATGGAGGACAGTCGTATGCTCTGTAATGGAGGACAGTAGTATGCTGGGTAATGGAGGACAGTAGTATGCTGGGTAATGGAGGACAGTATTATGCTGGGTAATGGAGGACAGTAGTATGCTGGATAATGGAGGACAGTAGTATGCTCTGTGATGGAGGGGACAGTAGTATGCTCTGTAATGGAGGACAGTAGTATGCTGGCTAATGGAGGACAGTAGTATGCTCTGTAATGGAGGACAGTAGTATGCTGGCTAATGGAGGACAGTAGTATGGCTGGGTAATGGAGGACAGTAGTATGCTCTGTAATAGAGGACAGTAGTATTGCTGGGTAATGGAGGACAGTAGTATGCTGGGTAATGGAGGACAGGTAGTATGCTCTGTAATGGAGGACAGTAGTATGCTGGGTAATGGGAGGACAGTAGTATGCTGGGTAATGGAGGACAGTAGCATGCTCTGTAATTGAGGACAGTAGTATGCTGGGGTAATGGAGGACAGTAGTATGCTGGGTAATGGAGGACAGTAGTATGCTGGGTAATGGAGGACAGTAGTATGCTCGGTAATGGAGGACAGTAGTATGCTGGATAATGAGGACAGTAGTATGCTGGATAATGGAGGACAGTAGTATGTGGGATAATGGGAGGACAGTTAGTATGCTCTGTAATAGAGGACAGTAGTATAATGGGTAATGGAGGACAGTAGTATGCTCTGTAATGGAGGACAGTAGTATGCTGGGTAATGGAGGACAGTAGTATGCTGGGTAATGGAGGACAGTAGTATGCTGGGTAATGGAGGACAGTAGTATGCTGGGTAATGGAGGACAGTAGTATGCTGGGTAATGGAGGGACAGCAGTATGCTGGGTAATGGAGGACAGTAGTATGCTGGGTAATGGAGGACAGTAGTATGCTGTGTACTGGAATACAGTAGTATGCTGGGTAATGGAGGACAGTAGTATGCTGGGTAATGGAGGACAGTAGTATGCTGGGTAATGGAGGACAGTAGTATGCTGGGATAATGGAGGACAGTAGTATGCTGGGTAATGGAGGACAGTAGTATGCTGGGTAATGGAGGACAGTAGTATGCTGGGTAATGGAGGACAGTAGTATGCTCTGTAATGGAGGACAGTAGTATGCTGGGTATGGAGGACAGTAGTATGCCTGGTAATAGAGGACAGTAGTATGCTGGGTAATGGAGGACAGTAGTATTGCTGGGTAATGGAGGACAGTTAGTATGCTGGGTAATGGAGGACAGTAGTATGCTCTGTAATGGAGGACAGTAGTATGCTGGATAATGGAGAACAGTAGTATGCTGGGTAATGGAGGACAGTAGTATGCTCTGTAATAGAGGACAGTAGTAGCTGGGTATGGAGGGACAGTAGTTATGCTTGGGTAATGGAGGACAGTAGTATGCTGGGTAATGGAGGACTGGTTGCTCTAGTAGTATGCTGGGTAATGGAGGACTGGTTGCTGTAGTAGTATGCTGGGTAATGGAGGACTGGTTGCTCTAGTAGTATGCTGGGTAATGGAGGACAGTAGTATGTTCTGTAATGGAGGACAGTAGTATGCTCGGGTAATGGAGGGACAGTAGTATGCTCTGTAATGGAGGACAGTAGTATGCTCTGTAATGGGAGGGACAGTAGTATGCTGGGTAATGGAGGACAGTAGTATGCTCTGTAATGGAGGACAGTAGTATGCTCTGTAATGGAGGACAGTAGTATGCTCTGTAATGGAGGACAGTAGTATGCTGGGTAATGGAGGACAGTAGTATGCTGGGTAATGGAGTACAGTAGTATGCTCTGTGATGGAGGACAGTAGTATGCTCTGTAATGGTGGACAGTAGTATACTCAGTAATGGAGGACAGTATTATGCTGGGGTAATGGAGGACCGTAGTATGCTCGGTAATGGAGGACAGTAGTATGCTCGGTAATTGAGGACAGTAGTATGCTGGATAATGGAGGACAGTAGTATGCTTTGTAATGGAGGACAGTAGTATGCTCTGTAATGGAGGACAGTAGTATGCTGTGTAATGGAGGACAGTAGTATGCTCTGTAATGGAGGACAGTAGTATGCTGGGTAATGGAGGACAGTAGTATGCTGGGTAATGGAGGACAGTAGTATGCTCTGTAATGGAGGACAGTAGTATGCTGGGTAACGGAGGACAGTAGTATGCTGGGTAATGGAGGACAGTAGTATGCTGGGTAATGGAGGACAGTAGTATGCTGGGTAATGGAGGACAGTAATGCTTGGTAATGGAGGAATTTAATGCCTGGGTAATGGAGGACAGTAGTATGCTCTGTAATGGAGGACAGTAGTATGCTCTGTAATGGAGGACAGTAGTATGCTGGGTAATGGAGGACAGTAGTATGCTCTGTGATGGAGGACAGTAGTATGCTCTGTAATGGAGGACAGTAGTATGCTCTGTAATGGAGGACAGTAGTATGCTGGGTAATGGAGGACAGTAGTATGCTGGGTAATGGAGGACAGTAGTATGCTCTGTAATGGAGGACAGTAGTATGCTCTGTAATGGTGGACAGTAGTATACTCAGTAATGGAGGACAGTATTATGCTGGGTAATGGAGGACCGTAGTATGCTCGGTAATGGAGGACAGTAGTATGCTCGGTAATGGAGGACAGTAGTATGCTGGATAATGGAGGACAGTAGTATGCTTTGTAATGGAGGACAGTAGTATGCTGGGTAATGGAGGACAGCAGTATGCTGGGTAATGGAGGACAGTAGTATGCTGGGTAATGGAGGACAGTAGTATGCTGTGTAATGGAATACAGTAGTATGCTGGGTAATGGAGGACAGTAGTATGCTGGGTAATGGAGGACAGTAGTATGCTGGGTAATGGAGGACAGTAGTATGCTGGATAATGGAGGACAGTAGTATGCTGGGTAATGGAGGACAGTAGTATGCTGGGTAATGGAGGACAGTAGTATGCTGGGTAATGGAGGACAGTAGTATGCTCTGTAATGGAGGACAGTAGTATGCTGGGTAATGGAGGACAGTAGTATGCTCTGTAATGGAGGACAGTAGTATGCTGGGTAATGGAGGACAGTAGTATGCTGGGTAATGGAGGACAGTAGTATGCTGGGTAATGGAGGACAGTAGTATGCTCTGTAATGGAGGACAGTAGTATGCTGGATAATGGAGGACAGTAGTATGCTGGGTAATGGAGGACAGTAGTATGCTCTGTAATAGAGGACAGTAGTATGCTGGGTAATGGAGGACAGTAGTATGCTGGGTAATGGAGGACAGTAGTATGCTGGGTAATGGAGGACAGTAGTATGCTGGGTAATGGAGGACAGTAGTATGCTGGGTAATGGAGGACAGTAGTATGCTGGGTAATGGAGGACAGTAGTATGCTCTGTAATGGAGGACAGTAGTATGCTGGGTAATGGAGGACAGTAGTATGCTCTGTAATGGAGGACAGTAGTATGCTCTGTAATGGAGGACAGTAGTATGCTGGGTAATGGAGGACAGTAGTATGCTCTGTGATGGAGGACAGTAGTATGCTCTGTAATGGAGGACAGTAGTATGCTCTGTAATGGAGGACAGTAGTATGCTGGGTAATGGAGGACAGTAGTATGCTGGGTAATGGAGTACAGTAGTATGCTCTGTGATGGAGGACAGTAGTATGCTCTGTAATGGTGGACAGTAGTATACTCAGTAATGGAGGACAGTATTATGCTGGGTAATGGAGGACCGTAGTATGCTCGGTAATGGAGGACAGTAGTATGCTCGGTAATTGAGGACAGTAGTATGCTGGATAATGGAGGACAGTAGTATGCTTTGTAATGGAGGACAGTAGTATGCTCTGTAATGGAGGACAGTAGTATGCTGTGTAATGGAGGACAGTAGTATGCTCTGTAATGGAGGACAGTAGTATGCTGGGTAATGGAGGACAGTAGTATGCTGGGTAATGGAGGACAGTAGTATGCTCTGTAATGGAGGACAGTAGTATGCTGGGTAATGGAGGACAGTAGTATGCTGGGTAATGGAGGACAGTAGTATGCTGGTAATGGAGGACAGTAGTATGCTGGGTAATGGAGGACAGTAGTATGCTGGGTAATGGAGGACAGTAGTATGCTGGGTAATGGAGGACAGTAGTATGCTCTGTAATGGAGGACAGTAGTATGCTCTGTAATGGAGGACAGTAGTATGCTGGGTAATGGAGGACAGTAGTATGCTCTGTGATGGAGGACAGTAGTATGCTCTGTAATGGAGGACAGTAGTATGCTCTGTAATGGAGGACAGTAGAAATGCTGGGTAATGGAGGACAGTAGTATGCTGGGTAATGGAGGACAGTAGTAGCTCTGTGATGGAGGACGTAGTTGCTCTGTAATGGTGGACAGTAGTATACTCTAATGGAGGACGTATTATGCTGGAAATGGAGGACCGTATTTATGCTCGGTAATGGGGACAGTAGTATGCTCGGTAATGGAGGACAGTAGTATGCTGGATAATGGAGGACAGTAGATGCTTTGTAATGGAGACAGTAGAAATGCTGTTGTAATGGAGGACAGAAAGATCCCTCTGTATGGAGGACAGTAGTATGCTGGGTAATGGGGGACAGTAGTATGCTCTGTAATGGAGGACAGTAGTTTTGCTGGGTAATGGAGGACCGTAGTATGCTCTGTAATGGAGGACAGTAGTATGCTGGTAACGGAGGACAGTAGTATGCTGGGTAATGGAGGACAGTAGTATGCTCTGTAATGGAGGACAGTAGTATGCTGGGTAATGGAGGACAGTAGTATGCTGGGTAATGGAGGACAGTAGTATGCTGGGTAATGGAGGACAGTAGTATGCTCTGTAATGGAGGACAGTAGTATGCTGGGTAATGGAGGACAGTAGTATGCTCTGTAATGGAGGACAGTAGTATGCTCTGTAATGGAGGACAGTAGTATGCTCTGTAATGGAGGACAGTAGTATGCTCTGTAATGGAGGACAGTAGTATGCTGGGTAATGGAGAACAGTAGTATGCTCTGTGATGGAGGACAGTAGTATGCTCTGTAATGGTGGACAGTAGTATACTTAGTAATGGAGGACAGTATTATGCTGGGTAATGGAGGACCGTAGTATGCTCGGTAATGGAGGACAGTAGTATGCTCTGAAATGGAGGACAGTAGTATGCTCTGAAATGGAGGACCGTAGTATGCTCGGTAATGGAGGACAGTAGTATGCTCTGAAATGGAGGACAGTAGTATGCTTTGTAATGGAGGACAGTAGTATGCTTTGTAATGGAGGACAGTAGTATGCTGGATAATGGAGGACAGTAGTATGCTCTGTAATGGAGGACAGTAGTATGCTGGGTAATGGAGGACAGTAGTATGCTCTGTAATTGAGGACAGTAGTATGCTCGGTAATGGAGGACAGTAGTATGCTTGTAATGGAGGACAGTAGTATGCTTTGTAATGGAGGACAGTAGTATGCTGGATAATGGAGGACAGTAGTATGCTGGATAATGGAGGACAGTAGTATGCTCGGTAATGGAGGACAGTAGTATGCTCTGAAATGGAGGACAGTAGTATGCTTTGTAATGGAGGACAGTAGTATGCTTTGTAATGGAGGACAGTAGTATGCTGGATAATGGAGGACAGTAGTATGCTGGGTAATGGAGGACAGTAGTATGCTGGGTAATAGAGGACAGTAGTATGCTCTGTAATGGAGGACAGTAGTATGCTGGGTAATGGAGGACAGTAGTATGCTGGATAATGGAGGACAGTAGTATGCTCTGTAATGGAGGACAGTAGTATGCTGGGTAATGGAGGACAGTAGTATGCTGGGTAATGGAGGACAGTAGTATGCTCTGTAATGGAGGACAGTAGTATGCTCTGTAATGGAGGACAGTAGTATGCTCTGTAATGGAGAACAGTAGTATGCTGGGTAATGGAGGACAGTAGTATGCTCTTTAATAGAGGACGGGGTTGCCCGGTGTCTTAATCTCACTAAGACCCCGCCACGTCCAGCTCTCCATCGGCGTCTTCACTTCCTACTCTCCGGTTGGACTCCCAAGCAGCTCGGCTCCTTGCCAAAGAAGCTAGTCCATTGTTCTGCTGTCTCAGGGAATTCGGGGAGGTCGGGTGGACGGTGAGTACCCAGCGATTCGTATTCCAAATGTTATACCCAGGTGTATGTAGTAATGCACAAAACAAACTGATTAAGAAAATGAGAGAAAAACACTAGGAAAATTAAACACAAGAAAGTAGAAGCCTGCAATGTTTTATCGGAGCGCGAGGCGAGGTGCCCTCTGTCGGCGCCATCTTAGCCTGTCGGCGCCATCTTAGCCGTGTGACTCTTGGTGCCCTCTGTCGGCGCCATCTTAGGCATGTGACTCTTGGTGCCCTCTGTCGGCGCCATCTTAGCCATGTGACTCTTGGTGCCCTCTGTCGGCGCCATCTTAGGCATGTGACTCTTGGTGCCCTCTGTCGGCGCCATCTTAGCCGTGTGACTCTTGGTGCCCTCTGTCGGCGCCATCTTAGCCGTGTGACTCTTGGTGCCCTCTGTCGGCGCCATATTAGCCGTGTGACTCTTGGTGCCCTCTGTCGGCGCCATCTTAGCCGTGTGACTCTTGGTGCCCTCTGTCGGCGCCATCTTAGCCGTGTGATTCTTGGTGCCCTCTGTCGGCGCCATTTTAGCCGTGTGATTCTTGGTGCCCTCTGTCGGCGCCATTTTAGCCGTGTGACTCTTGGTGCCCTCTGTCGGCGCCATCTTAGCCGTGTGATTATTGGTGCAACTGTCGAGGCTTGATGATGTGTGGTGCTTGGTGCACCAGTCGAGGCTTGATGATGAGTGATGCTTGGTGCTTCCAGTCTATGGTACCTCGTTCTGTACTGTAGTAGACTGACGTGTAAAATCGATGCCTTTTAGAGATCTGAGAGGATATGGCATGTGTAAGCAGTAATGGTTCCACCTTAATAATATTACATGGGACTTATATAGCGCTTTTCAAGGACCCAAAGTTGCCTTCTAATAGGCTAGGTGGCAGTTTCACCACATTGCTTATACCAATAAAATCCTCTCAGATCTCCATAAGTGTGTAGGGTTTAGGGTTCAATTTGGAATTTGGCTTCTCTGCATGATCATGCCGCAGCTATCGCTCAGCCTATCCTGGTTGTGGACAAACGGAGTCTCCCATTGTCTGATAGCCTTAATCCCCTAAATTGATGCAGACGACTTCTCCGAACCGTGGGAACATTGTGGGAATTCAATGGAATATTTGGTACACTGGCATTCTGGTTGGCTGCCAGGATGACTTCATACTGTGATTCTACAAACAGGACCTCATGTCTAACTGGCCTGGACATGTGGATTTGTACATGTTGATTCAGTAATGGCCATGCTGATTTTCAGTTATAAAAAAATAATGTTACCCCATTTTCTCCCTAATTTGGTATTATCCAATTGTGTAGTTACAATCTTGTCTCATTGCAGCAACTCCCCAATGGGCTCGGGAGAGGCGACAATCGGACAAGCTCCGCCAAGCTACTTCTTATCACACTGCTCACTAACCACAAAGTCAGCCAAACCAATATGTCGGATTAAAACACTGTTCAACGTGACGACCCCAGTCAACTTGCAGGCGCCCCGAGCCGCCACAAGGAGTCCCCTGCCGACCCTAACCTCCCCTGACCCGGATGGTGCTGGCCAATTGTACACCGCCCTTGGGATCTCCCAGTCACGACCGGCTGTGACACAACCTGGAATCGTACCAGGTTGTAGTGGCGCCCCTCTGCACTCCTGGTGAAGTGGCTTAGCAGGATTGACCAATCGGGAGGCCTGATTTTCACTTCTCGTTGTTGGCTACTCATGACACCTCTTGATCCATACAGACAGTACTGGGACCTCCTACCAAACCATTCAGACAGTACTGGGACCTCCTACCAAACCATTCAGACAGTACTGGGACCTCCTACCAAACCATTCAGACAGTACTGGGACCTCCTACCAAACCGTTCAGACAGTACTGGGACCTCCTACCAAACCGTTCAGACAGTACTGGGACCTCCTACCAAACCATTCAGACAGTACTGGGACCTCCTACCAAACCATTCAGACAGTACTGGGATGGGACTCACTGGAAACCCAAACATCAGCCTGGGATCTGGCCCAAAATAGGACAGCGTCGAGATCCAAATGTGGAGGCACTACTCTCCCACGAGCTA
Organism: Coregonus sp. 'balchen'; assembly: GCA_902810595.1. Classification (NCBI taxonomy): domain Eukaryota; kingdom Metazoa; phylum Chordata; class Actinopteri; order Salmoniformes; family Salmonidae; genus Coregonus; species Coregonus sp. 'balchen'. Next base: position 45,779,367 of record LR778281.1, read on the forward strand.
GCGAAGATGAGTGAGTTAGTGAGACTCACTTTTTCTTTCACACGCCACCTGAACATTTAGATTTACATTTGGCTATCATGGCTTCATTTTAACTCTCACATGCCCTCTGCACCATCTATCTCTTAGTGCTGTCTGGTTCAGGAGCAGACTATAAGAAGTAAGCTGTCATTCTCTCTGGGAGGGGGCAGTTTCCTCTGTAGATGGACTAGGCTCTGTGGGTAGGAGAGGGTAGGACAGGGGTGTGACAATTTCCTCTGTAGATGGACTAGGCTCTGTGGGTGGGAGAGGGTAGGACAGTTTCATCCTCTGTGCTCAGATCAGGCTCGGTGTGGGAGGGGGTAGGTACTGTAAGGGGTGTGACTGCCACTGTGATGTCTGTCTACGTGTAACCCTACGTGGGCTGTGGCCCAGGATAGCTCTCCACTAACGGGATTAGAAATAGATTGAGGAGGAGGGAGCGACCCGTGTGAGACGTGCAGGGACTAGGGGATTAGGCTTTAAATAGTCTCCCGGAACAGGACAGGACGGGTGACTAACAGGTAACCAACCAACACAGACGTTGGTCGAACCGGAGAGGAGACAAAGATCAGCACTTACCACCTGGGATAGCAGCTTGTCTTTCAGCCAAATCAGGCGACCACCTGCAGAAGCTTAGGCCACAAAGTGAGGAATTCAAGAAGCTCTCGTCTAGAGAAGTACAAGAAGCTCGACAAGAAGCTCGACAAGAAGCTCGACAAGAAGCTTGACTAAAACAAACAGAACGACCACCTGCAGAAGCTCTCGATCTACACATTGAGTGCAAGAAGCTAGAGAAGAAGCTTGACCCGACTTGGCTAAGGACAACAAGATGTCGTCGAAGGACAAGCTGGAGGGTCTGGTGAAGCGTATGGAGGTGACCCTGACGGAGACGGAGGCCCTGAAGCTCCACTGTGGGAAGCAGAGCGAGGAGCTCAGCCAGCTGGTGGTGGACCTCCGCAGGGAGAACCAGGAGCTTCTGGAGAAATACAACCAGCTGGCTCTGGACATGAAGGAAGCCAAGGAGATCATAGAACGACTACAGGACACCAAGTACGCCTTCGACGCCAAGGAGAGACAGGCCCGCAAACTCAGCAAGCAGCTGTGAGAAGGAGCGAGGGAGATGACGGTTGAAATGGGCTCTGAGGATCTGGGGGGGGGAGAGGAATAATCCCACTGGGCTCAAACTGGAAAGAATCAACGGAGAGGGAGAAGGGACTGTGTGAAAGGCAGGGGTTGATGGTGGGTGAGATGGTTACGGTGGGTTATTAGATGGTTGGGAGAAAGTGGGTAAAATGTCTGAAAAAATAAGGATGGATTGGGTTAAATGCAGGAGGAAAATTCCTGTTTTGGGGGTTTGAGTTGTTCAGGGTTTGGCATGTCATGTAGAGGTGGTGTGGTTTGTTCTTCTAAATGTATAGACTGTATATATTTATGTCTAAGTGGTGCGAGTGTGTGTGTGTGTGTGTACATTTTAACCGACGTCGAGGATGGGATGAATGTAAAGTGAAAGTAATTCCAATGTGAACTTAAATGCTGTGGCTTAGCTTAGCTTGTTCTATAAAGCTGTATTTAGATGTAATGACCAAGACAGCAGATTAGGGATTTCTGTGACGGGAGGATGTGAGGACTGTGGATTTTAGCAGCAGAGGGCCCATCCTCGTGGCCACCATGGTTTATGAGGTATACCAAACCAGGGCTCTCCAACCCTGTTCCTGGAGAGCTACCCTCCTGTAGGTTTACACCAGGCCTCTCCAACCCTGTTCCTGGAGAGCTACCCTCCTGTAGGTTTACACCAGGCCTCTCCAACCCTGTTCCTGGAGAGCTACCCTCCTGTAGGTTTACACCAGGGCTCTCCAACCCTGTTCCTGGAGAGCTACCCTCCTGTAGGTTTACACCAGGGCTCTCCAACCCTGTTCCTGGAGAGCTACCCTCCTGTAGGTTTACACCAGGGCTCTCCAACCCTGTTCCTGGAGAGCTACCCTCCTGTAGGTTTACACCAGGGCTCTCCAACCCTTCCTGGAGAGATACCCTGTAGGTTTTTGCTCCAACCCCAGTTGTAACTAACCTGATTCAGCTTATCAACCAGTTAATTATTAGAATCAGCTGCGCTAGATTAGGGTTGGAGATAAAACCTACAGGTCGGTAGCTCTCTAGGAACAGGGTTGGAGAGCACTGAGGTATACTGTAATGGAAACATTTAAAAGGGCACTGTGTGTGTCTCAAATGACACCCTATTCCCTATTTAGTGCACTACTTTTGACCAGGGCCTATAGTCCCACCTGGCACCCTATACCCTATAAGTAGTGCACTAAATAGGAAATAGGGTGCCATTTGGGACGTAATCATTGTGCTCACATGGTGTTCTACAGGAAGTCCAAAAGCCTGTAGTTAGTAACAGCCAGGTTGGACGATCCTCAAAACGAAAGCTTGAGCATCTATCAAATTACAGTGGCTGGGTTGGTTGGTAAGTATGATGGTGTTGATAGACAACAACAACAAAAAACACCATCTGATACTGGATTGGATGATCAATGTGTGCTGCCTGACTATAACCACACCCTGGTGCGTGAACACATGAGGTCCTGTACCATAGAGATTTACTAGAGCTTTCAAATTCAAATCTGGACCTCGAAGCCAGTTCCACTTCCTTTTTTTTTTTTAATGTAATTAATCAGGGGCTGATTTAGACCTGGGACACCAGGTGGGTGTAATTGATGATCAGTTAGAACGAATAAACCAGCAGTACCTCCGGACCTTGTAGGGGTAAGAGTTGAACACCCCCTCTCCTAGATTACCATCAAATGCCCTGTACGCACAGACGGTGGCGTGAGGAGATCAAGACACACCCCGACCCACACAGAGGATCACATCACTGATGGGCATTGAGCCAGGTCCGGCCGTGGAACTGCCTGGGGTATAGAGGAGATCAGATGGGCACTGGACAACCACAGAGTTTTCATTATTTATAGTCTTTGGGACCTACATCTATTGGGATACATAGGATGGACACGACAACAAAAATGGACAATGACAATTCTCCATTATTTTTCGTAGTGGCTATTCTAGTTTGTCATAGTGTCATAGAGCATGAGTGCTGATCGAGGATCAGGTCCCAAACTGTACAAGTGTACCAAGTTCCAAGCTCTTATGATCAAGTGAACGATTCAACAAAAAATGTAACTGAAGAGAAAGATTGCAATAAAGATCTTGATGATTATGTGATCGCTACCATTGGTCTTTATTGAGAATGTTATCGCTCATCTGGTTTACATGCTGGAGGGAGAAATCTCATAGGTGCTCTGGTCAAATGTAGTGTGCTATTACATTTTACATTTACGTCATTTAGCAGAAGCTCTTATCCAGAGCGACTTACAAATTGGTGCATTCACCTTATAGCCAGTGGGATAACCACTTTACAATATGTAATATATTATTATTTTTTTTTTTTTTGTGGGGTACTATATAGGGAATAGGGTGCCATTGTAGTGTACTATATAGGGAATAGGGTGCCATTGTAGTGTACTATATAGGGAATAGTGTGCCATTGTAGTGTACTATATAGGGAATAGGGTGCCATTGTAGTGTACTATATAGGGAATAGGGTGCCATTGTAGTGTACTATATAGGGAATAGGGTGCCATTGTAGTGTACTATATAGGGAATAGGGTGCCATTGTAGTGTACTATATAGGGAATAGGGTGCCATTGTAGTGTACTATATAGGGAATAGGGTGCCATTTGGTATGCAGTGATGTTGGTAAAGTGGATGATTACATGATTACACCCAGACGCTTAACAGCTTCTAGGCTCCTTAACAGCTTTTACCCCCAAGCCATAAGCCTGCTGAACAATTAATCAAATGGCCACCCGGAGTATTTACATTGACTGACCCCCCCCCCCCTTTGTTTTTACACTGCTGCTACTCGCTGTTTATTATCTATGCATAGTCACTTTACCCCTACCTACATGTACAAATTACCTCGACTAACCTGTACCCCCGCACATTGACTCGGTACCGGTACACACTGTATATAGCCTCCCTATTCTTATTTTGTGTTAACTTTTTTTAATTTTTTTAATTTTTTACTTTAGTTTATTTAGTAAATGTTTTCTTAACTCTATTTTCTTACAACTGTGTTGTTGGTTAAGGGCTTGTAAGTAAGCATTTCACGGTAAGGTCTACACCTGTTGTATTCAGCGCATGTGAGAAATAAAATTGGATTTGATCCATAATTCGACAGACCAGAACCAGGTCTAGGTACTACTGGGCTGTCCATAACAACAGCTGGTTTGAGTATTTCTGCCTAAAAGCGAGCTGAAGCTAAAATCACTGTGCTTGTAAAACCACCTCACCCCCCGAAAGAGAGGAGAGGAACCTCACCCCTGAAAGAGAAGGAGAGGAACCTCACCCCTGAAAGAGAAGGAGAGGATCCTCACCCCTGAAAGAGAAGGAGAGGAACCTCACCCCTGAAAGAGAAGGAGAGGAACCTCACCCCTGAAAGAGAAGGAGAGGAACCTCACCCCTGAAAGAGAAGGGGAGGAACCTCACCCCTGAAAGAGAAGGAGAGGATCCTCACCCCTGAAAGAGAGGAGAGGAACCTCACCCCTGAAAGAGAAGGAGAGGAACCTCACCCCTGAAAGAGAAGGAGAGGATCCTCACCCCTGAAAGAGAAGGAGAGGATCCTCACCCCTGAAAGAGAAGGAGAGGATCCTCACCCCTGAAAGAGAAGGAGAGGATCCTCACCCCTGAAAGAGAAGGGGTGGGGAGGGGAAGCCAGTTCTGGAAACACATGGAGAAAACACAACCAGCTCTTTTGAAACCCGATTTGGGGCCCACTTGTGGTCTTGGAGCCATTTAAGGTTGATTTAGGCTGGTGACACTCTTTCAGCCACGTATAGATCTGTGATTACATAGATGTATTTTGGTGCATGGTCTCTTGATTTAGGAGTCAAATAAATGCTATCTAAATCGTTTGGATGCTTTGCCCATAGCTTCTCTCTTCTCTATATGAAGACTTCAGAATAGATCATGTAGGCCTACAGCTATAATATCTATTGTATGTTTCTCTGGTTTAACCCTTTGAACTATGGATGAAGACTCATAGATACACATGTAACTCTGTTTAGGCTATATATATTAATTATTGTAACACACCTGGTATTAACGAAGCTGTTATTACACTGTAGGACTCAGCATAACTCACACAGGCCTATTGTAACGCTATAACCACTGGCATGTAAAACGAAAATAAAAAGTGAATCCTACATATTCATTCTGAGAAGAAGGATCTTCAAATCTACACACTTTCATTAACAGTTTTTTTTTTTTACAATCTGAAATTATAGCCTCTAAAAAATTAAGTCCAGAGTTGAGTTCTGCACATCCGGTGCACTGTAATCGCCACCATGCAGATCACAGGCAAGATGCGGTTAGCCTGAGTGACCCTGACAGAGGAGGTTTTAACACCGACTGGACCATAGCCGCAGGAAGTAAGTGATGCAGCACCCAAAGAAATTATATATACATCTAGGAAAATAATATATTTTCACCAGAGTAGTGGATTGGGCCTTTAATATATAGCCGTCTGCAGCGCGGGAACCCCCCCCCCCTCCCCCCTTCGAAGAAAACTATTGCAACACCCCCATATCTACTTCCAGCAGCTATGAACTGGACTGTTTCTCCTGGTTTCAATGTCCTGTTAAAAAGAGAAAGGAAAAGTGTCTAGTAGCTAGAGAACCTGTTCAGAACAGGAGTTGTCTTATAACGGACACAGACAGGGCTCTAAACTAAAGCCCTCCCCCCCAGAGAGAGAGAAACAGAAAGGTACCCCCGAGGCACCGCAACACAGCACAGCGAAAACTCACCAGGTGTTTTGGAGAGTTGAAGGGATGCAGAAACGCTCACCGGGGTAAGTTTTATTAGGACTTTGAGGCATATTGTAAGAATACATTCTTGGGTAGTTTCTGGAAAGGCAAGTGTTTTCTAAAGAATAATGCTAATCTTTGCTGTGAGACCAAGGAGTCCGCTTACACTGTACTTTCATTATAAAGGTTTATTTATATCACAAGATTTCAGCATAAGTTTACAGACATCTGCAGGCATCTGGAGAACAGCGACCCAAAATAATATGTTGTTCTGACCTCCTTTGTCCCCACCAAGTATTTATAATCTTTACCATGATATGGGTGGTTTCCCCTAGAGACCAATCCCATGACTCCACACAACAGACCTCCTCTGTTCTATGGGGTGCCCCTATAAAACTGCTCCCCAGATGCTTCCCTAACCTGAATCAACATCCTCCAAGATACCATTTGCAAACGTTAGCAAAGTCATAAATTCCTCAGATACCACATATTCCCCCCTTCGAGACAAATTAAGTCTCGAAAACAAAAATAATAGGATTATGACAAATAACAATTTCTCTTATTGAGTATCTTTAACATTAAACCAAAAACAAATTTCTCTATGGAGTGTATATACATTTCTATGAAATATGAACAAATCTTCATGGAGTGTGAATACATTACTATGAAATATGAACAAATCTTCATGGAGTGTGAGAGCGAAAAACCTGTCTGGCAGCCTTCTTTCCAAATATCCATCAATCAATCAAGACAGTAAAATTCTCTCACGGCCCCTCTGCCCCAGGCAACCACCTAGGTACTCCAGATCAATTCATAAATCTTTATCAATGCATTTGAAACTATGATGCAATTTGAATACACATGAAAGGCTCAGCAAACAAAATACAATCAAAAATATCCACATTCAGGCTGGTCAAACCATCGGACCCTCCTGTGGATTCTCTCTATCCCTGCCTAGACCCAATATCCCTAAGCATCCACGAAATAAACAAAAACATCTGAGATCCCCACATGTACCCAATAACAGCAAATATCATTCTACAAAAATTAATACAGAAAGAATATGACACAAATTATGTATTACACATGCAAATATGTCTATATATCATTGCAGTGTTGACTTTCAATGCATCGTTGATGATGGAATCGGAACATTTCCACACCTTCCTTGTTCCACTTCCTCCAGTCCATTCATATTGTCCCTTCATACATATTCCCCCATATGCTTCTGGAAGAAAAGAAAAGACCAAACAGTATCTTTTGCAAAACAACACATTCAAATTAAAACATCAATATCAACTAAAAATATAATATATAAAATGAATCACATACCATTTCCCCCCTTTGATTCATCACAAAATACTAAAATCACACTAATATTTAAAAACATTTGAAAAATAATCGGATATTCAAAATGGATATCTATCCATCAATACTCCATCCAGTCCCACTTGTTCATCTTCATCTAGATCAGTAACAGTTAACAACGGCATCTGAGTGTTGTCTCCAGGCATCACAACTCCAACCCATCTCAATATCATAGCCTTCGCAAAAGTCAATAACAAAGTACAAAAGCAAAACATCACACACAGCGCTATCAGAGCTGCTACTAAAATCTGAACCATCACTGCTCCCACTGGGCCTAACTGATCTTGCAACCAAGCCTTCGCTGACCATCCAGCTCCTTCAGATCTACCAAACGCATCCCTTATATTCTTCAATGCATCTATAACACTAGTGATATTATCGGAACTATCTGGGATCAAAGTATAACAATCATCCCCCGTCAAATTCATAGCCAAACATAAGCCACCTTGTTTTGCTAAAATATAGTCAAGAGCCATGTCATGTTTCAACAGCGTCAGTCTGTGACTTCTTTGAGTATTCGACAGAAGGTTAAACCCTCTTATCGTTTCATTTGCAAAACCCTGCAAAGTATAGGTAATATTATCAATGTGATCTGCCAAAAATGTTACACCATACCATGGAAAAAGTCCCAGTCCCCACTTCTCTCCTAGACTTATCCTCCAATGGTAGGCTTCCAGACTATGAAATTCCTCTCTTTCAGAATCAGATTTATCTCTTTCCCCTCTTTTAATTTTTAAAACCTAATATGGAAGCTTCAACTTCAACATGTAACAACATCCTTTCCATCCATAGGGTAAGAATATATACGCTTTATCACCACAAACCCACCAAATATCTCTAATATTCCCAATAGTCACATTACCAGGCAAAAGCTGATCTTTCACCATCAAAGTCCTGCTCTTCTTACTAACTGGAACATAAAAAGTTACATTATATTTCTCATTACTAACCTTATGTTCATGCTTACCCAAAGTCATCATATAATCATCACAATCTGATATTCCCATAAACATACCCTTTCCATCATATGTTTTATTAGAACAAAAACAGCTTTTAGCCCTCACTGGTTTCACCTCCAATGCTTCAGGAATCGCTGTTAACTGATTTTCCTTCCCATCTAACAAATTCACATAGGGTAATTCATTTAACCAAGAACACTTAAACCTAGGCCTAAACAAATGTTTCGACAACGACATTATTGTATCTGTTAATGATTGTTGCTGATACAACAGCCATGATAAAGCATAAGATTGACACATACTTGATAGAGGTTTAGCCACCGTCTCTAAGATTGAACCCCATGTGCCTGGTGCTGGAATTCTCAACAGACATGGACCCTCAAGATTCCTCACTGATCTTACAGAATGAGTTAACTGCTGGAACCAAAGATTCCTACCTGCCCATCCATCTTTAATTTGCAAAACAGAAGAATCAAATCCATATGCCTTCCATTTAGTTTCTCTCTTCCCTAACGAGCGGTATTGATCAGATATATCTTCTTGTCTTCCATTAAAATCAAAGAACTCATCCTGTACCTCCATGATAGTATTCTGCACTATTTCAGATTAATCTACATCATTCTCTACTACCATCTGCTCTCCTATCTCAACACTATCCTTACTACCATTGACAGCACTCTCCATCCGTATCATAAACTCCTGAGTCACTCTTGCTACATCCTTTAGTTTCAGAAAAGTTGTTGTTGGTGTCTGTGTCATATTTCCTACATTTGTTATTGCCGTCGTACCATTAATCTCTTTCAAAGTTACTATTAAAATAGTTGCTTTAGTTGATGTATTAACACTCTTAATTATTTCCAGTGGGAAAGTTACAGATATCCTCTGTGTAGTATTTACTGTTGGAGTGGCTACTGTAATATACTTCTCCTGAATTCCTTTGGTGACTGTGGAAGCTTCAACAGACCTCAAATCTTCCATCATAAGCGTCACCTTACGAGTTACATAGCCTTTTAACCAATAATTCTTAGCCGGAACAAACTTTAATGCTTGCACTAAATAAGTACACATATATTCTCCCTGATCTTTCCACGTAACATTACGCAAAATAAGTGAGCAATCACTCATAACCCTCTTCCACTTCATATCGTTGTACAAAATATACTTCCTTTGACTAGATGAAACAGCTTCTACTTCTGGTCCTGATAACAACACTTCTTCTCCATAATTATCTCTCCATGTGGGAGGAACGTCACCTCTACACATTCCTTCTCTCACATCTACAAGGAAGATGAGCTGTACCACCAATCCTAACCCTAATAACAGTCTTTTCCTCTAAAATTGGTGCTGGAGCGATTGGCTCCCTTGTAATCAAATGTGATATATTTATAGCTTTGATAACTGTCAATGTTGAAAGAGTTGAATTGCTTCTCACTGTTGTTATAATAGACTGAAGTGTTGATGTCATTGTCGTTGATTCATCCATTCTCCCTAAAGCTTTGAACTCTTTACTTGTATTTCCATCTATCACCACTAGTGTCACTACATTAACTCTCAGTCCCAACTCTAATCCCTCACTTTCAACCTGTTGATTATAAAAAATACATTTATAATCACCTTGATCTTCCTGCTGGGAATTGTAAATATAGATACCTCAATCACCCTCAATCTTCATTCTTCTCTCATCATTCAGCAACGCATACTTTCTCAATGCAACTGCTCCTAACAGATCTAAACTCCTGCCATATCTATCTTCCCACTGAACTCTAAATTTCCCTTCACCACTGTTCTCTCTCGTGCACTTACATGGGAGCTGAGCTGACTGTCCCAGAGTTACTTCAACCCTAGTTTTCGTAACGTTTTGGTCTGACTTTTCTCCTAACTGGTCTGGGCCTACTTTGTCTAACCGATTCACTTATCCTGTAACAGAGTTGCCCTTGGTGATCTCCGCTGCTTCACATTCCACTGAAATAGTCCCTGTTGTTTCTGGGACGTATTGAAAATCAATTTCCCCAAATCTCCTTTCCTTTCCCTCCATTGCAGAGTCATCTCTGGCATCATCAGAAGTGTAAACATTATCATCAACGTCATCCACAACATTGACAATCTCTCCTTCTTCCTGTTCTCCCCTATCTCCATCCTGCTCTCTTGAGCCTTCAACATCCTGTCTCTCTGCGCGTGGCACCTCTTCTCCAGGCGCTTTAACACAATGTGACAAATGATACCACGTAGGAGACCCCTTAACCTGGACAGCTGTTCCAGTACTACGAACCACTTCAAATGGTCCTTCACGACGTTCGTTATACCACTTCCTTCTAAATACCTTTACGAACACCTTGTCCCCAGGTTGTACTGTACTCCTTTTTTGCTCATCAAGCTCCTCCTGCACCTCTTCTTTTCTTTGCCTGTCAGAAACATATGTGGACAACTTTTTATGAAAATTGGCCATATATGTAACGTACGCTCTCATTTCATCTTCCAAAAGAGCCAAGCTTGGACCCTTTCCACTTGTTCGCAAACAAGGCGTAGGCATCCTTCTTCCTGTTACCAATTCATGGGGTGTCATACGTAGATCACGCAACTCACTTGAGCGACACACCATTAATGCTAAAGGAAGCGCCGCTATCCAGTTTAGACCCGTATGCTGACAAATTTTGACAATGCGATTTTTCAAGACACCGTTCATTTTTTCACAAATCCCTTGACTTTGTGGGTGATAAACTGCTCCAAGACGTTGCTTAATTCCCAATTTTTGCAACATCAATTTCACTGATCTATCCACAAATTCCTTTCCCACTAATTTTAGGATATGAGATCGGGTAGTCCCCACCTGCTTATGACTTCTTTACACACAGACTTGGCAAACGACTGAGCATCTTTTAGCTTAATTTGACATCTTATTCACCTCTTGGTGTAGGAATGTAACCAAGAATAACTGTCACCCCCTGTAAACATTATTTTTCATACAGATTGTCTTCCTTCCTATGATATAGTCAATCTTTTCAAGCAAATATGGTTCCCAAAAACCCTACTCCTTTGTAATCTTCTACCAGACAGCCGTCTGGTGTACATGTTATTGTACAGTTCAACTTACACAATGCATCTCTTCCCAACAATGCAATAGGTGTATGTTCTGATACCAGTATGGGTATTGTAATTTTTGGATTTTTATAGCAGAGCTCAATTGGTTCCGTAAGAGGAATCAGCTGTTTTACTCCCTCGAATCCGATTGTCCTAATGAGTTGATTGGACATAGGGAGATGTGTAGCATCTTCAGGCCGAACGCAGGTAAAAGCAGCTCCGCTATCCGCCATCAATTCCCATGGTCGGTTGTTTATTTTTACCTCAATTGTTGGATCTTTTTCCGGTCCTGATGCCACCCCCCTTTTGGATCTTCTGGGCACCCCTAGAATCCTTGCTCCGGGCCCCTATAGGGGTTCACCGGTCCTCCAGATGATCTTGACTGACCCCTGTATCTTCCTCTGAAATTCCCTCTGATGTTTCCTCCTGGCCCATTGCACTCACGGGCAAAGTGACCAACCTGTCCACAACTATAACACACTTCTGGAGATTGCTGGAAGTATGGCTTAAATCTTCCTCCTCTTCCTCTTTCTAAGCCTTCTCGTCCTCTTCCTCTCCAATTCTGTGTCTGTCCATAAACTGGCTGTGGATATGAAACAACTGGTACCGCTATTGGTGGCTGGTACAATTACGGTTGGAACTGGTCCGGTTGAAGCTGTGGCAGTGATTGTTGATTTGGTGCACACTGATTCTGCATAACCAAAGCTTGTTTCTTCTCCTTCTTATTCTCCACCAGTTGTATTTGATTGAGTTTTCTGAGAGTTTCTTGGTCCTGTTCTTTCTGGTTGTGTTCCTTTTTCCTGTACAGATCCACTTGATGGGCTATATGATCTGTATAAACGCCTTTTGTCATGCTTCCAAGTCCAACCACCTCTGCCAGTTTGCTCCTTACTGGTGAGGGCAGTCCCATCTGCAGTTTAGCTCTCAAAATTGACTGCTCAATTTGACTCACATCTGGATCATTTCCGGTAATATTTCTCCACACTTGATGGACTCTTGACACATAGGCTCTCGGATTTTCTTGTTGTCCTAGTGGATCAATCAGAATGTTGTCAGGATGCACATTTGTTGGAAACGTATCTTTCAGTGCTCTCCACAGACGATTCCTACTTGCAGCCAACAATTCAGGGTCGTTCACTGCAGTCCCCACATATCTATTGAGTCCAGCTCTCTGAAATATTTCTTCCATATATGGAATCCCAAGGAGATTAGCCAAAAGTATCTTAATGTCTCCTATGGCTGACTGTATTCTCACCGTAATTTCTTCCAATTTTGAAATCCAAGGATAGGCTCCATCTTGAAGAGTAGGCAGCTTCTCAAGTATATCTGACATATCGGTATTTTGCAAAGGCTTATATTCTAGGTTTTGTCCTCTTTCCTTGGCCTTAATGTATACTTTTTCTCCAATTCTTGGGGTCCTTTTCTCAGCCGTTTTTTCTTCTGTATCTTCAGCTTCTCGAGTTGTTGTTCCAGTTCTCTTACTTCTTCTAAATTATTCGCTTTATCCAGGCATGATACGCATCGGTCTATATCTCTTTCTATTTCTTCTGTGCTAGTCATTGTAGGATAAAATCCTCTTGAATATGAAGCACCTTTAATCTCCAAATCTTTATCGCTGTCTTCATCTTCGCTTTCATCAGAACTGGAATATCTTGTATTCTTCTTCTTCAAACATCCATCACCCCTTCTTTCCGCTCTGGCCAACCTCCGTCTGATCACAGGGTCATATCCACCCATGATCTCTTCTGAATCACTCTGATCATCATCATCATCTTCTTCAAGTTCCATCCTCCTGAACCTCACTCCACCCTTAGTTTCCAGACATCTAGTTTTTTTCTTACTTTTGGAGTTTGGATTCATTTTTATGGTCGTTTCTGCTTGTCCTCGCTCTATTATTCGTTCATCTTCATCTCTGATGCAATAATCACCCTCCTGAATGATCACTGGAAGCTGAGGATAGACGTCCTTAAACTCTACTTCTTTCTCATAAGGTGGGGGTCTTTTTGCTGAATCCGTATGTGAGAAAGGTGTACTGACTTCTGTCATTAGGTTTTCTGTCACCTTCACTGCTTTTACAATTTTCTCTATACCTTTGTTTCTTTTATCGTTGGTATCTTTCATCAGTTTTTGTCCTTCATTTTCAAACAGCTTAAGAACACCCAGCTCTCTTTGTCTCTTTTCTTTACGTTGTTCCCTTTTTTTCCCTTTCTTTTGATCTGCCTTATGAATTGACAGAAGCACTTTCATTATGTTGATGACGTCAGGGTTAAGAGTCCCTTCCACTGGCCATGGTTGTTCAATGTCAGGCCAACGGTTATTCCATTTTCCAGATAACCTTGCAATACCATTAACTAAAGGATTACTATTTTCAACTATATCAACAGGTGTAATTACTTTCATAGTTTTGATGTCCTTTTTCCCCATTGTAACAACTATTTTATATTCCTTTATTGTGAATTCTTTTATTATTTTAGACTATATAGTTTATGGTTTCCTCCCTATTTTTTTAAAAAATCTTTTTAAAAAAAAATCTTTTTTCTTTTTCTTTTTTAAATTAAACAATTAAATAAAAATTAATCAATTAAAAAATGTATAATGAATTTGAATTTTTTTTGTATTATATTATTTTTATTGATTTTTATTTTACCAAGTTATTAATTAGTGGCAATCTTACCACATCCGATCAGGAAAAGTAAAGGAAAGTAGTCAACTTCAGAGCAATCCAAAAAAGAAAGACCTATAATCCAGCAACACTACAGCACTCACAAACCAATTGCTTAATAAGCACCCAATTACCTTAATTTACAGAATAATGTCAGTACTCGATTTCCAACACAACTCTAATCAAACCAACTTATTCACACAAACTCCAATATGCAATTACATCAATTGATCAGTCTGTTGCCAAGTCCCTGTCAAATTGTCACAACATCAAATATGCTAGGCACACAAAATATCCTGTATGGGAAGGTAAGTTTTGTAAATAGAACAGTACTGGCCTTAGTTTGACTGGATCCATTGCAGCACACCCTGTCACGTGATGTACACGTCAGCAATTCCTCTCTCTCTCTCTCTCTGTCTCTCTCTCCTCCTTCTTATCGTCTCATATGACAGAATAACAAAGGACAGACAAGAATTTAGTATTTTATGCACACACTGAGTTATTTCAACCATTCAATACTCCTCCGTTCACATTCGCGCTAAGAAATAAGCAAACAACTTAACTCAGGAATAGTATAAATAGCTCAATAACATTTTATTTTATTTATTTTTAATCCGTCAACATATCTCTAGTTTATCAATTCGATAAGTCTCAAGAAAACAGTTTAATCTTCAAACAACAGCCGATTTAACAACCAGAATACACTATTAGTGTCTAAATCTTCTCTCTCTTTGTCTGCGTCTCCCAGCAGCTCAGTGTAGGCAGAGTGGCATATTTGCCCTACGTAACTCTAAAGTCATAAAATCACACGCATGCATAGTACATTCACCAATACGATTTCAGAGTGGATGGAGCTCTCTCCCAGCTCTCTCCAAGCTAGACAACAGAAAGTAGACAGTCCCGCTGTACTTCCTCTCTTTTACCCCCCATAGACAAACAGTAACACTTAACAGAGCTCACAAACCAACACAAAACATTAAACACAAATCCTACTTAGAAGTTTCTTAACTTCCCTTTATCCTAATCTGCAGATTTATAGTTATTTCCTTATCTATTACAAAACATCTCTATACACTATTAAAAACTCCTCCCTGTAGGCTCATGATATTCTAATAGTTAGTAAACGTTCTCTTTTTATAGAGACTCATACGTTTTTTAACCTTAGCGTCCTTCCAGGGGGCTCATATATAGTTAACAACTATTAACGTTCTCACCAACGGAGACTCATACGATTTTTTTACCTTAATTTACGTATTTCCTTATAAAAACAAAAAACCCTATCCTCAACCAAAACATATATATGTATATATCTCTAACATAAATCTTATCCTAATATGAGTCGACACACAGTTTAAACACAACAGAGACGTCTTTATTTTATTATTTTTCTCTCTCTCTCTTTCATACATACACAGTTTTAAGAGGCTTATTCCATATATATACATATACTTCGTCAACTATAAGATGAGCGGTAACTTGCAATAGAATGTATATACCACAATCCCCAGTCCCCGGGACTGACCTAAACCCACCTAATGTGCTTTTAGGATTTTCGGCCCATCCTAATGATCGCCTCCTTAGAGGGCTTCCATAGATCCGCAATGTCCTAATTTGTATACATTTACCCTGGCCTTATTACTTCATTATATTATTCAATAGTTATCGACACTCCCCCCTGTTTGCGTTGCTTTCAGCGCAAACAAATTTAAAATTTAGAACGGACTCCTATCCCACAGCAAAACAGCAAAATGCACACATGAGTTTTTTAAACGGTACATCTCTCCAGCGAACACCCACATAAGCCTACGAATTGACCCGCGCACAAAATTGTGAGAAATCTCACCTTATGAGCCGGCGTCTTGAGCGGGAGTCACTTCGATGCTCATGAATGGAACACTGGAGAGACGCAGACCGTCCCAAACGTTCCTCGTCGCCATTTTGTTGTGTCTGAAAACATGTTGCTAATCATGCTGTGGAGGACAAGGAGATCCGCTGACACTGTACTTTGATTATAAAGGTTTATTCATAACAAAGGATTTCAGCGTCGATTTACAGATACCTGCAGGCATCTGGAGAACAGTGGACCCAAAAGAATATGTTGTTCTGACCTCCTTTGTCTTCACCAAGTATTTATAATCTTTACCAAGATAGGGGTGGTTTCCCCTACAGACCAATCCCATCACTCCACACAACAGACTTCCTCTGTTTTAGGGTACTCCTATAGAACTGCTCTCCAGATGTCTCCCTGGGCCAAATCAACATTCTCTAAGCTACCATTTGCAAACACTAACAAAGTCATAAATTCCTTAGATACCACATTACCATTTGCAAAGCTAACAAAGTCATACATTCCTTAGATACCACATTACCATTTGCAAAGCTAACAAAGTCATAAATTCCTTAGATACCACACTTGGAAACAGAATATGAGAACATTGAATTAAGGATGTGTAGAATATGGTAATTATTTTATTGACAGGAATTTTTTTACCTGATATTTCTCCTCATTAAACACTTTTTGGTAGATCGCCATGTGGACAATAAAAATCAGTTTACCCCTACTCAAGTTATTTATTTCAATTAACTAAGGTCTTATCTACATTTTATGATGAAACAAGTTATTATTCAGTGGATGCTACAACCCCTAAAACAACATCAGACCCCTACTTTTGATATAGCGTTTACAGTGGTACACTATAGGCTAGTTAGTAGAAGAAGTGGGACAACATTTTCTCATTAGAAATGCTTTAGTGTCCCACTTCACTTGGCACTTGTTGTGAAATCATCAGTACGACTTTGTAGAGGCTTAGGCCTATATACTGTATAACACAAGCTCTGTTTTCACAAGTTTGTCACAATAACCTTATACTAGACTCACTCCATGCCCTTGGAAAAATTGATTTGGGGAGATTACAAGCTCTTGGTAAAAATCTAACTAAATTAGTCTGCACATCTTTTAATTGATCCTGGAACACCTCTATTATTCTGCAAATGCTGTCCCTTTTCATAAATTCGTTTTAAAAAATCATCCATTTTTCTATCCTCTCTTTCTTACATGTTATGGTCCTTCCTTTCTTCCCCTTACCTTCTTATTTCCCTCTAATTCCTTCCACCATCATCCAATGCTGTTTATGTGATATATAGCCTCTAGAATAGATTTTGAGATGAAATGAACAACTAAACAACATATTCTAATGTATTTTAGAATTTTGAATGAAGGAAATTACATTTAAATTGATTAAAGGTTTATTTTGTGCATTTTTGTAGCTGAAACGGGTCCCTGTACCACTATTCAAACACCATTCATTGGAATTGGGACAGTACTATACATCTGATTTTCGAGAAATATAAAAGCTGTTTACATATTTACATGGTTATTATATATTTTTAAATTAACAATAACTATTCCATTTAACACCAAAAGTTAGATTGTCTGTCATTCTGTCAATTATAATTAAACATTCTAGCGCAAGGTTTCATAGTCAGCTAATGGGTTTTCATGATTTTCAACCGGTCACCCATCTGTGCCCTGGACACCATATGTGAATTGATTGACCCCCATTTATCCTCAGAGTTCGTACTGCTTGGTGACCTAAATTGGGATATGCTTAACACCCCGGCCATCCTACAATCCAAACTAGATGCCCTCAATCTCACACAAATTATCAACGAACCTACCAGGTACAACCCTAAATCCGTAAACATGGGTACCCTCATAGATATCATCCTGACTAACTTACCCTCTAAATACACCTCTGCTGTCTTCAACCAGGATCTCAGCGATCACTGCCTTATTTCCTGCATCCGTAACGGGTCCGCGGTCAAACGACCACCCCTTATCACTGTCAAACGCTCCTTAAAACACTTTAGCGAGCAGGCCTTCCTAATTGACCTGGCCCAGGTATCCTGGATGGATATCGATCTCATTCCGTCAGTAGAGGATGCCTGGTTGTTCTTTAAAAAGTAATTTCCTCTCAATCTTAAATAAACATGCCCCATTCAAAAAATACAGAACTAAGAACAGATATAGCCCCTGGTTCTCCTCAGACTTGACTGCCCTTGACCAGCAGAAAAACATCCTGTGGCGTACTGCATTAGCATCAAATAGCCCCCGCGATATGCAACTTTTCAGGGAATTTAGGAACCAATATACACAAGCAGTTAGGAAAGCAAAGGCTAGCTTTTTCAAACAGAAATGTGCATCCTGTAGCACTAACTCCAAAAAGTTTTGGGACACTGTAAAGTCCATGGAGAATAAGAGCACCTTCTCCCAGCTGCCCACTGCACTGAGGCTAGGAAACACTATCACCACCGATACATCTACAATAATAGAGAATTTCATCAAGCATTTTGCTACGGCTGGCCATGCTTTCCACCTGGCTACCACTACCCCGACCAGCTCTGCACCCTCCGCTGCAACTTGCCCATGCCCCCCCCCCGCTTCTCCTTCACACAAATTCAGACAGCTGATGTTCTGAAAGAGCTGCAAAATCTGGACCCCTACAAATCATCTGGGCTAGACAATCTGGACCCTTTCTTTCTAAAACTAGCCGCCGAAATTGTCGCAACCCCTATTACTAGCCTGTTCAACCTCTCTTTCGTAACGTCTGAGATCCCCAGAGATTGGAAAGCTGCCGCGGTCATCCCCCTCTTCAAAGGGGGTGACACTCTAGATCCAAACTGTTACAGACCTATATCCATCCTGCCCTGCCTTTCGAAAGTTTTTGAAAGCCAAGTTAACAAACAGATCACCGACCATTTCGAATCCCACCGTACCTTCTCCGCTATGCAATCCGGTTTCCGAGCTGGTCATGGGTGCACCTCAGCCACGCTCAAGGTCCTAAACGATATTATAACCGCAATCGATAATAGACAGTACTGTGCAGCCGTCTTCATCGACCTGGCCAAGGCTTTCGACTCTGTCAACCACCGCATTCTTATTGGCAGACTAAATAGCCTTGGTTTCTCAAATGACTGCCTCGCCTGGTTCACCAACTACTTCTCAGATAGAGTTCAATGTGTCAAATCGGAGGGCCTGTTGTCTGGACCTACGGAAGTCTCTATGGGGGTGCCACAGGGTTCAATTCTTGGGCCGACTCTTTTCTCTGTGTATATCAATGATGTCGCTCTTGCTGCTGGTGACTCTCGGATCCACCTCTACACAGAGGACACCATTTTGTATACATCTGGCCCTTCATTGGACACTGTGTTAACAAACCTCCAAACAAGCTTCAATGCCATACAACACTCCTTCAGTAGCCTCCAACTGCTCTTAAACACTAGTAAAACGAAATGCATGCTCTTCAATTGAACGCTGCTGGCACCCGCCCACCCGACTAGAATCACTACTCTCGACAGGTCTGACCTAGAGTATGTGGACAACTACAAATACCTAGGTGTCTGGTTAGACTGTAAACTCTCCTTCCAGACTCACATTAAGAATCTCCAATCCAAAGCTTACTATTTCACAACAAAGCCTCCTTCACTCATGCAGCCAAACATGCCCTCGTAAAACTGACTATCCTACCGATCCTTGACTTCGGCGATGTAATTTACAAAATAGCCTCCAACACTCTACTCAGCAAATTGGATGTAGTCTATCACAGTGCCATCTGTTTTGTCACCAAAGCCCCATATACTACCCACCACTGTGACCTTTACGCTCTTGTTGGCTGGTCTTCACTACATATTCGTCGCCAAACCCACTGGCTCCAGGTCATTTATAAATCACTGCTAGGCAAATCCCCGCCTTATTTTAGCTCATTGGTCACCATAGCAACACCCACTCGTAGCAGGTATATCTCACTGGTCATCCCCAAAGCCAACACCTCCTTTGGCCGCCATTCCTTCCAGTTCTCTGCTGCCAATGACTGGAACAAATTGCAAAAATCTCTGAAGCTGGAGACTCTTATCTCCCTCACTAACTTTAAGCATCAGTTGTCAGAGCACCTTACCGATCACTTTACCTGTACACAGCCCATCTGCAATTAGCCCACCCAACTACCTCATCCCCATATTGTTATTTATTTTGCTCATTTGCACCCCAGTATCTCTATTTGCACATCATCTCTTGCACATCTATCATTCCAGTGTTAATACTAATTGTAATTATTTTGCACTATAGTCTATTTATTGCCTTATCTCCATAACTTGCTACATTTGCACACACTGTATATATATTTTCTGTTGTATTTTTGACTTTATGTTTTGTTTTAACCCATATGTAACTCTGTGTTGTTGTTTTTATCGCACTGCTTTGCTTTATCTTGGCCAGGCTGCAGTTGTAAATGAGAACTTGTTCTCAACTGGCTTACCTGGTTAAATAAAGGTGAAATTAAAAATAAAAAAATAAATAAGAAACCTGAACACACACACTTTGCTCAGAGTCTGTGTGGATTGGCCCCTTGTCTTCTTTCTTTGTTTAGTTTTTTCACATTGAGAATGATTAAATTTGTCTTACACCATTCATAAACTAATAGGTATGCTACTGTAAATATAAAGTTATTTTCTCAGTTTCAAAATAATTGTAACCACTAGCCTTCTCCTAAATAATGAACATAAAATGCTTTCATGCCTGTGCATAGGCTACATGTTGTTTGTTTTTCTTGTTAGGCCTATAGGTTACCTCTGCCGTGCCAAGGGGAGAAATATGCCACATGCAGCTTTGAGTAGGCCTAGACTAATCCTGAATAAGAATAGACTGCACTGAGAGAAGGCACAGGCAGCGCAGTCAAAGTCACTTCAGAATCATCAAGTGATCAACAAGAAGAGCGTGAAGTCAACCTAACCACTGCGCACTGTTCATACTTTTGCGCACTAGATAGCGCACGGTTGGAGACTTGGAGTAGGCTATCAAACAGGTGATGCATGTATAGTGATTACCTAGCCATTTCAATCATGATTAAGTTTAGCCAATTAGTCTATATCATGACTTTGTGATAAAATGCCATGTCGCAGGGCTGAGTTTTATAGCCTGCCCTTGTTGTTGATGTGCACTTGTTCACACTTGGCAGCTGTGCGCTAAATACCAGCGCGTCGTGTTGTGCTACAGAAGCCATCCTATTTCGGTGGACACATAGCAACACGGAGAGAGAGGGGACATGGAGAGAGAGAGCTGAGACTTCAATATTCTGCCACACGAGTCAGAGCCAGTCTAGACTAAATCAAATAGGAGTGTTGCCTTTTAGATTCAACGATTTTATTTCAGATGTCTCCCATTCGATCATTGCACTGGGGCACGAGAGAGTGGGATAGGGGGGGCGATTTTAAGGCTTTGTATTGCGCGACTGGTGTGCTTTATAAAAGACGCTGAGC
>LR778281.1:45800729-45843110 GCA_902810595.1 Coregonus sp. 'balchen'
AACAGAAAGACAACAAGAAAAAACCTTCACCTAAAGAGAGGAGAGGAAAAGACCACAATAAGAAACACATTCACCTGTATGAGAGAGAGAGGGACCAACAAAAGAGAAAACATCACTAAGAAGGGGTGACACCAGTAGAATATACATACTGGACAAAAGGACCAATCATCAGCAATGAATGAACCATAACTAAATCCAGTAATTAAATCTGAACCATGCATCAAGCTATGTGCAACGTGATAATAGAATATCTGAAAGTTAGCTCAACTGAATGTTGGCACCAGTAGACTAATAGAAGATCTGGTGTCCAGTGGAATAGTATGATAGGGTGACACCAGTGACTAATAGAATGTTGGTGACACCAGTAGACTAATATAATGATCTTGGTGTCACCAGTAGGCTAATATATGATCTGGTGACACCAGTAGACTAATAGAATGATCTGGTGAACACCAGTAGACTAATGAATGATCTGGTGACACCAGTAGACTAATAGAATGATCTGGTGCACCAGAGTGCTAATAGAATGATCTGGTGACACCAGTAGACTAATAGAATGCTCTGGTGACACCAGTAGACTAATAGAATGATCTGGTGTCACCAGTAGACTAAAAATGATCTGGTGACACAGTAGACTAATAGAATGATCTGGTGACACCAGTAGACTAATAGATGATCTGGTGACACCAGTAGATAATATAATGATCTGGTGACACCAGTAGATAATAAAATCTGGTGTACCAGTAGACTAATAGAATGCTCTGGTGACACCAGTAGACTAATAGAATGATCTGGTGACACCAGTAGACTAATAGAATGCTCTGGTGAACACCAGTAGACTAATAGAATGATCTGGTGACACCAGTAGAAAATAGCACCAGAGACTAATATTATATGATCTATGGTGGAAACCAGTAGACTAATATAATGATCTGGTGACACCAGTAGAATAATAGAATGATCGGAAGTGACACCAGAGTAGACTAATATAAGATCTGGTGTCACCATAGACTTAATTATAAGATATGGGTGACCACCAGTAGACTAAAATAATGATCTGGTGTCACCAGTAGACTAATATTAATGATCTGGTGACACCAGTAGACTAATTATAATGATATGGTGTCACCAGTGACTAATAGAGATGATTGGTACAACCAGCTAGACTCAATAGAATGATCTGGTGACACCAGTAGGACTAATAGAATGCTCTGGTGACACCAGTAGACTAATATAATGATCTGGTGTCACCAGTAGGCTAATAGTATGATCTGGTGACACCAGTAGACTAATAGAATGCTCTGGTGACACCAGTAGACTAATAGAATGATCTGGTGACACCAGTAGACTAATAGAATGCTCTGGTGACACCAGTAGACTAATAGAATGATCTGGTGACACCAGTAGACTAATAGAATGATCTGGTGACACCAGTAGGCTAATAGAATGATCTGGTGACACCAGTAGACTAATAGAATGCTCTGGTGACACCAGTAGACTAATATAATGATCTGGTGTCACCAGTAGACTAATATAATGATCTGGTGACACCAGTAGACTAATAGAATGATCTGGTGACACTGTAGACTAATAGAATGCTCTGATGACACCAGTAGATTAATATAATGATCTGGTGACACCAGTAGACTAATAGAATGCTCTGGTGTCACCAGTAGACTAATAGAATGCTCTGGTGTCACCAGTAGACTAATAGAATGATCTGTTGTCACCAGTAGACTAATATAATGATCTGGTGACACCAGTAGACTAATATAATGATCTGGTGACACCAGTAGACTAATAGAATGATCTGGTGACACCAGTAGACTAATATAATGATCTGGTGTCACCAGTAGACTAATATAATGATCTGGTGACACCAGTAGACTAATATAATGATCTGGTGTCACCAGTAGACTAATATAATGATCTGGTGACACCAGTAGACTAATATAATGATCTGGTGTCACCAGTAGACTAATAGAATGATCTGGTGACACCAGTAGACTAATAGAATGATCTGGTGACACCAGTAGACTAATAGAATGCTCTGGTGACACCAGTAGACTAATAGAATGATCTGGTGACACCAGTAGACAAATAGAATGATCTGGTGACACCAGTAGACTAATAGAATGATCTGGTGACACCAGTAGACTAATAGAATGATCTGGTGACACCAGTAGACTAATAGAATGATCTGGTGACACCAGTAGACTAATATAATGCTCTGGTGACACCAGTAGACTAATAGAATGATCTGGTGACACCAGTAGACTAATAGAATGATCTGGTGACACCAGTAGACTAATAGAATGATCTGGTGACACAAGTAGACTAATAGAATGATCTGGTGATACCAGTAGGCTAATAGAATGATCTGGTGACACCAGTAGACTAATAGAATGATCTGGTGATACCAGTAGGCTAATAGAATGATCTGGTGACACCAGTAGACTAATAGAATGCTCTGGTGACACCAGTAGACTAATAGAATGCTCTGATGACACCAGTAGACTAATAGAATGATCTGGTGACACTAGTAGACTAATAGAATGATCTGGTGTCACCAGTAGACTAATATAATGATCTGGTGACACCAGTAGACTAATAGAATGATCTGGTGACACCAGTAGACTAATAGAATGCTCTGATGACACCAGTAGACTAATAGAATGATCTGGTGACACCAGTAGACTAATAGAATGATCTGGTGACACCAGTAGACTAATATAATGATCTGGTGACACCAGTAGACTAATAGAATGATCTGGTGACACCAGTAGACTAATAGAATGATCTGGTGACACCAGTAGACTAATAGAATGATCTGGTGACACCAGTAGACTAATAGAATGATCTGGTGACACCAGTAGGCTAATAGAATGATCTGGTGACACCAGTAGACTATTAGAATGATCTGGTGTCACCAGTAGACTAATAGAATGATCTGGTGTCACCAGTAGACTAAGAGAATGATCTGGTGACACCAGTAGGCTAATAGAATGATCTGGTGACACTAGTAGACTAATAGAATGATCTGGTGTCACCAGTAGACTAATAGAATGATCTGGTGACACCAGTAGACTAATAGAATGATCTGGTGTCACCAGTAGACTAATATAATGATCTGGTGACACCAGTAGGCTAATAGAATGATCTTGTGACACCAGTAGACTAATATAATGATCTGGTGACACCAGTAGACTAATATAATGATCTGGTGTCACCAGTAGACTAATAGAATGATCTGGTGTCACCAGTAGACTAATAGAATGATCTGGTGACACCAGTAGGCTAATAGAATGATCTGGTGACACCAGTAGACTAATAGAATGATCTGGTGTCACCAGTAGACTAATAGAATGATCTGGTGACACCAGTAGACTAATATAATGATCTGGTGTCACCAGTAGACTAATATAATGATCTGGTGACATCAGTAGACTAATAGAATGATCTGGTGACACTGTAGACTAATAGAATGCTCTGATGACACCAGTAGACTAATATAATGATCTGGTGACACCAGTAGACTAATAGAATGCTCTGGTGTCACCAGTAGACTAATATAATGCTCTGGTGTCACCAGTAGACTAATAGAATGATCTGGTGTCACCAGTAGACTAATAGAATGCTCTGGTGACACCAGTAGACTAATATAATGATCTGGTGTCACCAGTAGACTAATATAATGATCTGGTGACACAAGTAGACTAATAGAATGATCTGGTGACACCAGTAGACTAATAGAATGATCTGGTGACACCAGTAGACTAATATAATGATCTGGTGTCACCAGTAGACTAACATAATGATCTGGTGACACCAGTAGACTAATATAATGATCTGGTGTCACCAGTAGACTAATATAATGATCTGGTGACACCAGTAGACTAATCTAATGATCTGGTGTCACCAGTAGACTAATATAATGATCTGGTGACACCAGTAGACTAATAGAATGATCTGGTGACACCAGTAGACTAATAGAATGCTCTGGTGACACCAGTAGACTAATAGAATGATCTGGTGACACCAGTAGACTAATAGAATGATCTGGTGACACCAGTAGACTAATAGAATGATCTGGTGACACCAGTAGACTAATAGAATGATCTGGTGATACCAGTAGGCTAATAGAATGATCTGGTGACACCAGTAGACTAATAGAATGCTCTGGTGATACCAGTAGGCTAATAGAATGATCTGGTGACACCAGTAGACTAATAGAATGCTCTGGTGACACCAGTAGACTAATAGAATGATCTGGTGACACCAGTAGACTAATAGAATGCTCTGATGACACCAGTAGACTAATAGAATGCTCTGATGACACCAGTAGACTAATAGAATGATCTGGTGACACCAGTAGACTAATAGAATGATCTGGTGTCACCAGTAGACTAATATAATGATCTGGTGACACCAGTAGACTAATAGAATGATCTGGTGACACCAGTAGACTAATAGAATGCTCTGATGACACCAGTAGACTAATAGAATGATCTGGTGACACCAGTAGACTAATAGAATGATCTGGTGACACCAGTAGACTAATATAATGATCTGGTGACACCAGTAGACTAATAGAATGATCTGGTGACACCAGTAGACTAATATAATGATCTGGTGACACCAGTAGACTAATAGAATGATCTGGTGTCACCAGTAGACTAATAGAATGATCTGGTGACACCAGTAGGCTAATAGAATGATCTGGTGACACCAGTAGACTAATATAATGATCTGGTGACACCAGTAGACTAATATAATGATCTGGTGTCACCAGTAGACTAATAGAATGATCTGGTGTCACCAGTAGACTAATAGAATGATCTGGTGACACCAGTAGGCTAATAGAATGATCTGGTGACACCAGTAGACTAATAGAATGATCTGGTGTCACCAGTAGACTAATAGAATGATCTGGTGACACCAGTAGACTAATAGAATGATCTGGTAACACCAGTAGACTGATAGAATGCTCTGGTGACACCAGTAGACTAATAGAATGCTCTGGTGACACCAGTAGACTAATAGAATGCTCTGGTGACACCAGTAGACTAATAGAATGCTCTGGTGACACCAGTAGACTAATATAATGCTCTGGTGACACCAGCCACAGCCAGATAACCAGGCAGACAGAGTGAGAGGGAGAGACAGACAGACAGGGAGACAGACAGACAGACAGACAGAAAACAGACAGACAGACAGACAGACAGGCAGACAGACAAACAGACAGAAAGACAGACAGACAACCAGAAATAGACAGACATACAGACAACCAGAAAGAGACAGTTTGTCTGTCTGGTTATCTGTCTGTCTGTCTGTCTGGTTATCTGTCTGTCTGATTGTTTGTGTGATTGTCTGTCATTCTTTCGTTCTCTCTGCCTGTCTGTCTGTCTGTCTGTCTGTCTGTCTGTCTGTCTCTCTGCCTGTCTGTCTGTCTGTCTGTCTGTCTGTCTGTCTGTCTGTCTGTCTGTCTGGAAACACAAACTGCTGTCATGGTCTGACAAACACCTTTCACCACAGATGTGGAAGTGCAACATAGGCAGATGAGACGCATCCAATGCAACTCAATACTAAGAAGGTGTTCCTAATGTTTTGTTCACTTATTGTATATTTTATCTGGTAATATACTGTCAAATTAAATGTTCATCTTTTAATTTAGATTTCCCCATTAGTGGACATTGTTTCACCTTTAAACGTTATACATGTAACATTTCCCCCTGAAAATACAGAAAAACAGAAGCAATGTTAACTCCCTGTTTTACGGTTGGTTTTAATTTGCGAAATTGAAAACAATAGCAAAAACATTACAACATTAAAAAAACTAAAAAATTAAACAATACAACACACTTCTTCACGTCATTGCAACTAATGTTTGTATTATGATATGGTAAGAAATCAGTTTTAAGCAGTGTCCTTTGAAAACCACAACAAGGGAATAATGTCTAAAATATTACGTTGCTCCTTTACACTTTACAGCCTTCATCCTCCTCTCTCTTTTTACTGCCTTCATCCTCCTCTCTCTTTTTACAGCCTTCATCCTCCTCTCTGTTTTTACTGCCTTCATCCTCCTCTCTCTTTTACTGCCTTCATCCTCCTCTCTCTTTACTGCCTTCATCCTCCCAAAAAACGACTTAAGTAGTACTTGAAAGTATTTTTACTTAAGCCCCTAGAGTCGAAGTCCGCGCCCCGCGGAAATCTAATAATCTGTCATAAAATCCCCATAAAAATCTGTCAATTTAAGCTAGAGGTATCTTTGCATTGGATGCGTTTCAATCCACCCCCTCCGTCGACGTTGCACTTCCACATCTGGGGTGAAAGGTGACAGAGCTAGACTGGTGTTTGTCAGACCATGAGACATCCTGAAAATTGGCCATCTCATAAAATCATCTGAAGCTTCCGAACGGTTAGAAACTATTATGAGCCCTGTATGGAAAGATGAGACCCACAAGCGTCTTTGGACTCGACTGAAGTCGGTACAGCCTATTGGTTTTGCTCTAGGATGCCCACAGGCCTCACAAGACTTGTCTGAAGGGTACCAGTTGAAAAATAAATGGAAGTACTGTATTCGGAAAGTAATCAGATCCCTTGACTTTTTCCACATTTACGTTACAGCCTTATTTTAAAATTGAATAAGTAGTTTTTCCCCTCATCAATCTACACACAATAATCCATAATGACAAAGCAAAAACAGGTTTTTAGAATTTTTTACAAATGTATAAAAAAAAAAAAAACTTAAATATCACATTTGCATAAGTATTCAGACCATTTACTCAGTACATTATTGAAGCACCTTTGGCAGCGATTACAGTCTCAAGTCTTCTTGGGTATGATGCTACAAGCTTGGCACACCTGTATTTGGGGAGTTTCTCCCATTCTTCTCTGCAGATCCTTTCAAGCTCTGTCAGGTTGGATGGGGAGCGTCGCTGCACAGCTATTTTCAGGTCTCTCCAGAGATGTTCGATCGGGTTCAATTCCCGGCTCTGGCTTGGCCCCTCAAGGACATTCAGAGACTTGTCCCGAAGCCACTCCTGCAATGTCTTGGCTGTGAGCTTAGGGTCGTTGTCCTGTTGGAAGGTGAACCTTCGCCCCAGTCTGAGGTCCTGAGCGCTCTGGAGCAGGTTTTCATCAAGGATCTCTCTGAACTTTGCTCTGTTCATCTTTCCCTCGATCCTGACTAGTCTCCCAGTCCTTGCCGCTGAAAAACATCCCCACAGCATGATGCTGCCACCACCATGCTTCACCGAAGGGATGGTGCCAGGTTTCCTCCAGATGTGACTCTGGCATTCAGGCCAAAGAGTTCAATATTGGTTTCATCAGACCAGAGAATCTTGTTTCCCCCGATTGCTCAGTTTGGCCGGGTTTCCAGCTCTAGGAAGAGTCTTGGTTGGTCCAAACTTCTTGCATTTCAGAATGATGGAGGCCACTGTGTTCTTGGGGACCTTCAATGCTGCAGATATTTATTTATTTTTTGTGCCTCGACACAATCCTGTCTCGGCGCTCTACGGTCAATTCCTTCGACCTCATGGCTTGGTTTTTGCTCTGACATGCACTGTCAACTTTGGGACCTTATATAGAAAGGTGTGTGCCTTTCCAAATCGTGTCCAATCAATTGAATTTACCACAGGTGGACTCCAATCAAGTTGTAGAAACATCTCCAGGATGATTAATGGAAACAGCATGCACCTGAGCTCAATTTCGAGTCTCATAGCAAAGGGTCTGAATAAGGTATATCTGTTTAATAATCCATTTTAGAATAAGGCTGAGATGTAACAAAATGTTGAAAAAGTCAAGGGGTCTGAATACTTTCCGAATGCACTCAGCCATCCTAAGGTCTCTACCACTCAGCCGTTCTCGGGTCTCCACCACTCAGCCATCTTCAAGTCTCTACCACTCAGCCATCTTCAAGTCTCTACCACTCAGCCATCCTCAAGTCTCCACCACTCAGCCATCCTCAGGTCTCTACCACTCAGCCATCCTCAAGTCTCTACCACTCAGCCATCCTCTGGTCTCTACCACTCAGCCATCCTCAGGTTTCTACCACTCAGCCATCCTCAGGTCTCTACCACTCAGCCATCCTCTCGTATCTACCACTCAGCCATCCTCAGGTCTCTACCACTCAGCCATCCTCAGGTCTCTACCACTCAGCCATCCTCAGGTCTCTACCACTCAGCCATCCTCAGGTCTCTACCACTCAGCCATCCTCAGGTCTCTACCACTCAGCCATCCTCTCGTCTCTACCACTCAGCCATCCTCAGGTCTCTACCACTCAGCCATCCTCAGGTCTCTACCACTCAGCCATCCTCAAGTCTCTACCACTCAGCCATCCTCAGGTCTCTTCCACTCAGCCATCCTCAGGTCTCTAACACTCAGCCATCCTCAGGTCTCTACCACTCAGCCATCCTCTCGTCTCTACCACTCAGCCATCCTCTCGTCTCTACCACTCAGCCATCCTCAGGTCTCTACCACTCAGCCATCCTCAGGTCTCTACCACTCAGCCATCATCAGGTCTCTACCACTCAGCCATCCTCAGGTCTCTACCACTCAGCCATCCTCTCGTCTCTACCACTCAGCCATCCCCAGGTCTCTACCACTCAGCCATCCTCAGGTCTCTACCACTCAGCCATCCTCACGTCTCTACCACTCAGCCATCCTCAGGTCTCTACCACTCAGCCATCCTCAGGTCTCTACCACTCAGCCATCCTCAGGTCTCTACCACTCAGCCATCCTCAGGTCTTCCACTCAGCCATCCTCCTGTCTCTACTGCTCAGCCATCCTCAGGTCTCTACCACTCAGCCATCCTTAGGTCTCTACCACTCAGCCATCCTCAGGTCTCTACCACTCAGCCATCCTGAGGTCTCTACCACTCAGCCATCCTCAGGTCTCCACCACTCAGCCATCCTCCGGTGTCTAACACTCATCCATCCTCAGGTCTCTACCACTCAGCCTACCTCAGGTCTCTACCACTCAGCCATCCTCAGGTCTCTACCACTCAGCCATCCTAAGGTCTCTACCACTCAGCCATCCTGAGGTCTCTACCACTCAGCCATCCTCACATCTCTACCACTCAGCCATCCTCAGGTCTCTACCACTCAGCCATCCTCAGGTCTCTACCACTCAGCCATCCTCAGGTCTCTACCACTCAGCCATCCTCAGGTCTCTACCACTCAGCCATCCTCAGGTCTCTACCACTCAGCCATCCTCAGGTCTCTACCACTCAGCCATCCTGAGGTCTCTACCATTCAGCCATCCTCAGGTCTCTACCACTCAGCCATCCTCAGGTCTCTACCACTCAGCCATCCTCAGGTCTCTACCACTCAGCCATCCTCAGGTCTCTACCACTCAGCCATCCTCTGGTCTCTACCACTCAGCCATGCTGAGGTCTCTACCACTCAGCCACACACTGACCCTGACACTCTTCACATACACACATACACACACACTACTGCACCCATGCTCACACCCTAAATACAGTATGTAGCCCTTGTATCTGATGCTGTCTGTTATGACATGCCATACTCCTTTTGTCCAGACAGCATCAGATACATGGTCTACACATACAAAGACAGAGGGGCGCTGTTTCGCTCGATAAGATGCTTTATCTGAGATTGATGCGTCTTTCTGTTAGTGTGCTTCTTGGTCAAATAATTATCAATAATAATATGCCATTTAGCAGACGATTTTATTTAAAGCGACTTACAGTCATGCGTGCATACATTTTTTTACGTATGGGTGGTCCCGGGGATCGAACCCACTACCCAGGCGTTACAAGCGCCTTGCTCAACCAATTGAGCAACAGAGGACCACTGTATCAATATTTCAATATTTTATTTGGACGGGCAAGGAGGTACGGTAGGGTGAGCCAGGCCCCCTAGGGGAGGTACGGTAGGGTGAGCCAGGCCTCCCAGGGGAGTTACGGTAGGGCGAGCCAGGCCTCCTAGGGGAGGTACGGTAGGGTGAGCCAGGCCCCCTAGGGGAGGTACGGTAGGGTGATCCAGGCCTCCCAGGGGAGGTACGGTAGGGTGAGCCAGGCCCCCTAGGGGAGGTACGGTAGGGTGAGCCAGGCCCCCTAGGGGAGGTACGGTAGGGTGAGCCAGGCCCCCTAGGGGAGGTACGGTAGGGTGAGCCAGGCCTCCTAGGGGAGGTACGGTAGGGCGAGCCAGGCCTCCTAGGGGAGGTACGGTAGGGTGAGCCAGGCCTCCTAGGGGAGGTACGGTAGGGTGAGCCAGGCCCACACACACATTTAGAAAGCGTTTTCATCCCAAGTGACCCCCTATTCCCTATATAGTGCACTACCTTTGACCAGGGCCCATAGAGTGCCACTATACAGCCGCTTCTAAATATGTGTGGAGAAACACCTCCTCCTGCTGGAGAACTGAGGAAGTGCACCTAAACCATCTAAACTAGCCACTTATAACAGTATCATTACCATCTGTTTGATATCAAATGGTTCATAGCAAAGTGTTGTTGAAGTGGTTGAAGACAGGTGCAGGTGTATAGAGCTGTAGTCAGTATTATATGAGAGGATCAGAGAGGGTTTTTGTAGAGGAGAGAGGGTATAGTGAAACACGGTGCTGAACTAGCAGCACAGAAATACACTGCACTGTCTTCAGCTTCTCTAAGTTTGGGAATATGTAGATACACCGTTTTCCGAGGTGCAGCATCTCCACTCATACTAAAACGCTCTTTAAAGGAATCTTCCATTATTGGACTGGTGAATGTCACATACCCAATGGGTTTCAGAGCAGTGTTTTGGGCTGACTGTTGGTACCACAGTATTGTGTTGTAGGTTGGAATATTGTGGCTGCAGCTGAGCTGAACCTTATCTTCAGGTCTTTTTAGTATTTCAGTAGGAGTCTGGTGAATATTGTCTGTTTGTGACAGCCCTGTGGATGAAAACAGACAATATGAAATATACAGTAGCAATATACTTCAACAGTAAATATATATTTCATGAGGGACTTAGTACCTGTCACCCATAGTGGTAGAGTTGCTACTTGTATGAGGAGCGTGATCATGTTGATGGTTCTGGAGAGAAGTGTCACATGGACAAGGAGAAAGGGTTTTCAGATAGTCAGAGATGTGTTGTCAGCTAGTGGGAGTGTCAAATGTATACTGCATCCCAAATGGCACCCTATTCCCTTTATAGTGCACTACTTTAGACCAGAGTCCATAGGGGTGAGAGGAAATAAGTCAATAGAGACAGTGAGCTGAACTGAGCTGCCGGAGGGGATGGAAATGACATCACTTTGACGTCAGAACTTATGTTGATATTCAAGCAGATACCTTGTTCACCTACAGGTCTCCTGTTCAGCTTAAAGGTGTATTGTGGAACATACCGGTAACTACATCATTGAAAGTATTTGTCTTTTTTAGTCTTTAGATTTGATCTGTGTTATAGATTCTGCAGTAATCACACTAGAAATAGGCTGTAATTTGAAGAAATACCCAAACCGTTTCTTCTGTAGCAACAACATCAACCACATTATGTAGTATAGAGGTTTGATAACAACTTCCTCCATGTGCTCAGACATCTACAGCGGTGGATAGCAGGTCTGCTGGGTGTTGATGTACACTGCAGTTATGGAGTAACGGATCAGAAGGGGTTTTTGTAGAAGAGAGAAGGGTATCTACATCACTGGGTTGACTTCAGGTCAGAACAGTAATACACTGCACTGTCTTCAGGTCAGAACAGTAATACACTGCACTGTCTTCAGGTCAGAACAGTAATACACTGCACTGTCTTCAGGTCATCACAGTAATACACTGCACTGTCTTCAGGTCAGAACAGTAATACACTGCACTGTCTTCAGGTCAGCACAGGAATACACTGCACTGTCTTCAGGTCATCACAGTAACACACTGCACTGTCTTCAGGTCAGAACAGTAATACACTGCACTGTCTTCAGGTCAGCACAGGAATACACTGCACTGTCTTCTGGCATCCGACCGTAAGGCGCTACAGAGGGTAGTACGTATGGCCCAGTACATCACTGGGGCCAAGCTTCCTGCCATCCAGGACCTCAATACCAGGCGGTGTCAGAGGAAGGCCCACAAAATGGTCAAAGACTCCAGTCACTATCGTATATGAAGATTATGACGTTGTTAATGTTTTAAGTGGAACCGGAGAGGACGTTGATTTTAGTATCAAGAGGGAATGTTTTAGTGTAACGCCACATACAACAGACAGGAAGTGTGTTGTAGACAGGGGATTGGACAGTATGTGCGTTACAGACTCGACACGACATCACCCAAGTCAGAGACTGTTCTCTCTTCTACCGCACGGCAAGCGGTACCTGAGCGCCAAGTCTAGGACCAAAAGGCTCCTTAACAACTTCTACCCCCAAGCCATAAGACTGGTGAACAATTAATCAAATGGCCACCCAGAGTATTTACATTGACCCTTGCTGTTTATTATCTATGCATAGTCACTTTACCCCTACCTACATGTACAAATTACCTCGACTAACCTGTACCCCCGCACATTGACTCGGTACCGGTACCCCCTGTATATGGCCTCGTTATTGTTATTTTATTGTGTTACTTTTATTTTATTTTTATCTTTTGTTTAATTATTTTCTTAACTCTATTTCTTGAACTGCAATGTTGGTTAAGGGCCTGTAGGTAAGCATTTCACTGTAAGGTCTACACCTGTTGTATTCGGTGCATGTGACAAATTCAATTTGATTTGATTGGCACAAAGTCAAAGAGAGAGGGGGGCTGGGGAGAGAGAAAGAGGGGAGAGAGAGAGAGAGACGGAGGGTGGGGGAGAGAGTGAGAGAAAGGGGGGAGAGAGAGATGTGGGAGGTGGGGAAGGGGGGGGGGGGAGTAGTCATGTGAATCACATCTATGCAGGGGAGGAGTAATGGAATATGACATTGTAACATTGCATAATTGATGTTAATGAGTGTTGACACTAAACTGTAATACCAGTGTACTGTACTAGGACAGATATCACCTTGCTTATGTCATAATCCATCTGTGGTTATTCATTGGCACTGAATCAAAGTCACACCTCAGATGCAGGTGTTCTGAGCAGTGTGCTAATACTACTATCAGATAGGGTTTATGTAGAGGAGAGAAGGTACTCTACATCACTGTGTTGGCTGGCTGCACAGTAATAAACTGCACTGTCTTCAGGTCCTCTCAGACTCAGGAGATGAAGATGAGCCTCTTTCTCACCATCTCCACTCACATTGAAGTGCTTTTCAAGCGATGACTCCAAGTTTATTGACTTGTAATTTACATAACCAATGAGTTTCATAGCAGTGTCTGCTGCTGACTGTTGGTACCATAGTATCATTCGGTAGTTAGGGATAGCATGGCTGCAGGTGAGTTGAACGTTTCTTCCAGGTCCTTCTATTAGTGCAACAGGGCTCTGATTAACCATGCTACTAAACGACTCTCCTGTGGAGAGAGAGAGAGAGAGAGAGAGAGAGAGAGAGAGATAGAGAGAGGAGAGAGGGAGATTAGGTGAGAGAGAAGGAGTGAGAGAGAGGATATTTCATTCAGTTTGATGACATTCGTAGATTTGTTAGGCTTCTCATCGTAATTGATTTAATACCTGTCACCCAGAGTGGTAGAGCTGCCAGGTGAATCAGAACTCTGAACATGATGATGAAGGAGAAGATTATGATGATGAAGATGCTGAGGAAGACGATGATGATGAGGAAGCCTCAGTGGAGGAGTGATATGAGTGTCTCCTGGATGAAGCTCTGAGGTGAAAGGAGAGGGGCTGATGTTGTAGTATCCTGTTTCCTTTAGGGTGGTGGATAGTGAGAGTGTTAGGAAGCCTGTACTGTAAAGCTTGCTCATAGGACCTCACTGTGAACATGACTGATTACATGATCATGACAATGAAACCATCAGACATTAGAAGAACTAGAGTTAGAGGTCCCCCTACAGTACGTGATGAGACCATCTCTTTACATATTATATTCCATCCTATTGAAACTCTGGGGTTTTTGTGCAGCTGTGCTTGTCGTCTGTATCACTGTGTTCACTCACAGCACAGAAGTACATGCCGCTGTCTCCTGCCTCCACCTTCTTCACTGTGAAAGATCCACTCTCAGCATCTGTCTTAACAGTTGGATATTTGTCTTCACCGAAGGCTCCATAGTCTGGTTTGCTATAACTACTTGTGTAAACTACCTGCTTCATTCCCTCTCCTGGACGCTGTCTGTACCAGTACATCTGGTAGTAGGTTGGACCCTTAGTGTGACTGCAGTTCATCTGAGCATCACTGTCTTTCAGTCCCCAGAGTATGGTGGGTGTCTGAGTGACTTCACTCCCCTCAACAAGACCTGTAAGGATACAGTGAGAATGAAATCAATAGAGTTAGATACAGTTAGACCTGAATACAGCAAGACTCAGGTGAAGTGAACGTATGCTTGGAAACATCAATATCTATAACTATAGAAGGCCGTCATTGTAAATAAGAATTTAGTTCTTAACTTTCCTGGTTAAATAAATGAAACATTATGAAACTGTACCTGCAGCACAGAGCACTAAGACAGTAACAGTGAAGAGAAATGTGAACATGTTTGATCACGTTATATGTGAGAGTGCTGGAAAGAGTCTGGTATCAATGTACAGAATAAAAGAGGAGTGTCACATAGATGAATAGATGACAATCAGTAGACCACGGCAGGTTTCACCATATTGAACATGTCAGTGAAGTGGGAGGGACACTGATGATCTGAATACATCATGCAAATGACTGGTTCAGACTGTAGAGACGTTCACATTATTAAAGATAGAGGTCCCCCTACAGGACATGATGAGACCATCAGCTCTTTAGATATTATATTCTATCCTATAGAGCTCGCCAGCTTGTAGTCCTAAAAAACTGAAAGGAGGCAGCATTTTCTACCTCTGGTTCGTTGGCCGTTGCTATGGGAGAAATGAAGGGGGGAAATAATGGGGTTTTGGGATAGGTTAACACAGGCTTTGGAGATCTTATAGGTTTTGTTCTGTGAGATAATATCAGTCAGTTAACATGACCTTTATGAATTATGAAGCCTTTATGTGCTCAAAATAAGTATGTTGCTAACGAGTCGCTAACTGTCAGAGAAATGGAACTACCACATTAGTCGCAGCATTTTTCACGTCACTACGCTGACCACGCAAACTAGTCTTCTACAGTCTGGCTAAAAAGCTAGTTAGCTTAGTTAGCTTTTTGATCACCAGTTCGAACGAAAATGGAAATCTCTTCAGCGGGAAGATGCTTGTTTTATTGGTTCCCGAACGATAAAACTGGGTTTTTGTTATATTATATCAACTCTGGGGGTTTAGTGCAGCTGTACTTGTTATATTATATCAACACTGGGGGTTTAGTGCAGCTGTACTTGTTATATTATATCAACACTGGGGGTTTAGTGCAGCTGTACTTGTTATATTATATCAACACTGGGGGTTTAGTGCAGCTGTACTTGTTATATTATATCAACACTGGGGGTTTAGTGCAGCTGTTATATCATATCAACACTGGGGGTTTAGTGCAGCTGTAGCTTGTTATATTATATCAACACCTGGGGGTTTAGTGCAGCTGTACTGTTATATTATATCAAAAACCGGGGGTTTAGTGCAGCTGTAGTTGTTATATTATATCAACACTGGGGGTTTAGTTGCAGTGTCTGTCTTGTTATATTATATCAACACTGGGGGTTTAGTGCAAGCTGTAACTTGTTCTATTATATCAAAACTGGGGGGTTTAGTGCAGCTGTACTTGTTTATCATCTCTGGGGGGTTTAGTACAGCTGTAACTTGTTATATTATATCAACACTGGGGTTTAGTGTAGCTGTACTTTTTTATATCAACACGGGGGGGTTTAGTGCAGCTGTACTGTGATATTATATCAACACTGGGGTTTAGTGCAGCTGTACTTGTTATATTATATCACACACTGGGGGTTTAGTGCAGCTGTACTTGTTATATTATATCAACACTGGGGGTTTAGTACAGCTTACTTGTGTATATTATATCAACACTGGGGGGTTTAGTGCAGCTGTACTTGTTATATTATATCAACACTGGGGGTTTATGCGCTTATTTTTTAAAAATAAACCGGGGGGTTTATGCGCTTACTTGTTATATTTATCAACAGGGGGGTTTTTGTGTGCTGTACTTTTTAATCAACAATGGGGGTTTATCGCACTTTTTATATTATTCAACCGGGGTTTTTATGCATGTACTTTTATATCACTCGGGGGGTTTTATGCAGTTATTTTATTATATCAACCTGGGGTTTTTATACAGAAGTATTTGTTTTTTATATCAACACTGGGGGTTTTGCGCTTCTTTTTTATTTTCAACACTGGGGTTTTTAGTGGCTTTTTTTGTTTTTTATAAAAAAAAATGGGGGGTTTGTGCAGCGAAAATTTGTTTATTTTTCATCACGGGGGGTTTAGGCAGCGTCTTGTTTTAACCTGTTTATTTTTTTCAACAGGGGGGGTTATTGCACGGACTTTTTATTTTATCAACCTGGGGGTTTTTAGGCGCTGTACTTGTTTTATATAACACGGGGGGGTTTAGGCACTAAACTTGTTATTTATATCAACAACTGGGGTTTAGTGCAATGCTGAATTGGATTTATATCAACACTGGGGGTTTAGTGCAGCTGTACTTGTTATATTATATCAACACTGGGGGTTTAGTGCAGCTGTACTTGTTATATTATATCAACACTGGGGGTTTAGTGCAGCTGTACTTGTTATATTATATCAACACTGGGGGTTTAGTGCAGCACTCCCCTCTGAGCTGTCTCTGCTAAGCCTAGCATCCTTTCCCTCAGCACTGGTACCAGAAGACCAGGGGACCACACTGCCTGTACTGGGACCAGCAACATCCTAGTTGTGAATGAATAAAGACATTTATTAGATAAAGAAGAAAGGTAGAAAGATGACTGAATACATGCCTAATAGTTGACTATTGGCTCACAAAACCTTATCAAAGCCTAACTACTTATATGGCAAATATACTGTAAGTGCCTGGCTGTCATACATGTTATTTTACATTTACATTTACGAAGCTCGCATCTGCTACAAGACCATGGTGCTTGCCTACGGAGCTGAGAGGGGAACGGCACCTCCGTACCTTCAGGTCTAGAAGGACAAGAGCAGAGGAGATAGAGTTAGCTTTAGCAGTGCGGAGAGCCTCCGTGACACAGAGAAGAGCAGTCTCAGTTGAATGACCAGTCTTGAAACCTGACTGGTTTGGATCAAGAAGGTCATTCTTAGAGAGATAGCAAGAGAGTTGGCTAAAGACGGCACGCTCAAGAGTTTTGGAGAGAAAAGAAAGAAGGGATACTGGTCTGTAGTTGTTGACATCGGAGGGATCGAGTGTAGGTTTTTTGAGAAGGGGTGCAACTCTCGCTCTCTTGAAGACGGAAGGGACATAGCCAGCGGTCAAGGATGAGTTGATGAGCGAGGTGAGGTAAGGGAGAAGGTCTCCGGAAATGGTCTGGAGAAGAGAGGAGGGGATAGGGTCAAGCGGGCAGGTTGTTGGGCGGCCGGCCATCACAAGTCGCAAGATTTCATCTGGAGAGAGAGGGTAGAAAGAAGTCAAAGCATAGGGTAGGGCAGTGTGAGCAGGACCAGCAGTGTCATTTGATTTAATAAACGAGGATCGGATGTCGTCAACCTTCTTTTCAAAATGGTTGACAAAGTCATCTACAGAGAGGGAGGAGGGGGGGATGGGGAGGGGGAGGATGATTCAGCAGGGAGGAGAAGGTGGCAAAGAGCTTCCTAGGGTTAGAGGCAGATACTTGGAATATAGAGTGGTAGAAAGTGGCTTTAGCAGCAGAAACAGAGGAAGAAAATGTAGCGAGGAGGGAGTGAAAAGATGCCAGGTCCGCAGGGAGTCTAGTTTTCTTCCATTTCCGCTCGGCTGCCCGGAGCCCTGTTCTGTGAGCTCGCAATGAGTCGTCAAGCCACGGAGCAGGAGGGGAGGACCGAGCCGGCCGGGAGGATAGGGGACATAGAGAGTCAAAGGATGCAGAAAGGGAGGAGAGGAGGGTTGAGGAGGCAGAATCAGGAGATTGGAGGGAGAAGGATTGAGCAGAGGGAAGAGATGATAGGATGGAAGAGGAGAGAGTAGCGGGAGAGAGAGAGCAAAGGTTGCAACGGCGCATTACCATCTGAGTAGGGGCAGAGTGAGTAGTGTTGGAGGAGAGCGAGAGAGAAAAGGATACAAAGTAGTGGTCGGAGACTTGGAGGGGAGTTGCAGTGAGATTAGTAGAAGAACAGCATCTAGTAAAGATGAGGTCAAGCGTATTGCCTGCCTTGTGAGTAGGGGGGGACGGTAAAAGTGTGAGGTCAAAAGAGGAGAGAAGTGGAAAGAAGGAGGCAGAGAGAAATGAGTCAAAGGTAGACGTAGGGAGGTTAAAGTCACCCAGAACTGTGAGGGGTGAGCCATCCTCAGGAAAGGAACTTATCAAGGCGTCAAGCTCATTGATGAACTCTCCAAGGGAATGTGGAGGGCGATAAATGATAAGGATGTTAAGCTTGAATGGGCTAGTGGCTGTGACAGCATGGAATTCAAATGAGGAGATAGACAGATGGGTCAGAGGGAAAAGAGAGAATGTCCACTTGGGAGAGATGAGGATTCCTGTGCCACCACCCCGCTGACCAGATGCTCTCGGGGTATGCGAGAACACATGGTCAGACGAGGAGAGAGCAGTAGGAGTAGCAGTGTTTTCAGTGGTAATCCATGTTTCCGTCAGTGCCAATAAGTCGAGGGACTGGAGGGTAGCATAGGCTGAGATGAACTCTGCCTTGTTGGCAGCAGAACGGCAGTTCCAGAGGCTGCCTGAGACCTGGAACTCCACGTTGGTCGTGCGTGCAGGGACCACCAGGTTAGAGTGGCAGCAGCCACGCGGTGTGAGGCGTTTGTATGGCCTGTGCGGAGAGGAGAGAACAGGGATAGACAGACGCATAGTTGACAGGCTACAGAAAATGGCTACAATAATGCAAAGGAGATCGGAATGAAATGAACTAAACATCTGGGAAAGCAAGAGAGCGGGGCCTCCCTCACTTACGTTTCACTGAAACACCCAAATATAACTCTCCCAATTTCCACCTCAGAAACTATAAATTTTGTAAACTACAGCAGTTCAATGTTTTCTAGTAAAAGTCTAAACGTTTTTAGTTTTAAATATACTTGTGTATCAAAAGTAAAAGTACAAGTATAAATAATTTCACATTTCTTATATTAAGCCAAACACACTGCACCATTTTCTTGTTTTTTAAATTCATGGCTAGCCAGGGGCACGCTCCAACAGTCAGAAATAATTTACAAACGAAGCATGTGTGTTTAGTGAGTCCGCCAGATCAGATGCAGCAGGGAGGACCAGGGATGTTCTCTTGGTAAATGCGTGAATTGAAACATTTTCCTGTCCTGCTAAGCATTCAAAATGTACTTTTGGGTGTCAGGGAAAATGTATGGAGTAAAAAGTACATAATTTTCTTTAGGAATGTAGTGAAGTAAAAGTAAACGTTTTAAAAAATATAAATAGTAAAGTAATGTACAGATACCCCAAAAAACGACTTAAGTAGTACTTGAAAGTATTTTTACTTAACCCCCTAGAGTCGAAGTCCGCGCCCCGCGGAAATCTAATAAGCAGAGTAAAGAAATCCCCATAATTGTCAATTTAAGCTAGAGGTATCTTTGCATTGGATGCGTTTCAATCCACCGCCTCCGCCGACGTTGCACTTCCACATCTGGGGTGAAAGGTGACAGAGCTAGACCGGTGTTTCTCAGACCATGAGACATCCTGAAAATTGGCCTTCTCATAAAATCATCTGAAGCTTCTGAACGGTTAGAAACTATTATGAGCCCTGTATGGAAAGATGAGACCCACAAGCGTCTTTGGACTCGACTGAAGTCGGTACAGCCTATTGGTTTTGCTCTAGGATGCCCACAGGCCTCACAAGACTTGTCTGAAGGGTACCAGTTGAAAAATAAATGGAAGTACTGTATTCGGAAACTTCAGATCCCTTGACTTTTTCCACATTTTGTTACGTTACAGCCTTATTTTAAAATTGAATAAGTTGTTTTTTCCCCTCTTCAATCTACACACAATAATCCATAATGACAAAGCAAAAACAGGTTTTTAGAATTTTTTACAAATGTATACAAAAAATAAAAAATGAAATATCACATTTGCATAAGTATTCAGACCCTTTACTCAGTACATTATTGAAGCACCTTTGGCAGCGATTACAGCCTCGAATCTTCTTGGGTATGATGCTACAAGCTTGGCACACCTGTATTTGGGGAGTTTCTCCCATTCTTCTCTGCAGATCATTTCAAGCTCTGTCAGGTTGGATGGGGAGCATCGCTGCACAGCTATTTTCAGGTCTCCAGAGATGTTCGATCGGGTGCAATTCCAGGCTCTGGCTTGGCCCCTCAAGGACATTCAGAGACTTGTCCCGAAGCCACTGCTGCATTGTCTTTACTGTGTGCTTAGGGTCGTTGTCCTGATGGAAGGTGAACCTTCGCCCCAGTCAGAGGTCCTGAGCGCTCTGGAGCAGGTTTTCATCAAGGATCTCTCTGAACTTTGCTCTGTTCATCTTTCACTCGATCCTGACTAGTCTCCCAGTCCTTGCCGCTGAAAAACATCCCCACATCATGATGTTGCCACCACCATGCTTCACCGAAGGGATGGTGCCAGGTTTCCTCCAGATGTGACTCTGGCATTCAGGCCAAAGAGTTCAATATTGGTTTCATCAGACCAGAGAATCTTGTTTCCCCCGATTGCTCAGTTTGGCCGGGTTTCCAGCTCTAGGAAGAGTCTTGGTGTCAAGGTAGATGTAGGTGGGTGTGGGTGGAATCAGGCGCAGGACGCAGTACGTTAGTTCAACAGACTTTAGTGAGGCACAGCAAAACAAACACGAAATAAATGCCCTGAGGCAAAAGCTCCGCACGTAGGCGTAAACACAAGCGCACAAACAGGTGCGACAAAATACTCCAAAACTAAGGAGCAAACTAGCTCAACCGAGCAAACAGTAAATATCCAGCCTACCGGCACGACAGTAAAACAATCACACACAACACCTGACAAACACAACGAGAACTAAATAGGACACTAATGACACTAAATGATAACAGGTGTGACAACAATCAGACAAAAGCAAACGAACATAGAAACATGCAACGGTGGCAGCTAGTATTCCGGAGACGACGAACGCCGAAGCCTGCCCGAGCAAGGAAGAGAGGCAGCCTCGGACGAAACCGTGACAGTACCCCCCCCTTGACGCGCGGCTCCAGACGTGCGCCGACTCCGGCCTCGGGGACGACCAGGAGGATGCGGAGCAGGATGCGTCGGGTGCCCACGATGGAATTCCGTCAGGAGAGACGGGTCCTCTCCTCGGCACCCAGCACCGTTCCTCCGGGCCGTACCCCTCCCACTCCACTAGATATTGGAGACCCCCCATACGACGTCTCGAATCCAAGATGGACCGCACCGAGTACGCCGGTGCCCCCTCGATGTCCAATGGGGGCGGAGGAGTCTCCCTGATCTCACTTTCTTGGAGTGGGCCAGCTACCACCGGCCTGAGAAGAGACACATGGAACGAGGGGTTAATACTTTTATACTCCACAGGCAGTTGTAATTTGTAACACACCTCGTTCAACCTTCTCAGGACTTTAAATGGCCCTACAAACCGCCGACCCAGTTTCCGACAGGGCAGGCGGAGGGGCAGGTTTCTGGTAGAGAGCCAGACTCGATCACCAGGTGCGTACACCGGTCCCTCACTGCGGTGGAGATCGGCGCTCGCCTTATGACGACGGATGGCCCACTGCAGGTGGACGTGTGCAGCGTTCCATGTCTCCTCCGAGCGCCGCACCCACTCATCCACCGCAGGAGCCTCGATCTGGCTCTGCTGCCAAGGTGCCAGAACCGGCTGGTAACCTAACACACATTGGAAAGGGGTTAGGTTAGTGGACGAATGGCGTAGGGAATTCTGGGCCATTTCGGCCCAGGGAACGTACCTTGCCCACTCCTCCGGCCGGTCCTGGCAGTATGTTCTAAGAAACCTACCCACATCCTGGTTCACACGTTCCACCTGCCCATTACTCTCCGGGTGGTAACCCGAGGTGAGGCTCACCGAGACCCCCAACCGCTCCATAAAAGCTCTCCAGACTCTGGAGGTAAATTGGGGGACCTCGATCAGACACAATATCCTCGGGTACCCCGTAGTGCCGGAACACATGGGTGAATAGTGCTTCGGCAGTTTGCAGGGCCGTAGGAAGGCCCGGCATGGGGAGCAAACGACAGGCCTTAGAAAACCGGTCCACAACGACCAGTATAGTGGTATTCCCCTGTGAAGGAGGAAGGTCAGTGAGGAAATCCACCGAGAGGTGAGACCATGGTCGTTGTGGAACGGGCAGGGGTAGTAACTTACCCCTAGGCAGATGTCTAGGCGCCTTACACTGGGCGCACACCGAGCAGGAGGAAACATAAA
Source organism: Coregonus sp. 'balchen' (assembly GCA_902810595.1). Classification (NCBI taxonomy): domain Eukaryota; kingdom Metazoa; phylum Chordata; class Actinopteri; order Salmoniformes; family Salmonidae; genus Coregonus; species Coregonus sp. 'balchen'. The sequence continues at coordinate 45,823,206 of LR778281.1, forward strand.
CCCTCACATCCCTCGCCAACGTGGGCCACCAGTACTTGGCACTAAGACAGTGCACTGTCCGGCCGATACCAGGGTGTCCAGAGGAGGGTGACGTGTGAGCCCAATAGATCAATCGATCCCGAACCTCGAGCGGAACGTACTTCCGACCCTCCAGACATTGAGGTGGACTAGGGTCGGTGCGTAACGCTCGCTCGAGTTCAGCATCGACCTCCCACACTACCGGTGCCACCAGACAAGACTCCGGCAGTATGGGAGTGGGCTCCACGGACCTCTCCTCCATGTCATTCTGTGACCCAGGGATGTATGTGCTCTTAAATGTGAACCGAGTCAAAAACATATTCCACCTCGCCTGGCGAGGGTTCAGCCTCCTCGCTGCCCGGATGTACTCCAGGTTACGGTGGTTCGTCAAAATGAGGAAAGGGTGTTGAGCCCCCTCAAGCCAGTGCCTCCACACCTTTAGGGCCTGTACCACGGCTAACAGCTCCCTGTCCCCTACGTCATAGTTTCGCTCTGCCGGACTGAGCTTCTTGGAATAAAAAGCACAGGGGCGGAGTTTAGGTGGCGCGCCGGACCGTTGCGAAAGCACGGCTCCTATACCGGCCTCTGACGCGTCCACCTCTACCTGAAATGGCAAAGAGGGATCCGGATGCGCCAGCACCGGGGCCGAGGTAAACAGGTCCTTCAACCTCCCAAACGCCCTGTCCGCCTCGGCTGACCACTGCAGACGCACCGGACCCCCCTTCAAAAGAGACGTTATGGGAGCTGCCACCTGTCCAAAACCCCGGATAAACCTCCGGTAGTAATTCGCAAACCCCAAGAACTGCTGCACCTCCTTCACAGTGGTTGGCGTTTGCCAATTACGCACGGCCGACACCCCGGTCTACCTCCATCTTCACCCCTGACGCAGACAACTGATAACCCAAAAAGGAGACCGACTCCTGGAAAAACAGACACTTCTCTGCCTTGACATACAGGTCGTGCTCCAACAGCCTCCGCAACACTCTGCGCACCAGGGCCACATGCTCGACTCGGGTAGGCGAGTACACGAGAATGTCATCTATGTACACGACCACCCCCTGCCCCTGCATGTCCCTGAAGATCTCATCAACGAATGATTGGAAAACTGAAGGAGCGTTCATCAACCCGTATGGCATGACAAGATACTCGTAATGGCCCGAGGTGGTACTAAAGGCTGTCTTCCATTCATCGCCCTCCCTAATGCGCACCAAGTTGTACGCGCTCCTGAGATCTAATTTAGTGAAGAAACGCGCCCCGTGCAATGACTCCGTCATGGTCGCAATCAGCGGGAGTGGATAACTGTACTTCACCGTGATCTGATTGAGACCACGGTAATCAATGCACGGGCGTAATCCTCCATCCTTTTTCTTCACAAAAAAGAAACTCGAGGACGCAGGGGAAGTGGAAGGCCGTATGTATCCTTGTCTCAGAGATTCGTCTATGTACGTCTCCATAGCTCTCTTCTCCTCCTGAGACAGAGGATACACATGGCTCCGTGGGAGCGCAGCTCCTGCCTGGAGGTCTATCGCACAATCTCCCTGCCTATGGGGAGGCAACTGCGTCGCCCTCGACTTACTGAACACAATAGCCAAATCCCCATACTCAGGGGAACGTGCAATGCGGGCACCTGGTTTGGACTCTCCACCGAGGTAGCCCCTATGGAAACGCCTAAACATCGACCCACACAACTGGGCAGACCACTCCATCAGAGCCCTCTCCTGCCACGAAATAGATGGGTTATGGGTACTCAACCAGGGCATGCCCAGCACCACCGGATACGCAGGCGAGTCAATCAGAAATAGCTGGATCATCTCCTGATGACCCCCCTGCGCACACATCCTAAGTGGCGCAGTGACCTCCCTGATCAAGCCCGCACCCAACGGACGGCTATCTAGGGCATGAACGGGAAAGGGAACGTCAACAGGGAGAAGGGGAATCCCTAAGGCTAAACAAAACTTCTTATCAACAAAATTCCCAGCCGCGCCTGAATCTACCAGCGCCTTATGCTGGGAATGAGGTTCTACCTGTGGAAAACGCACAGATATACAGAAATGTGCAACAGAGAGCTCTGGGTGAGTGGGGCGCCTACTCACCTGGAAGGACTCCCCAGTGCGGGACCTGTCGTCCTCTCCCCGAGGAGGCCATCCCCAGCACCTAGCCGCGGTGTGTCCTCCCCGACCACAGTTGGTGCAGGAGATGGACCCCCTCGTAAGCCGACCCCTCCTCTCTCTAGCGCCAGCGCCCCCGAGCTCCATGGGGCACGGCTCGGAGGCGCTGGAGGGTGAAATGGACGGACCCCCCTCGGAACGTCCGCGGGTAGCTAGCAGGGTATCCAGCCTGATGGACATGTCGACCAACTGGTCGAACGAGAGGCTGGTGTTCCTACAGGCCAGCTCCCTACGGACGTCCTCGCGTAGACTACATCTGTAGTGATCGATGAGAGCCCGCTCATTCCACCCTGCATCCGCCGCTAGGGTACGGAACTCCAAGGCGAACTCCTGGGCACTCCTCTTCCCCTGCCTGAGGCCGACCAGACGCTCCCCCGCCGCTTTCCCCTCCGGGGGGATGGTCAAACACCGCCCTGAAGCGGCGGGAGAACTCGTCGTAGGTGATGGTGTTAGCGTCGATCCTCCTCCACTCTGCGTTGGCCCATTCCAACGCCTTCCCGGAAAGGCAGGAGATCAGGGCGGACACACTCTCGTGTCCCGAGGGCGCCGGGTGCACGGTGGCCAGGTAAAGCTCCACCTGGAGAAGGAATCCCTGACACCCGGCCGCGGTCCCATCGTAGGCCCTCGGGAGCGAGAGTCGAACTCCTCTGGGTTCCGGAGCGGGAATGGGCTGAGTGGCCGATGGTGCGGGCAGGGAGGATGGCGGTGGAGGAGTCCCTCGGGTCTCCCAGCCTCGGATGGTGGTGATCACCTCCTGCAGTGCGGACCCCATCCGCAGGATCTGGTCATCCTGCTCACGGATCCTGTCCTCCAACGTCGCCTGTGCTGCTGCGGCTCCTGCTGATTCCATCGAGTATGGTGTGTGATTCTGTCAAGGTAGATGTAGGTGGGTGTGGGTGGAATCAGGCGCAGGACGCAGTACGTTAGTTCAACAGACTTTAGTGAGGCACAGCAAAACAAACACGAAATAAATGCCCTGAGGCAAAAGCTCCGCACGTAGGCGTAAACACAAGCGCACAAACAGGTGCGACAAAATACTCCAAAACTAAGGAGCAAACTAGCTCAACCGAGCAAACAGTAAATATCCAGCCTACCGGCACGACAGTAAAACAATCACACACAACACCTGACAAACACAACGAGAACTAAATAGGACACTAATGACACTAAATGATAACAGGTGTGACAACAATCAGACAAAAGCAAACGAACATAGAAACATGCAACGGTGGCAGCTAGTATTCCGGAGACGACGAACGCCGAAGCCTGCCCGAGCAAGGAAGAGAGGCAGCCTCGGACGAAACCGTGACACTTGGTTGTTCCAAACTTCTTCCATTTAAGAATGATGGAGGCCACTGTGTTCTTGGGGACCTTCAATGCTGCAGATATTTATTTATTTTTTGTGCCTTGACACAATCCTGTCTCGGCGCTCTACGGTCAAATCCTTCGACCTCATGGCTTGGTTTTTGCTCTGACATGCACCGTCAACTTTGGGACCTTATATAGACAGGCGTATGCCTTTCCAAATCGTGTCCAATCAATTGAATTTACCACTGGTGGACTCCAATCAAGTTGTCGAAACATCTCCAGGATGATTAATGGAAACAGGATGCACCTGAGCTCAATTTTGAGTCTCATTGCAAAGGGTCTGAATAAGGTATTTCTGTTTTTATAATCCATTGACGTAACAAAATGTTGAAAAAGTCAAGGGGTCTGACTACTTTCCGAATGCACTCGGGAACCTCCTAAGGTCCTCTACCCACTCAGCACCATCCTCAGGTCTCTACCCTCAGCCATCCTCCGGTCTCTACACCCCTCGCCATCCTCTGTCTCTACCCCCACCCCACCTCAGGTCTCCCACTCGCCACCCTCGTCTCTACCCCACCATCCTCAGGTCCCTACCACCACCATCCAAAAGGCCCCTCTTCACCACTCACCCACCCTTTCTCTACCACTCAGCCACCTCGGTCTCTACCACTCGCCATCCTCGGTCTCTAACCAGGCCATCCTCGGGGCTCACCCCGCCTCCTGGTCTCTACCCTACCCCCTCGGCTCTCCCACTCACCCCCTTTTTGTCTCTACCACTCAGCCTCCTCTCTCTACCCTCACCCCTCAGGTCCCCCAAACCATCAGCCACCCGGCTCTACCCCACCAGCCCCCTAAAGGTCTCTACCCCACCACCCCGGGTCTCTACCATCAGCCACCCTCTTCTTACCACTCAGCCCCTCAGGTACCCACCACTCACCCTCCCGGTCTTTTTAAACCACTCAGCCCCCTCAGTTCTACCCTCCCCCCACCCCTCGGTCTCTCCCACTCAGCCTCCTCTTCTCTACCACTCACCCCCCCAGGGTCTCTACCACTCACCATCCTCAGGCTCTACCCCTCCCCACCTCGGTCCTACCACTCAGCCATCCTCAGTCTCTACCACCAGCCATCCCCCCCCGTCTCACCCTCGCCCCCTCGGGGGTTTCCTACCACTCACCACCCTCGGGGTCTCTACCACTCGCCATCCTTTCAACCCTCCCATCCCCCTGTCCTCCCTACCCACCCTCACCCCCCCAATCCATCCTGGGGCCTACCACTCAGCCACCCTCAGGTCTCTACCACCGCCATCCTAGTCCCCCCTTATTTTTCCCTTCCCACTCAGCCACCCTGTCTCTACCCTACCACCTCGGTCCACCACTCCCCTCTCTCTCCCCACTCCCATCCTAGGTCTTACCACTCAGCCATCCTCGGTTCAACTACCCCCCAACACTCAGCCACCTCAGGTCTCACCACTCACATCCTCAGGTCCACCACTCAGCCATCCTCAGCTCTACCACTCGCCATCCTGGGTCTCTACCCTCGCCCCCCCTTGGGCTCAAACCCACCGCCATCCTCCGTCCTCAAACCACCACCCATCCTCAGGTCTTAAACCACCCCACCACCTCGGTCCTCCCCCCACCCTTTTTCACCACCTCGGGTTTCCCCACCACTCCCATCCCGGGCCTCTACCCACCAGCCACCCCATCTTACCACTCACCACCCCGGGGCCCTTTCCCCCCAAAAACCCCCTCTTCTCTCCCACCCAGCCCCCCTCGGGTTTCTCTACCACCCCCAGCCATCCTCGGCTCTTCCACTCCCCATCCTCAGGTCTCTACCCACTCAGCCTCCTCGGGTCTCTACCACTCAGCCTCCTCGTCTCTACCACCACCACCACCACCAAATCAATCCCTTCCCCTACCACTCAGCCACCCCCGTCTCACCACTACCACCCTCGGGTCCTACCCCCTTCGGGCCATCCCGGCCCCTCACCACCACCATCCTAGGTCTCTCCCATAAAACCCCTGGTCCTACCACTTCACCACCTCGGGTCTCTACCCCCCACCATCCTCGCTCCACCCCAAAGGTCTCTACCCCCCTCACCCATCTCGGGTCTCTACCCTCACCCCTGGGGGTTTCTCCCCCCCCTTTTACCACTCACCATCCCCCTTCCCTCTACCCCCTCAGCCAAAACCCCTCAGGTCTTACCTAACTCTTCCCATCCCCCCTGGTCTCCCCTACCCCCCCTTTTCCCCCCTCGCCATCCCAGGCTCACCACTCAGCATCCGGGTCTCTACCCTCATCGGGGCCATCCCATTTCCCCTCCCCTCCTTCCCCACCATTACCCCACTCTCCATTCCTCGGGTCTCTCCACTCACCACCCTGGGTCTCTACCATTCACCCCCAAACCTCCCAGGTCCCCACCACTCACCATCCCGGTCTCTACCCCTCACCCATCCTCGGGTCTCCCCCCACTCCCTCTGGGCCCTCACCACTCAGCCTCCCCCGTCTCTCCCACTCACCACCCTCGGTCTCTTCCCACCACCTCCTATTCTCTACCACTCAGCCACCTCGTCTCTACCACTCAGCCACCCTCGGGTTTTCCCCCCCTCCCCCCCCCTTCTTCTACCCTCACCACCTCGGTCTTTCCCCCCCCATCCCCCGGTCTCTCCCCTCCCCCCCCGGGGTTTTTTTCCCCCCCCCCTCCCCCCCCCCCCCTCCCTCCCCCCTAAACCCCCCCTCAGCCACCTAGGTTTCCACCAGCCATCCTCAGGTCTCTACCCTCGCCATCCTCCGGTCTCTACCCACCCTCCTCGGTCTCTCCCTTTAAACCACTCGCCATCCTCGGTCTCTACCACCAGCCCCCGAGGTCTCCCCACTCAGCCATCCTAGTCTTACCTACCACTCATCCACCCCCAGGTCTCTACCACTCAGCCATCCTCAGGTCCTCTAACCACTCAGCCATCCCAGGTCTCTACACTCAGCCATCCCCAGGTCTCCACCACTCAGCCATCCTCAGGTCTCTACCACTCAGCCATCTTCAGGTCTCTACCACTCAGCCATCCTCAGGTCTCTACCACTCAGCCATCCTCAGGTCTCTACCACTGAGCCATCCTCAGGTCTCTACCACTCAGCGATCCTCAGGTCTCTACCACTCAGCCATCCTCTGGTCTCTACCACTCAGCCATCCTCAGGTCTCTACCACTCAGCCACACACTGACCCTGACACTCTTCACATACACACATACACACACACTAATGCACCCATGCTCACACCCTAAATACAGTATGTAGCCCTTGTATCTGATGCTGTCTGTTATGACATGCCATACTCCTTTTGTCCAGACAGCATCAGATACATGGTCTACACATACAAAGACAGAGGGGCGCTGTTTCGCTCGATCTGATGCTTTATCTGAGATTGATGCGTCTTTCTGTTGGTGTGCTTTCTTGGTCAAATAATTATCAATATTTCAATATTTTATTTGGACGGGCAAGGAGTTACGGTAGGGTGAGCCAGGCCTCCTAGGGGAGGTACGGTAGGGTGAGCCAGGCCTCCTAGGGGAGGTACGGTAGGGTGAGCCAGGCCTCCTAGGGGAGGTACGGTAGGGTGAGCCAGGCCCCCTAGGGGAGGTACGGTAGGGTGAGCCAGGCCCCCTAGGGGAGGTACGGTAGGGTGAGCCAGGCCCCCTAGGGGAGATACGGTAGGGTGAGCCAGGCCCCCTAGGGGAGGTACGGTAGGGCGAGCCAGGCCTCCTAGGGAAGGTACGGTAGGGCGAGCCAGACATTTAGAAAGCGTTTACATCCCAAGTGACACCCTATTCCCCATATAGGGCACTACCTTTGACCAGGGCCCATAGAGTGCCACTATACAGCCGCTTCTAAATATGTGTGGAGAAACACCTCCTCCTGCTGGAGAACTGAGGAAGTGCATCTAAACCATCTAAACCAGCCACTTATAACAGTATCATTACCATCTGTTTGATATCAAATGGTTCATAGCAAAGTGTTGTTGAAGTGGTTGAAGACAGGTGCAGGTGTATAGAGCTGTAGTCAGTATTATATGAGAGGATCAGAGAGGGTTTTTGTAGAGGAGAGAGGGTATAGTGAAACACTGTGCATCACTAGCAGCACAGAAATACACTGCACTGTCTTCAGCTTCTCTCAGTTTGGGAATATGTAGATACGCCATTTTGTTAGCTGCACCATCTCCACTCACATTAAAACGCTCTTTAAAGGAATCTTCCACCATTGGACTGGTGTATCTCACATACCCAATGAGTTTCAGAGCAGTGTTTTGGGCTGACTGTTTGTACCACAGTATCATGTAGTAGTTTGGATCATTGTGGCTGCAGCTGAACTGAACTTTATCTTCAGGTCTTTTTAGTATTTCAGTAGGAGTCTGGTGAACTTTGTCTGTTTGTGACAGCCCTGTGGATGAAAACAGACAATATGAAATATACAGTAGCAATATACTTCAGTAGTAAATATATCTTTCATGAGGGACTTAGTACCTGTCACCCATAGTAGTAGAGTTGCTACTTGTATGAGGAGCGTGATCATGTTGATGGTTCTGGAGAGAAGTGTCACATGGACAAGGAGAAAGGGTTTTCAGATAGTCAGAGATGTGTTGTCAGCTAGTGGGAGTGTCAAATGTATACTGCATCCCAAATGGCACCCTATTCCATTTATAGTGCACTACTTTAGACCAGAGTCCATAGGGGTGAGAGGAAATAAGTCAATAGAGACGGTGAGCTGAACTGAGCTGCCGGAGGGGAAGGAAATGACATCACTTTGACGTCAGAACTTATGTTGATATTCAATCAGATACCTTGTTCACTTACAGGTCTCCTGTTCAACTTAAAGGTGTATTGCGGAACAAACCGGTAACTACATCATTGAAAGTATTTGTCTTTTTTAGTCTTTAGATTTGATCTGTGTTTTGGATTCTGCAGTAATCACACTACCAAATAGGCTGTAATTTGAAGAAATACCCAAACCGTTTCTTCAAAGCAACAACATCAACCACATTATTTGGTATAGAGGTTTGATAGCATCTTCCTCCATGTGCTCAGACATCTACAGCGGTGGATAGCAGGTCTGCTGGGTGTTGATGTACACTGCAGTTTTGGAGTAACGGATCAGAAGGGGTTTTTGTAGAAGAGAGAAGGGTATCTACATCACTGGGTTGACTTCAGGTCAGAACAGTAATACACTGCACTGTCTTCAGGTCAGAACAGTAACACACTGCACTGTCTTCAGGTCAGAACAGTAACACACTGCACTGTCTTCAGGTCAGCACAGAAGCTGAAGAGATGCTTCTTTCATTCCATCTCCAAGGATTTCAAAGTGCTCTTTAAATGAACCTTCAACTGTCTGACTTTTATAATACACATATCCAATCAGTTTGAGACTAGTATCAGCTATTGACTGCTGGTACCATAATATGGTGTTGTAGAAACTAGTACTATGGCTGCATTTTAATATCACTGTAACATTGGGACTTCCCAATAGTGCTGAGAGAACCTGGTGGACTTTACGTGATGAAAGCTCTGGTCATGATGAGTCTACTGGACAGATGGATATAGAGAAATAGAAAGAGAGAGAGTGACGAGAGAGGGAGAGAGAGTGAGAGCGAGAGAGAGAGAGCAGAGGGGGGGAGGGGAGAAGATGGGCAGGGAGAAGATGGGGCAGGGAGAGAGAAGGAGGGTTACGGAGAGAGAAAGAGTGAGTGCAGAGAGATGGGGGGCAGGGGAGAGATGGGGGCAGGGGAGAGAGAGAGAGGGGGTTACGGGAAGAGAAAGAAGGGAGAGAGCGACAGAGAGAGGGAGATAGAGAGAGAGAAGAGAGAGAGAGGTGGGGTGCGGAGAGAGAGAGGGGGGGACAGGGGCAGGGGAGAGAGGGGGGCAGTGGAGAGAGAGAGCGTCAGGTGAGGAGAGAGATAGAGGGGGCAGGGATAGAGAGCAGTGGAGGAGAAGAGGTGTTAAGGCAGATGAGAGGGGAGAGAGGAGAGAGAGAAGAGAGAGAGACGAAGAGAGAGAGAGAGAGAGAGAGAGAGAAGAGAAGAGAAGAAGAGAGAGAGAAGGGAGGAGAGAGAAGAGAGGAGAGAAAGGGGAGAGGAGGAGAGAGAGAGGAGAGAGAAGGAGAGAGAGAGGGAGAGTAGAGAGAGGGAGGGAGGGAGAGAAGAGAGATATGAGAAAATGAAGGAGAGAAGAGATGAGACGTAAATCCGGGTTCTTTGCGCAGCTTGTAGCTTGTCTCTTCTCTCTTTCATCTCACTCGCACAGTACATGCCCTGTCCTCTGCCTCCTCTCTCTTCCCTGTGGATCCTCTCTCAGCTCTTCTCTCCTGGTCTTCGTCCTCTCTCTGCTCCTCTGCTCTCTGCTGATCTGGCTCTCCTGCTCTCCCTCCCTCGCTTCTCTACAGTCATCCTCTCAGCTCCTCTAGTTCTCATTCTCTCGACTCCTCGTCTTAGCTCGATGCTGGTTACTCGAGTGCTTCCCTCCCCTCCCTGACTCGTAGCGCATACAGTCGCATGGACATATCACTCGTTCCAGCTCTCTCAGACCTGCCACCCCCAACGATCAAGCACTCAGGTGAGTGATCGTTGTCTTAACAGTTGGATATTTGTCTTCACCGAAGGCTCCATAGTCTGGTTTGCTATAACTACTTGGTGTAAACTACCTGCTTCATTCCCTCTCCTGGACGCTGTCTGTACCAGTACATCTGGTAGTAGGTTGGACCCTTAGTGTGACTGCAGTTCATCTGAGCATCACTGTCTTTCAGTCCCCAGAGTATGGTGGGTATCTGAGTGACTTCACTCCCCTCAACAAGACCTGTAAGGATACAGTGAGAATGAAATCAATAGAGTTAGATACAGTTAGACCTGAATACAGCAAGACTCAGGTGAAGTGAACGTATGCTTGGAAACATCAATATCTATAACTATAGAAGGCCGTCATTGTAAATAAGAATTTAGTTCTTAACTTTCCTGGTTAAATAAATGAAACATTATGAAACTGTACCTGCAGCACAGAGCACTAAGACAGTAACAGTGAAGAGAAATGTGAACATGTTTGATCACGTTATATGTGAGAGTGCTGGAAAGAGTCTGGTATCAATGTACAGAATAAAAGAGGAGTGTCACATAGATGAATAGATGACAATCAGTAGACCACGGCAGGTTTCACCATATTGAACATGTCAGTGAAGTGGGAGGGACACTGATGATCTGAATACATCATGCAAATGACTGGTTCAGACTGTAGAGACGTTCCCATTATTAAAGATAGAGGTCCCCCTACAGGACATGATGAGACCATCAGCTCTTTAGATATTATATTCTATCCTATAGAGCTCGCCAGCTTGTAGTCCTAAAAAACTGAAAGGAGGCAGCATTTTCTACCTCTGGTTCGTTGGCCGTTGCAATGGGAGAAATGAAGGGGGGAAATAATGGGGTTTTGGGATAGGTTAACACAGGCTTTGGAGAACTTATAGGTTTTGTTTTGTGAGATAATATCAGTCAGTCAATATGACCTTCATGAATTATGAAGTGTTAGAAATTGCGTAATTCAAATCTGGTATTGAAATAAGAATCAAGAGATCTTCAATCCAAGCTAAATTTATTATATGCAAAATGTATGTATGATAAGTATGTTGGTTCGTATACGGGCTCACTGAAAAACCTCGCAGGGCAGACAGAGAACTAAATCCATTGTTTACATGTTCTTCCTCAAATACTCTGACAGAGAGAGTTTCCCTCCTCTCTGCTGGCCAATCAGAGTAGAGACTTGAGCGTGGTTTAGACTTACTCAGCCTATCCGTTGACGCACTGGCTGTTCCCCGCCTCTTAGCGCATCCCTGTTTCCAGGCATACGTTCTTATCATAACAACCTGTCTTGGTGAGAATAGCCAGCTCCCCTAGACACCATTCCTACGTCCAAGGATGGTTCACAGATCACAAAGAACCAGTATTGTCTAGTATTTGGAGACACAAATCCTTATCTCATTTTACCCCCTAAAACAGCTCTTCACATCAATCACAGCTTGCCAGGTGACACAACCTACATTAGCCCAGTCAAGAATGCATTCTTTCTAAGTTAGTCATCCCATCAATTATAAAAATAATACATCTCTCACAATCCCCCTTATCACACCCACTGGGTGTGATTCAAAAAATAAGAAAACACAGGGTGTCATTCATTAAAATACAATACAAACAAAAATGATCACACTTTTATTAATAGGCTATGATAATACTAAAAAATAAAAACCCTCAGTCCATCTACACCCAACTTGCAAATTGTTACCAGTCATCAAAGAACTTCAAACCATAAAACACAGGATTAATAGAACACAAAACATAAGATTATTAAAACATAAAACACAAACTAAGTATATGTTGGCCCCCTTTAGACACCCTCTAGTGTCACTCCACCAAGCCTGGTAGGTCATATCCTTAATTCCTTAGGTCGGAGTCCAGGATTGGGCCATATCTCACCATCTGTTGGGAAACCACCTTCTCCAGACAACATCCACAAAGAACAAGTATACCCATAGAAGCTATAACTTCACCCAGAATAGTTACAACAATAGTTTTCCATTTTCCAAATATGTTATCAAACCAACCGTTTAGGGAGCTATCAATACCAGAGTTCTCAGCCAGTTCGTTCGTCAGCGTGGTTACTCCCCTGAAGCTCTTTTGTCACGGACCCGTCCGGTGCTATGTTGTTTGAGGATGAAAATACAGCACATATATCCAAACAGAACACAAACTCTGCCCCGCTCAGCCAAAAGCATATATAAAGCCATTCTATTCTGCCATGTCATTAAGCTAGTTGCCGCTGTCTGCTCAGCTAATCCCTTTATCGCATCACGAGTGTGGTTTCTAAATCTTTGCTGGTTATAGTAAATATAATTCATCCAATCTACGTTTTTATTAATTGTTGACCACCAAAAAAGACTTGATTCAAACTCAGCTGCGATCTGATTCCTAGCTTTGAATTGTTCTGGAACCCCTCGAGGTACTCCTATCCCATCAAAGGATCCTTTCATCAAAGGATCCCGGGAGGAGGTCCTACTTTCTACGTGACAACTCACCAGTCTCTGACACGTTTGATTGTTTACATATGTAGGTGAGTTCACAATCAGTTATCACCACACAACCATCAGATGTCAGCACGGGCCTGGTTTTGGTTCCTAAAATCCTCTGGCTGCAACAAAGAGGAGAGATTAGTCATGGTCTCTTTTAGTTGTGATATTCTCTGTGTAGGAGCAGGAGCTAAGATGCCCTACTCTGTATCCTATCTTACTAGTCCTAGAAAAACAATTAGAATCCCCTGAGACTTCAAACGTAGGCAACCTAGGTCGGAATGACTTTGTTATCGGGGGATACAGATAGTTCAAGTTACTACAAGACTCTTTCACCACATTCCCAGGTGGCTTGCATGGAGGATAAACCTGTTTTTGCGTACTTCAGACTTTCAGACAGTACCTACCCTTCTATGGGTCGCACTGCCATTTCTGGTAATTCCCTACTTTCACAATACTACACCTGTCCCTAAACTGTGTATGGAGATTTACATATCCCCCCCCCCCCCCCCGCTCGGTATGAGCAACTACATAGTCCCAGGATGTACATGGTGACATACATATGGTGATGTCCTTCCCTAAAGTCCCTAGTACTTCCCCTTTCCCTACGTCTAGCTGTCTCCTATGCCTTCGTAGACTGTGCTCAGGTATTATTTTATCAACTTGTGTTAGGTTAACTACTACTTCTGGCTGATCAGGAGGGTTTGAGTGTGTTAGGAATATGGCCCCCACAATCAGACAGCTACCTACCGTCGGGAGACCTGTGAATCCCCACCCTCGCCCTGAGAACATGTCAGACGCCAACCCATTGCTTCACCTTCTACTGAACTCACACAGGGATGATCAGACAGGGTAAGGGAATCTTCGTTAAGGAGCCAACCCCCGAGCCCTAATGGTGATCGGTTCTTTCTCCTAACTCTGTGTTTGTTCATCAGGTGTAACTGGGTTTACCTTTTTGCAGTGTGTGACATGCACCCAGGTGGATCTAATAGGACTTGATAGGGCCCTTCCCAACAGGCCTGCTTCCAGTTTTTCTTCTTTTAGGGACTGGATCCACACCCAGTCTCCTGGTGAGATAGAGTGGGTCACCTTCTCCTTTAGTTCACCTGTGGGGCACAAAACCTCTGACACACGGGTGTGGTTAATAAACTATCTTCACACATACATGTTGAGCTCTCAATTTCTATATTTTTATTTTTTATTTTTTTTAGTATTTTGTCCTCTCCTTCGTATATATTTATTATTTAATCCTATCACTCCCCCTTTTTGACACATGATTTGCCCATGTGTCAATATTACCACCTTCCTAAACCATCCCTTAGGTAATTTATCATCCAATTGCCATGCCTTTCATTTTTGAGATTGTCTTTTGCTTCTTTATTGCTCCTCCCACTTCCTTTGTCTTTTATGGCAGCTAAATTCGACTTTCATCCAGTTCAGAATCAATTAGTAATCCAATCTTCAATCTCTTATCTTGTAAAAACACTTATGTTTAGTTCAAACTCTGTTCTACCCAGGCTCTCCCGGGCTTGACCTGAAGACTGATTGTTCGACATGACAAGTCCATATTTAGGTCACCTAAGTCTTCTGTCTAGCAACAAAGAATAAAAACCTCTATGTTCATGATTAACCCAGTTATATCTAATAGCCCACCAAAAAACCCTCATCATCTTTAAATCACGACCAATGTCATATCCCTCTTTACTCTCTACCATTTGGATAACATCCCTGATGTATGTATGCCTCCTTAGAGTTCCAAATTATTTTACCATGGGCTACCATTGCCTTCTCATAGATAAGATCACTTAATTTACCCGTATGCAGTACATAATGGAGTACCCAAACTTTACAGCAGTTTATCATTACCAAAAAGCTCATCATTTGTTTTTTGTTTAACGGTTTTGGCGCTTCAAGTATAGCAGTTTTCCTGGATGAGTTTAACATTCGCCCCTCCTGAGTTATAGTGTGTCCTAGGTAAATGACCTCGCTCTGCCAAAGTTGAAGTTTCTTTTTGCTCACTTTGTGTCCCTGTTCTGCCAGGAAGGTTAACAATTGGATTGTATCCCTCTTACATCCCTCCTGAGTGGGATTAGCCAATAGAATATCATCTACATAAACTAACATTTTGGCTTCCTTCCCCAGGTTCAAACTTTCCCAAATTCCTAGTTATAGCCTGGGCAAAGATTGTAAGACTTTCCGAGTAGCCTTGAGGCATCCTAGCGTAAGTCCATTTCCTTCCCTGAAAAGTAAAGCCAAACCACCCCTTACTATCCGGATGAACTGGGATACTAAAGAAAGCATTAGCTAAATCTATCACTGTAAAATAGGAGTTCTCTGGTTTCAATTGGTTCAGCAATGTATGTGGATCTGGTACTCATGGAGCTCTGGGAATTATATTTCTATTAACCCCCTGCAAGTCCATGACCATCCTCCAGTCGGAGCTAGGTGCCGCCTTTTTAACAGGAAATACTGTAGAGTTGCATTATGCCTCATCTCCAGGAATTATCACCCCTCCCTTAAGTAAATGCTCAAATGTAGGTGTTATCCCTTTTATTGCTTCTGGTTTCATAGGGTATTGCTTTTGGTATGGTCTATTATCGGATCGAGGAATCACTTGTACTGGAGCTACCCCCTTAATTAGTCCTACATCGGCTGGTCCTTGTGACCATAATTTGAACGGAATTGCTGCTAACTCAGCCTCCTGTTCCTGAGTTAAGAAAATCTCTTCCTGTCATCCGTTAAAACTTATCTCCAAGTGGACCCCGGGCAGGGTTTTTGCTCTCCAATTTAACTTTCTTCTATATCTCCCAGTGGAGTGGCCATACTGATCCCCATTTGGTGTATTCTGCCAGTCAGTAATGTTTTTCCCCTGTTTTATCCATTTACCTAGTGATAACCATTCCTCTGAATGTTCTTTCACTAGGGCAACATGGGGGCTCCACCTTTCTCTGTACAGCCTCTGGCTCTGTGAACCCATTTTAACCCAATTTGAAAAACAACAACCACAAATAGCCAGGCCTCACTTAATTTGGTAGCTCACTTTTATGACCGAAATACTGCCTAACTGAGATGAGCTAATCTCTTTCTCCTGGTTATAATCTAAAGATGGTAGTACACACAAAACATGATACAGATATCCCCAGTCTTAACCCATCAATAATTGTTTGTATCAATCTAATTCCTCATAACTAATCCATTAAACCACTCAAAATTCCTCGATTATACAATTATTATTTAATTGACTACCCTAACTCTGCTACATGTGATCTCATCTCAAATGATCCATTATCAATTATTTGTTCAACCCCCTAGGAAAATCTGTCTCCCCTTCTATTGTTCCTGTCCCCCCTGTTTCACCAATCCAGAATCCACTACAGGCTGGCGCTATTCCCCCAGCACAACAGCCAATGCATACTTGCATCCCCGTAACCAAAATAAATTATCGTTCTAGAATGTACCAACAATTTTGTATTTTCCCGCTAACCCATTTCAGTTCGCTATTCAATTTCTTTAACCGTTCTCTCTGATTAGGCCCTAATTAATAAAACAAATACTTGCTATCGTTGATAAGCATACATTTAATGATGTTCCTATCATTTGAACTATGTACTGTCTCTTACACCTCCTCCCCCTCTCCTGCTCCTTCCTACATTATGGGGGAGGCGCGGGAAACTTCCCTACAATCTTCCTTCTTAGGAAATAATGTCATTCGTACTTGTAACATATTTTCATAGTCCTATCTAGAATACTACTAAAGCTATCTTATGCAACTTTTAATACACGTAAAAACTCTCTCTCTCTCCACCCATTCCCTATTGAATAAGTGAGTCTTTCTATTTAACCCCAAAACACGCTACAAATAGTCCATTCAACATTACCAAACCAAATACTCCATCGTACCCATTCAATCAACACATCAGCAATGGAATTTACACTCATAAATGCAGATTGTTACTCCATGCCTTGAAATGATAAATAGATTTCCACCAATAGCACCATTAATGATTTCTCATCTTACCCTCTGACACAAAATGAAGTTCCCTCACTGTACTACGTTAGCTCTACCATGATAATTAGTTCAATTTAACCCTCTATTTGCTTTGTACCAAATTATACATTACGTCTAAAACAACATTACTTATGGTCAGTTTATTCCACCATCACATGATCCAACAACGCCACAATCTTAAACCCATATGGGGCGCCAGGCAGTTTAGTGACCAATAGCGCCGCTCCAACAACCAAGAGGTCGCCGGTTCCAATCCCCGAGCCGACCAGGCGAAAAATCTGCCGATGTGCCCTTGAGCAAGGCACTCAACCCAAATTGCTCCCATAAATCGCTCTGGACAAGAGCGTCTGCCAAATTACCAAAAATGCAAATGTAAATATTCTCTACTCTCTCACCAATGACGCACGTCTACACTCGGGTGAGCAAGTTTAGAACATCTCTCGTCAGAAACCCACATGCACCTCTCAAATAATCACCCCGTGGTGTTTCCAGCCAACTCCCAGTCTATCATGGCTCCAAAAGCCACACTTTCGCTGTCTCCAGCCCCTCCCCTCGCAACTCCACCTTTTTCTTGTTCAGGGGGAACAGGGTTTGTGAGGAGCTATTTCTCGTTTTAATGTTTTCAATATTCTGCCGTTATTCAAAGTACTCCAGTCCATTTATCCAAATCAAATTATTCCCACCTAATTAGTCAAAGTCGGTGCATATCTATATCTCAACGATAAACCGAATTATTTCAGTCTAATTGTTTAACCAGTATTTTGCACGGTCAAACATCAAACGTTAAATCAAATAATAAACCAAATAGCCCAAACCAAGCACCTAAAACCAGTATTATGCTATGTCAAACATCAAACATCAAATCAAATAATAAACCGAATTGCTTCGACACAACTATTTAAAAGCAGTATTATGCTATGTCAAACACCAAACATCAAATTTCAATCATATCAGCTCAAACTTTTCAGTTCAGTCACACAATTCATCACTTTAGCTTTATGTTCCCAATTGTTTTTAACGGGTTATATGGTTTAAGCAACCACAAACCCAACAGTTATCCCCAAATTATACAGTTTGAATAGTTCACATACGTTTTTTTATTTTTTTTATCCCTAATTGGTTTTTCATCAAGGTACATTATAATTCACACCCTCATGCATACAGTAACACTCTAATTTAAAGTACCTCCTATGGATCTCTAACCATAGCTCGCACCGTTTTTTAAAGGTACCTCCTATGGATTTTCTAACCATAGCTCGCACCGTTTTTTAAAGGTACCTCCTATGGATTTTCTAACCATAGCTCGCACCGTTTTTTAAAGGTACCTCCTATGGATTTTCTAACCATAGCTCGCACCGTTTTTTAAAGGTACCTCCTATGGTTGTCTAACCATAGCTCGCACCTCCCATGGGTTTTAACCATCACAATTATCAAACATTTGCATGGTATTTTATCAAATCGAATTAGCAATCTATAATCGTTATTTATAGAGTAATAGAGTTCACTTACATCAAACAGGTGCTTCACAAAATTAATTTGGATAAAGCCAATGTGCAAAACTTTAGTTATATTACAATAGGTGTTTGCTTACCTTTTTAGAAGCCCGGGCACTTTGTGAAACACACGGTTCGAAGACAGCGATTGTCCAATTGGCTGGATGAATTCCAGCGAAGTTCTACTATCAGATCACGTCGGGGTCACCAATTGTTAGAAATTGCATAATTCAAATCTGGTATTGAAATAAGAATCAAGAGATCTTCAATCCAAACTAAATTTATTATATGCAAAATGTATGTATGATAAGTATGTTGGTTCGTATACGGGCTCACTGAAAAACCTTGCAGGGCAGACAGAGAACTAAATCCATTGTTTACATGTTCTTCCTCAAATACTCTGACAGAGAGAGTTTCCCTCCTCTCTGCTGGCCAATCAGAGTAGAGACTTGAGCGTGGTTTAGACTTACTCAGCCTATCCGTTGACGCACTGGCTGTTCCCCGCCTCTTAGCGCATCCCTGTTTCCAGGCATACGTTCTTATCATAACAACCTGTCTTGGTGAGAAGAGCCAGCTCCCCTAGACACCATTCCTACGTCCAAGGATGGTTCACAGATCACAAAGAACCAGTATTGTCTAGTATTTGGAGACACAAATCCTTATCTCATTTTACCCCCTAAAACAGCTCTTCACATCAATCACAGCTTGCCAGGTGACACAACCTACATTAGCCCAGTCAAGAATGCATTCTTTCTAAGTTAGTCATCCCATCAATTATAAAAATAATAAATCTCTCACAGAAGCCTTTATGTGTGTGATGAGGTTTGAATGGCGCAGGAGGTAAAACACCGAAATCCAGAGTTTATTCAGTGTACACGAATAAAGCGCAGCAAGCGACAAAACGAAACTAGCACAAGGGAAAAATCCACCTTGGCTACATACAAGGAAAGAGTAGCTCAACCGAGCTACCCACTCTCACAATGAACAATCACTCTCAAAGGACAAAGACAACACTAGACTAATGAGGGAATGAGTACCAGGTGTGTGTGATTGACAAGACACGACAAGACAAGACAAATGGAGTGATGATAAATGGAGCGGTAGTGGCCAGTAAGCCGGTGATGACTAACGCCGAAACCTGCCCGAGCAAGGAGGAGGGGCAGCCTCGGCTGAATTCGTGACAATGTGCTCAAAATAAGTCTGTTGCTAACGAATCGCTAACTTTCAGAGAAATGGAACTACCACATTAGTCACAATATCTTCACGTCACCACGCTGACCACGCAAACTAGTCTTCTACAGTCCACCAACAAGCTAGTTACCTTAGTTAGCTTTTTGCTTACCAGCTCAAATGAAAACGCAAGGTTGATGTATTGTTTTGCTCCAGGTAGCAACCATTTCTCTTCAGAGGGAAGGTGCTCGTTTTATTGGTTCCGAACGATAAAACTGGGTTTTTGTTGTATTATATCAACACTGGGGGTTTAGTGCAGCTGTACTTGTTATATTATATCAACACTGGGGGTTTAGTGCAGCTGTACTTGTTATATTATATCAACACTGGGGGTTTAGTGCAGCTGTACTTGTTATATTATATCAACTCTGGGGGTTTAGTGCAGCTGTACTGTTATATTATATCAACACTGGGGGTTTAGTGGCAGCTGTACTTGTTTTATATCACCTGGGGTTAGTGCACTGTACTAAACACTGGGGGGGTTTAGTGCAGCTGTACTTGTATTATATCAACACTGGGGGTTTAGTGCAGCTATGTTATATACAATGGGGGTAACTGTACTGAACCGGGGGTTAGTGAGTAACTTGTTATTTAT